>OZ023237.1:6817602-7098247 GCA_964006365.1 Trididemnum miniatum
TTAAACGTAGGTATTCTCAAATCTTTTTTTCGTAAAACATCAAAACTTGTTTCCCAAAAACAGATGCATCTTTCCCATTAAAGGTAAAGGTACGGGACAGCGGGTGCAAGCACACATTGTTTAGGCCATTTTCAATTGTCGGCCCATTACAATTTTCAATCACGAATAATTGAACGCTGTTAAGGGACATACATGACGAACAACACATACGCAAAACCCTTCGCACTTCCGCTTGTGCCGAACGCCTGGCGCGAAAGCTGCGAATACTATTTTTAAAGTCTTTAGTATGACCTGACTGGGAATAAAACCCCAGTCTACCGGCTACTAAGTGGACGCTCTTAACCGATACACCAGGCGCCGGTATCTTTCCCATTAAGTCGATTTAGACATTGCAAATAAATTGTTATATAATTATTTTCTGCATGGTTTTTGTAGCGTGGTGGGCAGTGCCGTATTGACGCATCTCCGAAGTTCGGTCAACCCGGTCGGGGACGGGGGGGGATTTGTAGGGGCCCCACAATATTGTTGTATTAGACTCATAATTAAAGGGAATAAATTTTAAAATTTTTGTCAAAAAGTTGTTGAAAAAGCACTACAATCATAACAATCACATGACGTAAATTACTATAAATTTTTTCAAAGTTTTCAGTTTTCCGGGGTATCATGCCCTCGGACCCCCCTCGCGTTTTCATTAATTTTTATTCTGCTTCAAATTTACTCTGACTTTGCCACACACCGAAAGAAACTGCGCGTACGAAAGTTTGGGGCGCCCATCCTGAGGAAATTTCTGGATACGTCCTTTGAAACGATGCAGTTAATGAGGAAAGTTGGTAACCGAGTCGAAAAAGCGCGAAACTCACCTAAATATGTTTGTACAGTCGCGCTCAAAAGTTTAAGACCACATACATAAAAGTTGTCTTTTGTTGAAACATAAAAAAATTCGGGATAATGTTGCGCCACATTAGCTTTTTATGTTCCATGAGCATTAAATGATGCTTGTGAAGCCTAAATCATAAGATTTTTTGCGCATTTCTGGTTTTGGAAGCAAAAAATTTTAAATTTTATTCAAATTTTAGTGCTGAAAACATGGGCAAAAACAGGGGATTATCAGTTGCAGAACGGGCAAAAATTATTATTTTAAAAGAAGAGTGGTACTTAGGAAGACAAATTTCAAAAAAACTAAATCTTGGCAAAACAGAGATTCATCAAACAACTGTAAAATTTCGAAAGTTTGTTAGTTTTCAGGACTTGCACAGGTCTGAAAGTCCCAGGGTTATCTCCCAAAGGAATGATCACCTGAAAAGTGGATGGTAGTGAGTTCACTAATCAGTTCAAGCAAGAATATTGAATCGGCGTTGTAGCAACTGTACCTTTGAGCAACAAGGCTGACCCAATTTTCTTGGTTGAGCTGGTTAGTGAACTCACTACCATCCATTTTATCAGGTGGCCATTCCTTTGAGAGGTAACCCTGAGATTTGCAGGCCTGTGCAAGTCCTAAAAACCAACAAACTTTCGAAATTTTACAGTTGTTTGATGAATCTCTGTTTTGCCAAGTTTTAGTTTTTTTGAAATTTGTCTTCCTAAGTACCACTCTTCTTTTATAGTAATAATTTTTGCCCTCTCTACAACTGATAATCCCCTGTTTCTGTCCATATTTTCAGCATTAAAATTTGAGTAAAATCGAATACTTTTTGCTTCCAAAACCAGAAATGCGCAAAAAATCTTATGATTTAGGCTTCACAAGCATCATTTAATGCTCATGGAACATAAAAAGCTAATGTGGCGCAACATTATCCCGAATTTTTTTATGTTTCAACAAAAGACAACTTTTATCTGTGTGGTCTTAAACTTTTGAGCGCGACTGTATATCAAAGGGCCCCATCTGGATCTTTTTTGGGGGGTGGGCAACAGTCTTCACACGGCACTGGTGGTAGGGCGTGGGCAAAAATAACTAACGCCAAAGGGGGCGTGATTGAGAAAGTTTAAGAACATTTGGTATAAAATAAGAGATTTTTTGCGTTGTAGCCTACAGAGCCCTTCTAGTTCAAATTTTACGAATCTTCATTATAGTCGCCATACTACGCCGAAAGGCCCATCTCCGCGGCTTAGCGCAAAGATGGAAACCAGTCGGGTTGACCAGCCGGTCGAGTCGAGATTCTTCGACCGGCCGGTCAAAAAACCGGTCAAACTCTCTTTTCTTGCAACTAAAATACACCTAAACACCAATCGAAATACACGCCTCGATATTTGTTTTTCAAATAGTTTATGAAAAACTGCATCAACAAATCACACTTTCTGATAACAAAAGTTTGCTTTCTGTTTGCTCTCATTTAAATACTCTTTTTATTAGATGAAATTCTATGTATTTAATACATGCAGTGATAAAGTTGGTGTAAACTAGAGTTTTTCATTAGGTTTATTGAACACTGAACATGAACCTTTCGTAAAAAAAAGTCGACCGGATCGGTCGACCGATAACTTGTTGAAGTATCTGATCTAATAATAAAGCATTTAAAACTTGCTTCATTAGATTAGATACTTCAATAAGTAATCAGTTTTACGGGTGTACACACATAGCTATATTGTTTAGATATGCTGCCAATAATAATAATAAGTTAGATTAATTATTATGGTTAATGCTTGAAGGACTTGGTTTGCTGCCTGATTCAAACGGCTCAGATGGCTGAGTGGTAAAAGCGTCCTCCTCTGGAGCAGTAACCACGGGTTTGATTCTGAGTCGGGTCAAACCAATGACTTTGAAATTGGTATTTACAGCTTCCCTGCTTGACGCTCAGCATTAAAGGGACAGAGTGGAGAACAAGTCGGCAAGTTTACTTGTTGTGCCGTTGGGAAGGGTACCGGTAAGCCTACTAAGCGGAATTCTCCCATCTTGGTGAGGTAGACAGGCGGCCGGCAACTTCTAAGCGAGCTCGTAATAGCGCTTTGAACGCTTTCTTTTGATAGGAGGTGTTTTAGCTTCGAACTCGCGTCTCTTAGATTTTATCCTATTTTGTTTCACAATTCACATCAGCATTGTCTTTTCTCGCGCTGCGGCATTGTAACTGCTAACATCGTGCAAACTGCACCGCGCTCACATTGCACTTCTCCGTTTAGTTTCTTGTTTTTGTGACGTAGTAAGCGACTGGTCTGTGTGGATTTTAAATTCTAAACCTTGCTGGTCATTTTGCAAAAGAATTCATGAGAGTAACTGCAGTTATTTTATTGGTTTTGATTTTTATATTGTGTTCAAGTCTGGGCCGGGATTACGCTTAGTCAATAGCCCTGTTCTTTGTCATCATCAGTTTTATGAATTAAATACAATTATTTCCTTTTGAGTTGGTTTTAAAGAAGTGAGGGCAAGTCCTAAGCAAAGAAGATTTCTTAGGAAGAAAGTTATCCTTGGTTCATATTTCATTCTTCAACAGGAGGATTAATGTGCAACTAATATAATACAAATTCGTAAAGTATTATGTCTTTCACAGCTACCTGCAGAGAAGAATCCAGAATTTTTTTGGGAAGTGGACTCGACTAATTGGAATCAAAAACTGCTTAGCTCACAGGTTTGTACGTATAAAAGTATCTGACCCGACTCGGATAAAAGTGTCTCATAAAAGTCTGACCCAACTCGGAATCAAAGTACAAACCCAAGTCTGCACTTACCACTCGGTCATTTGAGCAGTTAACTTCTTTTATTTGGTGCTCGCTCGATTTTACCAAGCAAGGATGATAGTCTATAATCAAAAGTATCTGAAAGGACGCGACGAGGCTAGGATTGGTAGTTGAACCTACATAATCAAAAGATTAGAGACTAAAATATAATCAAGAGTGTAGCCAGAAAAAAAATGAGAGGGGGCAAATTGTGTAACTTAAAATTTGGCGTCATTTAGGCTACTTCTAGCTGCAATGCAGCACACTCCCCACATATTGATGAAAACATAAATTTTGTGGAATTTCTGTCTAAGTCGTAAACCGATCGCTAAATTAAGCTAAAAAATTTGTTTTTCTCAAAAACGTCCAGTTGGTGGTAAATTTTTATTAGGCAATTGTCACCATACTACGCTGTTGACCCAGACACACTTATGATCATCATTCATGAACGCATAGATTATTTTACTTGTTGAAAATAAGTGTTGGCAGAGCACGGAAAAGAGCACACGCAGCAAAACGGGTAATCGTTGAAAAACTAGGCATGGCTGCGTGATTTTAACAATGAAAAAAAACAAACAACAATTGGATTTAACAAAAACACACGCACACAACGAACCAACACAGAAACAAAATTAATTAATTAGTTAGTTAAGCAACATGCCATAGCAAACGAGATCAATTTTGCAAATAAACTGGATTAGCACCAAGATTTCAGCCTGTGACCCCAGCTATTGGGAGGCTAACAGGTTCTAAACCTTGCCCAAGGGTTACCTGGAGGGAGTTGTGAATGGGTACCCTCATTCATCCGCACTTGTTGAAAAGACAAGTTCACAACCGGGTACACTTTTTACTCATGTCCAGGAGTGAAGTTTTTATTTATGTCCAGGAGTGTTGAAAATTAGAAAGCGACGAGATACAGTGCTTTGTAATACTTTGTAATAATACTTTGCGAGATACAGTGCGTGTATACTGTATAGATAGGCCTACGGACAACGGTTACTACCAGTAGGTAGTAAGGGGTCAGCACATAAGATACTGGTAAAGTCGAAATCAAAGTTCATCATAAGTTTTGATTTTCGCAGCAGTGTGCAACTGTGCATCGTAGGCTATTATAACAACAAAGCGCTCAACGGGACGATTTTTTTCAATCAACATAACGTAAATTGTCTGTACATCACTTGCCTGCAACGTAGCAAAAAAACTTTGGTGTTCGGCAATGTTTATAAAATTTAGAAGTATAAGAATTTGTAAAAACACGCCCCCCTCCCCCTTCCCCCACCAACATAAACACATTACACACGTAGTCTGCTCGAAGTCAAGAACGATTAAAACACCTGAGACGCTAAAAGTTCGTACTTTTATTTTGTAAATGATAATTGGTAATTTAAATTTTAGAGAGAAGCCATGGCCCTTTTGCCCCCCCCCCCCTTTGACTGCGCCAACTTGAACCGTCAACCTTGCAATTCTGGTTGTATCAAAAACGACGCTGCGAATCATTCTGCCACGCAGCCACGCTCGCCGTATGTAACTTTGGCGCGTTAACCTGCCTACGAGAAGCCCAGAATTGCGCCATGGTTAGACAAACATGGTGCCGGGGGTACTTCAAACTCAAAATCTTTATAACCTTGCACTGAACAGCTGAATGTACAAACAGACCAGTGCTTTTTGTGGCACCGCCGTGGACTCTGTTTTTTATGGAAGGTCCTATCGAGAAAATGTATATCCGAATACATTATTTTGATGAATTCATCAAGGTATCTTGCTCCGCTCTGCCGACGTCTTGCGTTAGCCTACTAACCTTCGCAGTTTCTGTCTATAAACAGTGCACTTTTTAACTGTTTAATTTATGTTTTATGTAGCCGTAAGCCTGCAAGGCTGCGATTTTTTAATCATTGCGATTCTACCTAAACCGGTGTTTTAGAAGTCTATTCGTCCCTCAACTAGGCTAACTCTTACATTTCTTACATTTTAGCTAGTTCTGTAGACTAGGAGGAGGCAGGAGCTGAACATGCATTTTCGGCAATTGTGGCTGTTCCATTTTACTGGATTTCACTCCCCAACCTTGCGCCTGTGAAATTTGATTGTTTTTGCGAGTGTGACGCAATAAGAAAACCTGCCAGCCAATCAACGCATTCTGGAAACAGTTTTTTGAGTTGCAATTTAGACTTTACCACAGCAAGCGTGCAATCCATGATAGATTTATTGGGTGGAAAGGCCGCTTCTTGCGCTCCCTATTAGATCCATCACTACAAGATCGACTTAACAATAAACAGTTTGGCGGCCAGTATAGAGATGGCTCGGGCTGACTTTTTTGAGGCCCGGACCGCCCACGGCCCGAAACCTTTAGCCCAGTAACCGTAACCGACCCGGCGACTCGTGCCAAAAATAAGGTCCAGCCCGCTCAAAGAACATTCTTTTTATGAACCTTTAACCCCATTAATCAAACTTAAAGGGATTTAAAAAGTGTTAGCAGCTCGTTAGCGACCCAGTAATAAACAAAGATAGAACTGGGCCGTTAGCGGAACAGTAAAAAGACCGGTTAACGGCTTGTTGGCGGATCTCTTAGCGGCCCATGCCATCTCTAGGCCAGTACTCATATTTAGGATCAGATTAGAATTCGTTTTCCAAAAAAAAAAGAGAAAAAACAAGTTTTTTGGGTTATGTTTTCTTGCAAAAAACACGTTTTTTTAACAAAAAAAAAAAAACTAACGCAAAAAAAACGTTTTACTTCACTACAAATGTTGAAAAAGCAAATTTTAACTTGTAGTTAATATGGGCCTATCAATTTTTTTGGGCGTGGAAACTTTCCTGTTAATTAAAGGAAACACATTAATCAGGGAAATCACGTAAACTATGGTTGCTTTTTTGGCTTTTCGCCAAATTGTCTGCAGTACATTCTCATACCTTTCCTTTTATTGGCAGCATATTGCGTTTTTACTTTCAACGTGACAACCTATTTTTGTGATAGAGAATTGTGCGAAAAATTGTTGATTGCAGTTCAGCACCCAAGTAGAAGCTGAAAGATACATGATGATTAAGTCGTTATTTAGAGAAGATATTTTTTTGTAATTTAAAAATTTCTGCATAATTACGTGACTACAGATTAATGGAAGTTACTTTTACTGATTGATTGGCTACAAGTATAGTCAATTTCAGTGGTGTAAAGTAACGAAGTAGTTTACTTAACTAGACTACCTAAGTATTATTGCTTGGCAACTAGTACTTACTTAAGTGATTTAAATTTCGACTACTTGTACTTTCACTTACGTAGTTCAATCAGAAAGTAACGCTACTTAAGTGGCTTTAAAAATGATAAGTAGTTAATATTACGCATTGTATCACGCAAATAATGAATAATCATACTTGGTAATAAAATTGGCAACATTAGTATTAGGTGTATTGTTTTATTTTATATAGGCCTATATAAGTTTTACAATTTCGTGATATTAAGTGGTCTTTTGTTGTTTGTGTTTGGCGTGGACAATGAGGTTGCATTTCGCAGATTATGACACACTTCCCTTTTTTATTTTCGTCAAATAAATGTGCTAATTATCCTAAATATACTTAAGCATCGGCAAAATATCTGTCAAGTTTGGAAGTGAGCAAATTATCTTTGATCAAAGCTCAGCTTAATGGCCTAGGTTTTGCAAACGCTACTTTTTACTTAAGTAGTTTCAAATTGCTGGTACTTTTTACTTCTACTTGGTTACTTTTTACTTGGTTACTTTCAACTCTACTTCAAGTAGTTTCCGCCACCAGTAACAATACTTTTACTTAACTAGATTTCTGGACTACTTTTTACGCCACTGGTCAATTTCCGTAGACTCACTTTATTGCTGAAAAACTTGCACAAATTTAATTTTAAAATAAATTATAAATCAAAGAATTAAAAGTGACTGATTTGTTTACACCGATATCAATGTGTTCTTTACTTTCTAAGCAGAATTTATTATGAAGATAGCAATGTTAGTATTATAAACGATTTAGCTGAAGCTCGGGTTTAAATCAAAAATTTACGAAAACATAGTCTTTGAGTTTATTTTCAAAATAAATGTTGAATTTATCAAATCAGCTTCAAGTGCGATACGAAATCTATTGACGAATAACCAAGCTAATCAACGAAGTTAGCATATTCCAACAGTTTGTCGTTCAAGTTTGCTGTGAATGCATCAACACACGGGCTTCGAAAATATAGTAGAACAAAACATTACGAGTTGTAGGAGTAGCCTACCATTGAAAGCTTATGAAGTACGCACGATTCCTGAGTAACTTTTCTAGGTCATTATTATAACCTGCTTTAGCCATGTTTTGGCCTTACCATTCCTTACGCACCGGTACCATTCCGAAGTAACTTTTCTATGTCATTATTGTAACGGAAAAGCGAACGCGTAGGAAGTGGTGCGACTACAAAAGTTGGCAAATTAAATTTTCAACTTAATTATTTTCGTTGAATTGAAGTTCCTTTTACAGACATATTATTTCTTTGGTTTTTGCAGCTCTTTCGTGTGATTTTTAAAACTATGTTGTGCTCACGAGACCACAGTAGTTACGCCTACGTGAAAGTCGAAACTCACGTTGTAAAGTTTTAGGTACACGTTTACCTGCTTACATATGAAATGACCGATTTTTTTTGCGTAGATGAAAAGTAATGCTTTCAGAAGCGTAATCATAAAGGGATTTTGTTTCACAAAATTTCATGAACTTTTCAACATACACAACCCTAATAAGCTATCATAGCATCATAGGAATATCTTAGTTGTGAATGTGACTTATGCATGTCCCACCTTATTTTCTTTACCTAAACCGTATTAACACGTATTAGTCACATTCACAACTAAGATATTCCTATGATGCTGTGATAGCTTCTTAGGGTTGTGTATGTTGAAAAGTTCTTGAAATTTTGTACTTTATTTGAATCTTGTGCTTGGCATAATTTTGATTTTGTTTTGTATCAGTCATAATTGTGATAATGGAGACGCAGTCAGAGAATATGGAGAAATTAGAAAAAGGAAACTACAAATGGCTGGTTTTGGTCGTGGTGTTATTCAGCCAAGCGTGTACATTTGGGCTGTCGTATTCTGCTGGAGTATTGTACAAAGATTGGACAGTTTATTTTGATTCAACAGCAAGTTTTTTATCATTGGTTGGAAGTTCTCCAACCGCCATTGCTTGCATATCAGGTAAGTTGTGACTAATTCGATAAAGTGTGGTTGATGATGCAAGTTTAATGCTCGCATGAAATTTGTATTGAGTATAGGCTAATAGCCAGTGTTGTGAACTCTGCCATTTTTAAGAGTCCGAGTTCCTTGGTCGCGAGTACGAGTCCGAGTCCACATAATTTTAAAGTAACGAGTCCGAGTGCGAGTCCGCACGCTACGAGTGCGAGTCCGAGTCCATTACATTTCAAAGTTACGAGTCCGAGTCCGCACGTTACGAGTCCCCTGCTTTCTACTCGAGATCGTGTCGTGTCCAACATGGTCGCTGATTACTCAACGTTTACAAATCTGTGAAGCACAATGCTGATGTAGATTGGACAATTTTAAAAAAGATAAACCGGTCTTATTATTACGCCTTTAATTTTTATCAGTATTTTCATAATTTAGATTGTTTACCACTTCACCAGAGTTGGTCCTTCTTAGAGATCACGACCCGTTTGCAGTCTTTCAATTAGGCTATTACAGTTATTAGATAACGAAATGTTAGTTTCGAAAACTCGTAATTAAAGCTTATTCAACTATAGGCTAGCATGCAAGCTACAACAATTACTTTCGAGAAATAAAGCGTTGATACCACAGCTGCAACCAGTGCTCGAGTTGTAAAAAACACTTATGGGGGCATGATGCTAGGAATACCGTAATTTTTGGCCGCAAGTTTGAGTGAAGACCAAAAAAAGGTCATCGCTTCCGCTGAGGTCCGATTTTCGGCGCAAATTCAAGTGAAGACCAAAAAAAGGTCATCGCCTCCGCTGTTGTCCGATTTTCGGGGCAAAAAAAGCTGTTCACTCAGACGTAAAGGATGGATGGTCATTATTTATAGGGGGATGGTTTGCGCTAAAATTTTTTATAGGGAGATGATGTTGGTTTCCGGGCAATGGCATCCCTCCACTACTCGAGCACTGGCTACAACATATTAACAAAAATATCTACAATTAGTCGACAATATTTTAATTTATTTGCAAACACCTTGAATTTTCAGCAAAATTCAGTTTTTAATTCTTGTCGCTTCCGCTGAAGTTTTTTAAAACGTTGTAATTGCTTTTCAAAAAAGTTAAAGAGGAAATTAAAAGTAAATCAGTCCTTGTGCGAGATCTATCAGACCTATTTAATTGGGAAGTTCTGCAGAGGAACTCTATTAGTTGCATTGTATCTAGGCTTTTTAAGTTGTTTGCGTTTACAAATCGCCAGTATTGTATAACCAATTTGTTTTGCATAAAGTTTGGTCTAGATCACGCTAGTTATTTGAAATGCTATTTTCTATTGTTCGATAAGAGCATTCTGGGAACCTTTGTCTGAGAACAAAATAATTAAAGTGCTAGCACCTTTATGCAGACATATCGCATTTTCCCGCTGTCTTATTTTCGCCGGTTAACTTTGCACAAAAGCTAAGTAATTATTTAATAAGCTTTGGCAACTTCGTAAAGGCTTTTGTCGATGTTGAACAAAGCAAAAATTTGTGTCGCTTCTGTAGGTTTTCGAATATTTGGAAAATTTAAAACAGACACTACAAACTGCTGAGGTATTCACGAGTCCGAGTTTTAACAGTTTTTATGAGTCCAAATGCGAGTCCGAATCCCAGAGGCACGAGTCCAAGTCCGAGTCCCAGAGGCATGAGTCCAAGTCCGAGTCCTCAAAAAGTGGACTCGAGTCCGGACTAGGACTCGAGTCTTCCCAACTCTGCTAATAGCATAATAACCTACACTGCTGATAATCCCACCTAAGCTTATGATGTCTGTACATGTTTACAACAAAAAATCGTTTAGGGTTTACTTTTTATGCTAATTATTTTTTATTTGTTTTGTGGATGTTTTTTTTTCATTAGTATTAGCGTATAAGTGCATTTTCTACTACTTCTTTTACTACAAGGGCGAGAAAATGGTTTTCCAATAGGCGTAGGCTGTTTGCCCCACGTGATGATGTAGTTCAGTGGTTTTCAACCTTTTTGTCTCAGCGGACCCCTTTTGGTGCTGCGAAAGCAGTCGCGGACCTGAGCATGAGGATAAAGACTTGTGGTTCTTTCAAACACAAAAACTGTCTCAACAATAAAGATAACATCAAACCACAGTTGGTAGATGTTTTTATTCATTTCAAAACAAATACACTTGATGGGATTTCTGCGGTTGCATATTAGCAACAAGGGTTGTGCTTTGGAAATCGCTAGTCGAATATCGCCTCCGACGTTCAGTTGGTTACGAGCCTTCGATTTTACATGAACGAGAGCAGGGAATCCGCTTTCACGCGGGTACGTCGAGGCGAATGGAACAATGACGCGTAATGCTTCCGTTGATACCTTTGGGTAAAATCGCAACAAGGACATGTGAACTTTAAAGGGACATGTGGACCACTTGAATTGTGGACATGTGGATCATTAGGCCCACCTTAATTGGACATGAGAACAGGGTACATGTTGCGATTGCTTCTCCTATGTACACAATCGTTTCTCCTGTGATATGGAGCTATTTTTTGCTCGACAATTCGTGGTGCCACTTCGAAAAAAGCTTCCACGCTTGCAGTACTTTGCTGTTGAAAATATCCCCTTGCATCCAATTTTAGCCATTTCAAAGACAGTTTTTGTGTTTGAAAGAACCACAAGTCTTTATCTTCATGCTCAGGGTGCTTTTGCTGCAAGTGACGCTTAAGTTTGGATGGCTTCATTGCTTTGTTACTGAGCACAGCGTTGCATAAAACACATCTTGGTGTTTCGTTGCCATCATCTAACATTGAGGTAGCCTAAATCCCATTTTAAGATAACTTTCCGAGTATTTCCTTGATTTAGCCATAACCTATCCCGGTACCCCAGTTTTAATAAACTATCGTATCTCCTTTGCGCTACTAAGGGTTGCTCACTACTGTACAACTGGCTTATTCAACTGAGAAAATAACACATGCTTATGCGAGTGGGAAACTCTTTTTAAAGATTTTTATCAGTTTGTTCATCACCGAGGTGATAATTAGATTGGCCATGCGGCACAATTTTATTACAGTCAGCCTACGATTGTAATTTCAGCACTTTCTTAAGAAAGGTTAATTCCAAAAATCGCAATTTATGTTGATAATATTCAGAAGTTTTTGCGGACCCCCTGAAAACGTTTTAAAGACCCCCGTTTGAGAACCACTGATCTAGTTCGACCGAACATCACTTTGGCAATGTAGTGTTACTCATTGCTGGCAGTGCAATTCTTTTAGAATCGTTTGTTTCGGCTTGCAGATTGCCAAATTGCACAACGCGCATGTCTCGAACTGTGTATAACCACTATACCACAATATACTGTAAGATCTAAAGTTTTTAACATCAACCACAATATAAGGTCTAAAGTTTTTAACATAAACTTTAAAACCTGAAACACGCTAACAATAAATGGTTGCATTTTTATGTTAAGCAAATATAAAAAATTGTAATGCTTACATTTTGAGAACTGAAGAAAAACTACGTAAGGAGACAATTTGCCAATTTGAACTATTCAAGCCAACATGTAGGCCTAATTGCTGTATTTTGCAGAAAAACAAGCACAGAAATGTTATTCATCATCAAGCCAAAATGAGGTTGTTTGCTTGCGCTTTCGCTGGATTTACAGTAGTTTTCTTCAGGCTTCCTCATTGCGTCTTTGAATTAGCCATTTGATGACGGTTGTTTTTTTAACCGGATTCGTTTTTATCCATCACCTACAGCGCTTTCTAATGCAGAAGAAAACAAAACATATAAAATGATTCGAAATGAATTTTGTCTAGGTCCTGTGTTCGGTTATTTGTTGGACAGGTTCAACTTTCGAAAATGTGGATTTGTCGGCGGTATCATAATGGCTGTCGGCATTTCATCTTCCGCGTTCGTCCGCAATGCTACGGAGCTGATTTTTACGTATGGAATAATAACAGGTACAGAACGCAAGCTGTAAAACCAAATGCTGTAAAACTATTAACTAATCAGTTGCGAATTCTCAAAAATACATTCTCTGTTTTAGGTTTTGGACTAGGTCTTCATTATTATGTTGCAAGTACAATTATAAACGAATATTTTTTTGAAAATCGTGTCTTTGCTGAAGGAATGGTCGGTGGAGGGATTGGTCTGGGAACCTTTCTTTTCTCATTATTGCAACAGTTTTTAACAAATCAACACACTTGGAAGGTAGGCTATAATATCTTTTCAATTCTATCGAAATAGCTTTTTACAATTTACAGCGGAACCAATAGATCCACAAAGTAAAAAAATGTAAAATAAAAGCCTCGTAACAGTCTACAGCAATCTTTTGTAATAGCGGGCCAAATAGCAACAAGCACAATATTCTGCTGGTCGAACCTTTAAATGTGATGATATTTTACCAACTATTGATATTGACAGCGACAAAACGAACACAGCAATTTTTCCTTTCGGTTTACTTTCAGGTCGACTACGTTCACAACGCCGAAATAAATTTTCATTTCTGTCAAACTGGCAGTAACGAAAATCGGAAAAAAACATTTTTATTGCGGTACGTTCTGTAAACACATTTATTGTCTATAGACTTCACCGAAATGAATTTTTTTGATTGCGGGCAAAAAGAATTCTCAACTGAACGCTACCTAAAACTAGGGTGTGTTGCTAGAATAGCCTTTCTTTCTTTCTTTTATGACGTCATGGTCACATGGAAGGGGGATAAAGGGCGATGCCCCCCCCCCCCAAACAACCTTGCAAAAAAATTAAAAACGAACGAAAATGAATGTAACTTAGATATATTTGAAAGTAATAGTGGAACTGTGTTACAATAGGGTATCAGAGGGATAGGGTCGGTTAAAAATAACAATAAAATGCAGAAACTATTATTGTAAACTAACTTTAAAAGGCTATAGAGATGTAAGCGGTAGCCGTTAGGGTATCGTGAAATAAAAATAATAATTGCCCAAGCGCCTATAGGTATAATATGCTTGTTATGCCTTGTTCGTTACTAACTGTACTGCGGTTTAAAAGTGCTTGATATCGATTTGTGTGTCTAGCTCAGATCAGCAAAATAAAATAGTGCGAAAATATAAACAGATAACGTGATCGCAGCATGAGCCGAAATTTGATCTAAATTGGTTTAGGGTGCTTTTTTGTGCCTTTACCTCATCTAAATCCGAATTGGCACGAATTTCAAAGCAACAATTTGTCATTGATTTTAAGTTTTGCTTCAAGTCCAAAGTAAGAATGATTATCTCGATAAAGTTATTTGGTTTTCGTTGTCATGGCAAAGCCCACTGCTGTCTTAAATAACTACGGTATTTTACTTAACGTAGAAGTTAGTGCTTTTTTCAATTTCAAGCCCGGCCACTTGTCAATGGCTATTTTTATTGCTAACTCTTGCTAGGCTTGCTAACTCAACCAGCTTTAAACAAAGGCGATAAGATCCAAACGCAAATCAAGTATTTACTTGTTGCTCTGACTTAAGGTAACAAATTTTAGATCTAAATAAGGAGTTTATAACCACTATATGCAACCATGCTACGTCAGTTTTGACTTGCATGTTTCAACGCCTCCCTGCTGCACGCGCTCTTTTCTATACGCCTTCATCAATTTTAGTGTGAAATTTGTGTGCTTGTGCTATCGTTACTTTTCAGCTGCAGAGATAATCATCGTGAAGCGTCTTATTCAAGGACTCAACAACAAAGCTTATGTGAAAGTTGAATCCGTCACCACCTTTAACGATGGTCGTCGTGGAGACAACGCTGCACCCACAGCGTTACGCTTGCTTTATTTGGGCGTAGCATTGTTATGACTGTAGGGCAACCAAAAGTCGCTTACGGACCGTCCTCAAACCAAGTTTCAGAGTGATATTTCAGAAAGCTTTCAATGTATTGTTTCAAATCGTTGTTTCCTATATTGCAAAAGAAGCCAAAAATCAGCGTATGCGCAAAAATATTTTTACGAAGGTTTCTTCCTTTTTTTCGTGTTTCTGTAAAATCAATCATTTATTTATTTTTGACAAGACGAGCAACGGTGCAAAGCTTGTTGAGCATTTTCCAAACTGGAAAGCGTGGACCAGTCTAAAGGGAGGCACAAATGTTAGTCAAAATCACTTAAAAATATAGGCTAATGTATTATTTTATGGAGGGAAACGTCATGATTAATATTTGGTGAGGGAGGCGTAGTAGCTTAAAGTTTGAAAACCAGGACCGCAATCAGGGGGGAACGCGGGGGGGCGGAGCCCCCCCTGAAAAAAATTTTGCCCTCCTACAAAAAATTGGTTCCTGTAATACATGATATCGCTATAGGTAATTTGGACCCCCCTAAAATATTTTTCGCCCCCCTAAGCATTTGCTTCTAGTTGCGGGCTTGTTGAAAACCACTGCTCTAACGTGCACGCTCACTGGCGATATTGCAAAGCTCGCAATTTTAAGACATGCTAGAATAGTGCCACAGAAAAAATTTTTTAATGAAAGCCTTTAACACGTCCACAAAATCTCAACACACCATAAAGAACAGGGTTTTCCAACTGGGGATGCTTGCACTCCTTGGGGGCGCGAGGATGCAAATTTCAGGGGGTTCAAAACGGTTTATAGATTTTTGTCTTGTATTAAGAGTGCTTTTATTTTCGGCTGCTCAGTGTCAATTTTTCAGCGCTGTTGCGCTCTAGCAGTATGTAATTCGCAAACATCTAAGTCGCGTCCAACCCGTAACTTCTTTGTGGTTGACTACAATCAAGCTCTGAAAACAAAATGCGTCTTATTCAATAAAAGAGTAGTGACTGGTTTAACTATCCTATATCTTGCTTTAGCGAGTAGCGACACTTTCAAAAAGGCTAAAAACTCTGAAATTGATAGCTCCGCTGGGGGAGCTTACAACGTTCTTCCAGACCCCCCAGTTGAACAGTGAACACCTGCTGGGTTTTTGACGCAAAGTCATCCCAGGAAAATTTTGAGGTCAGTAAGACACGTGAATTTGTTTCAGCTCCAACCATTACAAAAATTTGGTTTGCGCGGCTGATTACAGCCGCATATTTTGTGAAGGGTGCAAGAACATATCAAGGAACGCGAAATATAAAAATGGTTGGGAACCGCTCTGGCTCTACTATAAGATAATACAAAACAAAAGAAAAAGAGAGTTCCTAAAATGCTTAAATGTGAACACTTATGTTTAAATATGTGAAATTTCTTACGACAGTCGACAGGCAATGATTAATTACCAGAACCTTACTTTCACGTTAAAAAATCATTCTTATACTCCAAGTAAAAACTCGGTTTGTGATTCAGCTTTATTGCCACTTTTTAGCTTGTCAAAAGTTGCCCCCTCCCCCTTTTATAAATTCTAAATACGTCACTGGTCACATCTGTTGCTAATCTACCAATAAAGTAAGGCAATGGTTGTCCATTCAACTACCACACTTAGGATATCTCAAAGTAAGCGTTACTAAAACCAGAACAAGTCAGCTGTGCTACTAATAATAATATTGCTGCCAGTAACTTAAGCAAGTTAAAAAAAGAATTGCACTTTGTAAATGTAACACATTTTCAAACAAACCTGCCGATGTATGTTAAAATATTTATTCATTGTGTTCAAAACGCTTTATTTGTTTTACCCGTATTTTATCCAGCACCTCAAAAAAGCATGTCAAACGTTTGCGGGCCGCATTCTATTTTAAAAACTGCAACCCTTTGCCGGCCACACAATTTCTAAACGCGGCAGGCAGTTTGCACACCCCTGGCCAGTGGCATAGCGACAAATTTTAAAAGAGGGGGTCATAATTTTCGCATTTTTTTAGGCGTATGTTTTGGCAAAACAAATTTGAAGCAGATTGACAAGCAAGTAAAGCTCTAGGGGGGTCCGGGGGCATCTTCCTTCGGAAAAAATTTGAAAATTTACATGCTGTAATGACTATTTTAGTGCTTTTTGAATATTTTTGGTGGGAGGATGCATACTCCTTATGGTAGGATGCATACTCCTCATTTTTCTGTCGAGCTGCTTGGAGGCGGAATAACCATAGTAGACCACCCACTGTTATGTTTCCTACCCTTGCACTATTAACATAGCGGTGTTGGTAGCTGCGATGCTTTTGTCTTTTTTTATGTGATCGTCGTTTTTTATCGCTTTTACTTTATTGTTTTATTTTTTTTTCAAATTTCTGCTCCCGACCTGGGTGCTGCGACCATGCCTATTCTTGTATTCTGTTAAAACTCCTCTTATCCTACCAGCATGCCATAACGTTAGTCCTTTTGTTGCTTCTTCCCTTTTCTTGTACCGCGTTATATTTCCTTACTCTTATCGTATTCTTTTTTTGTGTTGACGGTGCGGAAATAAAAGACACTATTACTACTATCCCCCGGTATCCGCCCGTGGCCATAAGCTACAGAAAACGATCAAAAGAGTCTGGCGTATATCATCACTTGGCACCATTAATTTTGTTCTTTTACTAAAAGGCAGATTCAAAAGGGGGGGGCATGGCCCAATGGCTCCCTTCCTAAATACGCCCCTGCCCCTGGCCTACAGTTTTATTAGCTGCATTTTCTGTCACGAGAAAATAGCCGAGCACTATAACGAGCTCGGTTAAGACTTGCTGTCTACCATTCTAAGATGGAAAGTTTTGTTAAGTACCTTCCCAGCGGCACAACGCGTGAACTTACCATGCTGTTCTTTTAATGCTGAGCCACAATTATACTAACCATTATTTATAGACTTGTTTTCCTGAGGGCTTGTGGTTTCATGATCATGTTGTTTAGTCGTACGAGAGGTAACATAAATGTACAGTAGAGCGGTGGCTTGAATTGTGTGAGTCAGTTTTGCAACCACGTTCAGCCCATTGTGGAATCAAGGAAGAGTTGTTAAGCTGTTGTCTAGGATATAGAAAACGTGTCCAACTAATCTTTCACACTTCCTGTTCATGTTGAACCCTTGAGAAGGAGTTATAATATCATCTTTAAGGCATCAGTACTTTGTATGCCTTAACCTGAAGTTAACTCCTTGCTTCCGTTTACCAAGCGAACGCTCTGAACGTATATACTGAAACGTTTTCCATCGTGTAGACAATCGTATTTTCTGGAGATCAATTTGCAACTTATGCGACCCCTTTCATTTTGAAGCTTGTTTCAGTGATTCAAGAAGATGAACCTCTTTGGTTTTTCAATCGCTGAAACAGGTTTTAAAACCTATCACTTTAGAATTGAGTGCGATAGCAATACCACATTTTCTTTTTACGTACGCAAATGGATGTGAGAACTGTTATTTATGTAGTCACTCTCTACTGCAGTAAAAGTATGATAAAACCGAAAGCAATTCGTAGCGCCTGCTACGTTGTACCAGTTGATGTAACAACAAAACATACTGTAAGAGCTAGTAAGATCATGCTTTGAGCGGTTCTAAATTGCATTTCGCTTTGAAGATTTCTATGTGTTTCAGGGAGCATTGTTGATAACCGGAGGAATTGCTCTTCATCTTTCCTTTAATGCAATGTTTTTTATTCCATCTCATTCGATATCAAAACATCCTCTAAATTTTTGGAAAAAAAGTGATCAACTAAACGAAGAAAAGATTTCAAATAAAGTTTTTGCTGGTACTGATGTGAAACCAAGTTGACGAAAAGTCAAGACAGTGAATTTTTGTTTGATTTATTAAGCCTATGATCTACGAATAAATTGTTTAAAGATTTTAAAATAAGAGGTGAAAAAGATATGTTAGAATGAAAAGCTGTACTGTGGATGCTGCAGCGTTGTACGAATACAACAAAATAATTTGCACATGATTGTGCTTAACTCAGCGTTGAGATGGTGTAATTTTCGGTGTAGCGCAGTCTAAGTCACTAGTAGCAATATTTTTCGCGAAATGTCGGCTCGGTTACCATGCAGGACACGTCTATTGTACGAAGTTACTAGTTGTAATTGCGCAATGACTGTAATCGCTCATTTAACCACTCAGCCACAATCCATAACAACTGACCGCAGTGAACTCATCGTGGCAAACTCGCCGCAAGGACAACTCACCGTCGAATGTACAACGTGGTCCACACACTTTATCTAAAGTGTAAATTTTCATGGTTTTGCAATAGTTTGTACACAATATATTACTTTTCATTTACAGTATTAAGCTAAAAAATATAAATTAATTCGATGATCATTTGAAAATTTTTGTTTTTTCGGCAAAGAGCCTGTGAAGTGATGTTTTGAATGAATTATTTTGTTTTACAGTAGATGAGCGGGAAAGTTTCTTCAGAAGATCGCTGTTGTTGTGGCAAAATCCTGTTTTTTTGATGATATTAATTTCAGATATATTAACGTGGTTAGCAATTTTTATTCCCTACGTCCATCTCGCTAGAAGAGGAATGTGAGTAATTATAATTAGCCAAAATTTTAAGGTCATGCAAGTAAGCCTTTTATTACCTAAGCAAAGCCCCATGACGCCTATAAACTTTTACGTAATTTGTTAGCGAAACTTAATCGAAGAAAAAAGTGTCATGTTTGCAACGTATACCACAACTGAAGTTATTTTCGAATTCTATTGTACGGAAAATTGAGTGATTGAGGGAGATTGCGAAGTGAGCTTGAGCTCTTCGAGTGAGCAAGTCCCAGACATATATGTCAAATACGATCGGCTCTAGCCGTGAATCGAATCCGTCAGCCGTCACGTAGGATCTGTAACCTACGCGCAGCACCGCTTGGCCATGTCACTGACGAACACCATCATTACAGATTACTCGGTCCTACTAAACACCTCAAAGGATGACAAAAGGCCTTAAATTGATCTACTAAACACCGCAAAGAACAACAAAGGATTTGGAATCATACCATAACAAAGAACTACAAAGGCCTTTACATTAGGGTTAGGCAGTGGCGGATTAGGAGGGGGGCGGAGCGGGCTGAAGCCCGGGGCCCTACGTCTGTACCTTTTTTTAGAAGTTTTTTCTTGACAAAAAATATTTTCGATTTTTAAAAAAGGTCTTCACTTGCAGAAACTACCAATGTTTTTAAAATTTTGGCGCTGAGGGGTTGGGGCTTTGGGGGTAAATGTGATATGTTGTTAGTTAACTCAATATCAATATTTATAAGCAAAAATCTTCTCAAAGTAAGAATCGCAGTTGTTATCAGCTGACATTATTGCATTGTAGGTCGCGGACAGCAATTTTTTTCAAAGGAAAGTTATCCGCTTTTTGCCGATTCAAACGTTACAATAAAGAATAAGATAAATGTTAATTCAGGTAGTAGGCTAATGAACAAACGATGACACTTAATTGCCACTTACTAGCAAGAGTGCCAGACTACAGTTGAGGTTATACTAGCAGAAAATGTTTAATGTCACTGAAGATTCTAGTGTTAAAAGTTATTGCACCATCGTACAACGGTAGGCTAGCTACAACATCTAGGCTTCATAACTTCACACTGTAGAACAGACATGGGCAAGCTACGTCCCGCGCGCCAAATCCGGCCAGCCGATCCTTTTATTCTGGTCCGCCGGCGCTTGCACAAACTTAAACTCCCACCGTGAATTGAGTGGAAGACCTTTTTTCCTTTAGAGATCATGGATGGCAGTGATTTTTAATAACAACGGTGGAAAATTGGAATAAAAAACGAGGTTAAAACCATTTATTTTGGAGATCACATTCGTACGTGGACCGCGATCTCTAAAAAAGTCTTCACCTTGTTTTCCAATCAACATGCGGCCCGCGGCTTCAACAGTTTTTCCAAATCTGGCCCTTCGTGTGAAAAGCTTGCCCACCCCTGCTCTAGGATAAGTGGTAGTTCCAGCTTTAATGTGAAAGAATAAAATCTATTGCAGAGAGCAGTAGCATAGTATAGTTTGGTTTTTATGAATAACTAAAAAAGCAATGTCCTTCCTGGCCTACTGGACGGGAAGTCATGACGACTTCCTCTTGCTGGGTCGGAGGCTGTATCAACTCTCCATCACCAACAGTGCCAAGCACTCCAGTCAAACGTACCGTTGAGCGGGACAGCGCTGGCCCGCTCTACGGTTCGTTGGTTTTTATAAATAAGACATATAACCGCGTTCACACATGGAGGTTTTCGCAACCAGACACAAAACTTCATTTTGTTATTGCAGATGCTATTTCAATTCTTTTCGAACTTGTTTCAGCGATTCAAAAACTGAAATGGTTACTTTTCCAATTGCTGAAGAAGTTTTTAAAATCTTAAAAAACGCGTTCACAATATCAAAATGAAGTTTTGCGCCTGGTTGCGAAAACCACTATGTGTAAACGCGGCCATAGATATATTTCAAAACAAGATAAAAAGAGCGGCGGCGCTAGCTTCACGCTAGTGATAGGAAAAAACAGCGGCACTGACGCTAGCGAATTACTAGCATAACGGGTAGCGACTATAGTGCCCAGCTCTGCCTATACATTAATAATATGATTAATGACTGTTATTAGTTGATCAGTCGCTTTATTTCTTGATTGTTTTGAGTAAAAGATAAAGCCATCTAGGCTTCTGCATTTCCATTGAATCGATTTTCCGAATCTTTGTTTATTATAAAAGACTATTAGAAATAAAAACTTTTTTTGAATTGATTTTCCATTTTTATCCTCCATTTGCGAGAAAGCGAGTTGTATCGCTCTATGTCAGATTACTGTAGATATTCTCACTTGCTTGGAAGTTAACTTTTCTGAGGTTTCTCTTCTTGTTTTTTGTTGAATTTGCTGCTTGTTCAAGCCACCAAGCAGCGATAAATATCGTGAAGTACCTTATCCAAGAACATAACAACATGTCAAGAGTAGGAATTGAACCGCGACCTTTCGATTCGTTATGGTCTCCATAAAAACGGCGCTCCAGACCGTTCGGTCACGCTGCCGACGTGACTTTTTTTGTTTCGTTCTTTATATAAGTACCGTACCGGTACGCGTAAAAACGATTGTAAAATTAAACATAGGAAAATATAAACCCATAAAATAAACCGATTGGGAAATCGATGTCATGGAAAAGCACTAATTGTTTTTAACGAAGAATAATATATTTGATTTTACTCAGTAGGACTCAAAGGCAGTAATTGAGCGTGTTGAACAAAGCACAAGAAGTCCATACTATTCTTTTTACGCTACTGATCAATATTGCTAAGTCATTGTTTTGTTTTTTGAGGCTGTTCTTTCCGTTTATTATTTTTTTCATTTTACATACATAAGCTTTCGCTGAACTTGGGAAAGAGGGACCCATTATTAAATTAGCCCAGGGCCCCACTTACTGTTAATCCGCCCCTGGGGTTAGGTTAGGGTTAAATTAGGGCTAGGGTTTTAGGGTTCCTTGTCGTACTTTGCGGTGTTTAGTGAAGGAGATGTTGCACCTACGGAACAAAAATAGTGTTTCTTGCAATACATCAAAAATTTCACACTTTTCGTGAACAGAACTTACTAAATAATGAAGTTTAGCGTCTATGTTGAATCTTAAAAATCGAAAAGAGCTTGAAGCTTGCCGTCTTCTTAGATTTTTTGAATGTTCAATATTATCGATCAGATGTCCCATTGGTGCAGGACATAAGGGACCAATGGAACATGGTTATTGCGCCTACTGTCTTAGTTAAAAAATATAGTTAAGCTGATTGTATGTAAACAGTTGTGATTGAATTGAACTATTTAAACACTACTTTTCGATTACTGCTCACGTTTATAATCATAACAAAATCGGAGTCTACACATATATATTTACGCAATTCAAATCCCACATGATTGACTGATGTGCTTCGTGGGTTTACACTCCATACACTCCAAAAGCGCTAACTTCAACATCAAAGTTAATAACTCCTGCTGAACGCTTGGTAGTTGCAGTAGACATTGCCTTGGGTAGAATTTTTATTACGTCGGCAAGTTCAATCCAAGCGAGGTCTTTGATTTCTGCATAAAGAAAGCCATTGTTCATGGAGCGTTTGAAAAAAATTGCTTCAAAATCTCCATCTTCATCCGGGCCTTCAGTTATCCTAGCAATAAAAATTTTCCACTTGCTGTCCAACGACTAGACTTTGACAGTCACAAAGTCATCAACTCCCAGATTGCTCACAGGTACCGGTACGTTATTGTTTTGCCTACTTAGATTTTTCCCAGAGTCCTGACCAACCATAGGAGCAATCTCATCATCACATTTACGATGTGCTACTACCAGTAGCTTACGGTTACTAGTAATCGGATGACGTGTTATTGTTTAAAATTTTAATAGCAAAGAGTATTCCACTGCACTTTAATTGCGTGAAGGCACTTATGGGACAGTGTCCCAAAGGTCAATCATTGCAATGTCTCATTGGTCCAACATCAGCCATTGTTGATCAAACCAGTGCTATTTTTTTAAGCTCACAACTTTAGGGCTCTAACTCTTTTCGTCACAAAACTTCTTTTACTGCCCGATCTTTCACAAAAAACTTGCTTTTAGGAATAATTCTTCAAAGAGATAACTAAAATTGTTTTGAACCACTAATTTTACATTTTCATCTCAAAAACCTATTTTTAAATCTTGCCGTTTTAATACGAAAACCACGTGCTGGCAAGTTAGCTAGAAACTAATGCAATATCAAACTTCGCTCTATAACGGAGTTGTTTAAATTTTATTTTCACACTTGTTCGAAATATAGCACTGTCCCATTGGTGCTGATGTCCCATAGGTGCAACATCTTCCCCTACATCAATTTGAGGTCCTTTGTCTTCCTTTGCAGTAGGACCCCCGAATATTAATACTATGAAGGACTGCGCATTTCTTAAGAGCCCATTCTACTGTAGCGTGCACTGTTGCTCAACGAACGTGCTGATTTGGTTAGGCTAAATGATTCAAATTTATAACTCTGATTGCACATAAAGACTGCAGCTGTTCTAATATTGTAAAAATTTCCGGAAATGTTTTAAGTCGTAAGGTTAACGATTTAACGGATTTAGGTAACTTCCTTTACAAGGGTCGCGATTGGGTAATTAGATTGCAGTTGAAGAAACTGACCAATTGCATCGATTTGCGTGTACTATAATTGTAGCGTGGATTAATGGCTAACGTTTTGCATCTTGCAAAGTTTGGTATAATCCTAAGAGATAGAGCATAACTACAGTTGCGACTTAAAATTTGTTAGTAGGCCTGCAGTATATCCCACTAAGGTTTTGTTTTTTCAATTTATAAGCGAATTATAAGGCTCACCAAGAAGACATGCATTTTAAATGCATTTAGCTTTGAGGAGCCGGCCGGTTGGTAGTTGTTAAGCAATAAGCACTCGCTATTGGCGCGGGAGGCCTGGGGTTGAATACCTGGGCCGTTCAAATTGAACACACTGTCGCCAACGGCTCGCCACTGCTGCGATGTTTCTTCGGAGCTGTGTGGCCCACGCGCTAAGCTGTGAAGATCGACCACGCCACTTGTTACACGCTTTGCCGTAATATCGCTAGCATTTTTTTAAGCCACATAATTGCAGCTTAAGTTTTTATATTTGTGAAATATGTGCATCATGAAATATGACCTTGTTGAGCATCGAACCCGCAAAACCAGTTTCGCAGCCCAGTGCACCAACCACTTGGCCAAAAAATATGTATAATCGCGAGTAGCCTATAAGTTAATAAAGATTTGATATTTAGCGTAAGGATAAAACCATAGATTATAAGGTGGTTTTGCAACCAAAATATATGTCAAATCTTTTGCATAAACGCAGCGATAGTTTTAAGCAATTTGAAGTTTATGTTTAATCATGAGTTTATCTCATAGACTTGAAGGAATGGATGCTAACACTGCGTCGTGGTTGTCGTCTACTTTTGGTTTAGCCAGTGTTGTTGGAAGACCGGTGACTGGATTTATTTCAAATTATTTTGATATTTTTCCACTCTGGTCATATTGCGCAAACCAGGTAAAGCAAAAGAATAAAAAAAATTAAAAAAGCTAACTTAATACTTCTCCTTAAACACCGATGAGACTGAGTACCGCTTAACCAAAGTTGTAATGCTTAGGACACATTTGAGTCAAATTTGGTCGCCTTCATTTACACAGGCTATCAGCGTTCATGAGTTTTTTTATTTGTTGCTTTGGTTTATTCATTTTTTTCGACAACAATATTTGTTAAAAAGCAAAAACAAAAAGTTACTTGAGCACGGTAAATATTGTAAACAATTTTCTGACAAACGCCTTGCACACACGGCGAATTAAATAAGATTGCCTACTCCTCAGTTTTTTTTTTGCATACGTGGTGCTTGAACTTCATTACAATACGAAATTCCTTTCAGAACTTGCCGGCTTCCTCGCTGCCACGAGTTGCTGAAATGTCAACCACGATTGTAAATGTCAGTGTTATTGGTTTAACCCGCATTGGAATCGAACCGCAAAGCTAGTGCTTCACTTGTTCAGATTTTATCCACTTACCTGTAATCATCTCAAATGATTAACCATTGTTGCCATGCAATACGTTTGCGGCTACAGGCTAACTGAAGCGAAAAAAACTTGAAGTCGACCCAAAAATACTCGTATTGCTCCATGTGCTTAGCGCAAAATGTGAAATTGATTGTCTATACGTCTATAAGCAATCATTTTTTGGAATACCGTTTCGAAACTTTTTTTGCATTTTATGGGACTTTGATATCGACATTTCAAAAAAGTACGAAGATATGTAATAAAAATAGTTGGTCTGAAAGTTTTCAACAAAGATGAAACTACTGCAGAGTGCAAACCTTGCTTTAATACGCCCTACCTAAAAAAGTACTTCGAGTTTTTAACCTGAACCGTCATGTTAAAATTTCACGAAATTTTATACGTTACGTTGAATAATGAAAGGAAATGCGAAGAGTCGTAATACAATAATTAATTAAGTATGATTGCAAGGTTGTTGGCTCAGTTTCCGCTTCGATGTTGCATTTTGTACTTACGAAGATGTTGATGATAAGTATCTCTAATTAGCAGATTCTTTACGATCAGTAAGGAGTACACTTCTACGGAAAAACTTCTAACAAGCAACTCCTAATGTAGTCAGGATTCGTCCTCTAGTCTATGCGCCTTCGTCGCTTTTTCATGACAGAAAAATTAATAAAAATATATCAATTGAAAGGCTCACGAAAATTTCGTCAATTTGCTTTCGCAGACTGTAGTTGGATTGGCGACGTTGATAAGCTCCTTTTGGTCCAGTGATGTCGGACTTTTTACTTTTGCTATTATTTTCGGATTTCTCAGCAATGGATACGGATTTATCAAAGCTAGTGCTGCGAAACTACTGCAACCAGAAAGTTACGCCGATGCTTACAGTTGGATGCTTTTAATTGAAGGTCTTGGAATTCTTGCAGGGCCTTTTCTTGCCGGTATGTGCCACCTATAAGACTTTCTAGTATTTTAAATTATTTTCCATTAAGTTTTGTTGTTGACAAATTGTTTTTATGATTCTGCAGGTTACATTTACGATGTCACTCTATCGTACACCTGGTCTTTTCGCTTTGCGGGTTTGCTTCTTATCGTATCTGCCTCGGTATGTTTTCTGAAAACACCAGCTGTAAAATTACTCCACAAACGAAGAATCCTCAAAAAGACATCTAACATAAATGAAAGCGAAGATAGAGAATCTGTTTTACAAGGTGAAACCCAAGTATAAGCCAACATGGCAAGGCCTGATATTCATCGGTCGCAGACGTAGAAATTCAGAAACATTCAACCAATTATTCTACTGATAATCCTGACAACTCGTTCGTAATAATGCTAGTTTCATAAGAACGCAGTACCCTCGAAGACATAAAATTAGTCGAATTTTTGTGAGATGCGTCTGACATCAGTACTTATATTCTCAGACTGTAAAATAAATCCGTTTGATTAGAACAATACCGTATCTTGCGAGTTTTAGATTCTTGCGAAAATTCATTAAATTACCCTGCCATTTAAGTTTTGTATTCCGGCCTTGACTAATAACCCGCCTAGCCATGGTCAAAAACACGTATGCGATAAGAAAAGTATCGTCATCTTGCCACGCACAGCCGATTCAGCACTCAATTACGTAAACTATCACCGCTTTCAAAGCCAAAAAAGTCTGCAAATCTTCCCGATTTCAAAGCCAAAAAAGTACATAGGCTCTACAGTACTTCCTGACTTTATAGAATCGATGATCATTTAGGCATTATGGGATTTGTCTGATCAGCAAGTTGGCTTTCAAAGCCGAAACGATCATCTGTTTGTCCCTTGCAAATTTATTACATATGCGATAATTTTGTTGTGTGATATTGTAATTGGTGTGGTATAATATACTCGTACTTGGCAGTCTTGTAACGCATAATTATGTTTTAAATTTGAAGTTGCAAATATAACAGCCCCTGCTGTATTTATCTTGACAGTTGTTGATGTTTGTTAATTTCGTTTTCAATCTCAAATTCTTGCCAACACATTTTAAGAAAAATATGCATTATTTGCTAACCGATATCTATTGTTTACGTGCACTTTTTGCAGTTATGCTGCTACTACATGATTTGAATGCTAGAGTGAGCTCGCATGTTATTTTGTGTTGTACCTTACATGGTGGCGATTCTAATTATCGCTCAGGCGTATAGGCCCATCATGTCACGAGGCTGCATTTTTGTTCAGAATTTCTGTAAATTGGACTAAACCTACGATTTGATTTAATCTTTAATTTAATTTATGAAAAAGAGGATTGTTTTGCCGCCAATTTTGGTAGCATTTACTGGTCACGGTGTGCAACCAAGCTTTCATCTCTTAATTCAGTTCCTTTTTTACCTATTTAGTTGTGTATAATGCAATATTGTATTGTGGTGCACCTTTTTACTGCAATTATTGAGCTTGATGATATGGAACACTATGTACAGTAGTGCGATACTTTTTATGTTTTATGCTGTATTGCAAATATTACTTGGGTTGTACTATTTCAAATTTTTAAACAATCTTTTTTATCCAAGAAAAAGTTCACATAAGTATTCGCTTAATAACAGTGACTACTTAGTTAATTCACAAAGACTCGTATTGACCAAACATTTAATTTTTGTTTATTTTTTTGTTTCATTTTTAAACAAATATTTCAGAGTAAATACACAAAAAACTTTCGCGAATACTGTTGAACAGGTTGCAGCCTTTTTTAAAATATTAGATCATGAAAACTCATACAGAACTATTATTGAAGAACAAAAACAATAATGGTTCCAAGCTGTTATGATGATTCATTTTGGATCAGGTGTAAAATACAAAGCGACAAGAGAGTATCGAACTCCTTGGATTTTTGGCCCGCTCAGTTCGGAGCAAGACAATTTGACGCGGACGATTTGACGCGAACTAACTTGACGCGAGGACAACTTGACCCGAGGACGATTTGACGCGAAGACGATTTGACGCGAAACGTTTGAGGTCGGGGGTTGGAGTCAGGGCAGTTGGGGTCGAGGGGGTTGGGGTCCCGAATCGTGACACCCCCCTTCGACCCTCATCGTTTACCAAGCTGCCGATCCCTACTCCACTTCACACGTTTCGCGTCAAATCGTCCTTGCCTCAAGTCGTCTTCGCGTCTAGTTTGTTCGCGTCAAATTGTCATGTACCCCACTCAATTACACTTAAGGACTGAGTAAACATTTATTTTATTTATTTTATTTCAGACTCTTGGTCCATATATAAACAAGCACAAAGGAAGCAGTAGGCCTAAACACAAAACACCAAAAAAAAAAAAAAATGAAATACACTTACACAAAAAAAAAAAGAAAAGAAAAAACTTAAAAACTCAATTCATGTCAACAAACTTCAGTCATCAAAACAACAATAACGACAATAAGCTGTTGTTCGCCAGCAAATTACAGAAAGCATGTTTCAATATGATGATTAAGATATTTTGACAAAAATAAGACATCAAAAGACGTCAGTGACTCAATGTAATTATTGCGTGTTTTACTACATCTACTTAGAAAAGAGTATTGGCGCTTCCGGATTAATGCATCAAATGTTGTCCTGCACTTGGTGAGATCTCACGCTATTGGATGTGGAAATGTTATGCAGGATGCGGTAAGCATTGTTATATGCTACTCTAATCCGGTTGTAATTATAAGAATAAAAATCACATCATAATTGACATCCGTACATGGGCATGCACAGAGCCGGATTAAGCTTTGTGTGGGCCTGGGGCTGTATGATAGTCAGGTGACTGTTTTTCATCTTCTTCGTTGAAGTAAAAACTATAACCCCAATTGAAGCAAAGCACAAATACATAAACAAAGTTTTTACTTTGTATGTACACATTCAAATGACACATTTTCTGGATTTAGTCAATGCACAGCTCTTAGTAACGTCATCAGCGCCTATTCTTTCCAAAAGTTCGTTTTCTATGTAGAGTAAAGCTTAGGAATTCAACCTTTTCTGGCCCATAAACGAACCCATATGATTCTTTACTCTTGTTAACGCTGAAAATGAGCGCTCGCCAGAGCAATATTAGAAATCATCAGACAAAGGTACAGCCAAAGGATTAAAACGAAAAGCAGTTGCATTAGGCCTACTGGGCGCTATTTCTACGCTGTTGCTTTTCGGTTCGCTTAGTCATTAAAAAAGTCAGACAATTTTTTTGATTTTGCGGTAACTTTTCTCAGTTTATTTTCTGCTTCTCTTCTGGATTTTTTCTTTTCCGAACCGCGTCTATACTTCCTCATTTTTATTTTCAAATTACTCTAACCGACATATATTATGGTATCTCCTACCTTTCAAGCTACATACTAGAATCGACTGGTATTGGTATAACTACCAAAGCAGCCGCGAATACGAATTGTTGCGTCAGAGTCAGCAAGTAAGGTTTTACAATGACAGTGGTGACAGTGCATGGACACAAACAGAACTGTGTTTTCCCGATAATAGATGGGAAATTTCTAATAGCCTATACGCTACCGTAGTTCTTTTATCACTTTATTGACTTAGAATAGTGGTGGGCCTATTTTTGATTGTGGGCCTGGGGCTGCAGCCCCATCAGCCCCCGCCTTAATCCGGCCCTGGGCATGCAATACGATCGATAGAGCACATTTTTTACATGTTTAGAGCACAAGTAGAAATTCGAACGCAATTTATTAGCTATGCGATACACTGCACGAGTTTGACGCTTAATATCATAGTCGTCGCGAAGGTAAGAATCTGATACAAAGCCCAAATATTTGAGTTCATTGACAATCTTAATTTCAGTGTTATTAAGGCACAGCACCGGCTCAGGCGATCGCCATTTCCTGGGTTTAAAAACCAAGCAGTTGGTTTTCTTGCCATTGAGTACAATGCCATGATCATCTGCATATTTACGGCATATGTCTAGGAGCAAACGCAAACCTTTAGCACTCGGACAAAAACAGCAGATATCATCTGCATGCATAAGATGGTTTACAAGAAGATTACCAACATAGCAACCAGGCAAAGCATTGTTCAAAAGCACGGACAGGTCATCCAAATAAACAGCAAACGGGTACGGACTCAGTTTACCACCTTGCCGCACCCCATTGCTGACGGAAAAGCGTGCGGAAATGCAATTACCCCATTTAATACACATAATTTGTTCAGAGTACCATCTCTCTAGAATCCTTACAAAACACATTGGCATATTACGATTAATAAGCTTCACAAATAGAGTAGAATGACGAATCCGGTCAAATGCTTTAGAGGCGTCTAAATACACTGTATACTCTGGACTGCGGCATTCATTGTAATGACCAGCAATCTGTTTTAACAAAAAAGCACACATATCTGTACTATGGCCTGATTTGAATCCAAACTGATTACAGCTTGTGATTAGGTGATGCTCCACTAGACTTAGTGTAAATCTTTCAAAGAGCTTAGACAACACTGTGGCAATAGCAACTGGCCGATAGTTATTTTTGCTATTAACATCACCATTACGACTTTTAATAATAGGGGTTAAGACAGTGTCAAGGCAAGCTGTAGGTATGTGACCATGAATCAAGCACAAGTTAATAAAAATACTAATAACACTGCACACTACGGGGTCTGCATATATAAGATGTTCAGCATTCAGGCCATCAGTCCCGACTGCCTTCCTTAAAGGAAGTTTGTACAGCAGACTGCGAATAGAATCAGCATTACTTAAAAGACTGTCCACTTTACAATATAATTTTTTATCGCATAGTGAAAGCTGCACCTGTTCGTTTTGCTCGTTATCTTTTTTATGTGAATTTAAAAGTGTGGAGTAATACTGTTGCCACATTTCAGTAATGTTTTGAGGACCAACGACATCATCAATGTTATTCGAAAGAGATGCTTTGGCTGATGTCATTCTAGGAAGGCTCCAAAATTTTTTCTGGGCTACATCAGCAGCTATTTTGGAATCTAATTTGTCAGCTCTCCTCCTCTCCACTTTGGATTTGCATGCTCGTAAAGCATACTTAAACTCTTTTTTGGACGATACCATATCCTCATAGGTTAAACCGGACTTTGGCCTTCCCTTTGCAACCCATAATAAAAAATATTTGCGTGCCACGCTGTGCAAGGTCTTGATTTCATCATTCCAGCCTGGTATTATTGCTGGATTCTGGGGTATCCGAGGACTCCCAGCTAGGCCACTGGATGCGAAAATGAAGGCGGATGTCACATCATGGTATAGCTGATTAACTGCATCAACATGAGCGGTTCTGGTACAAAATTGATCGTTGCAATTTGTGATCTCCTCATTCAGTTTGATCCCAGCTAAGGCTATCGCAGAAGCCTCATGATACTGGAAAAGCTCTTCTCTCGATAACTTCTCCCAATGTAATTTGGCATTATTATATGTTTAAGGTAACTTGGTCAGGTTCGGTAAGTGGTCATATGAAAAAATAATTGAGAGAGGTAAATAATCTGAAGTGATGTACTCCATTAAAACTGAAATATTTTTCTTACAATTGAACATAGATTTTGAAGTAAGGCAATGATCCAACCAGGAGGAGGTGCTGTGCGCTTTACTCACAAATGTAAATGAATCTGAAGGTAACAACTGATAGTCTGATATAACCAGTTCATTTTCTTCAAAAAAAAAGTTCATAAGATTACCAAAGGAGTTCTTCTCATCTGCGTTATAATCTCCCATTATACTCAAATTGATTCAGATAAGGTTTTCAACCATGGCTGAAAGGTTGCCAGATAGTCCAAATAATCGTCAATGTTCAAACTACAGCAATAGGGCATGTACACATTAATGAAGAGTACACGCTGATCAAACAATACGACATTCAGTCCAATGATATTTTCTTCGCAATTCAGTACAGAAGAGGCATTCAGAGTTTTATTCCACAGAAATGCAGTGCCGCCATACAATCGACCTTTATGTATGACATCTTCCAAATTAACTGGGCTATACCCATACAAAATATGACTATTACTAATATTGTTAAGCAAATGTAGATCCTGTTTAGCTAGCCATATTTCTTGTGGTAAAATAAATTCATGAGATTTACCTAGGGCATGAATGTCTGCGATGGAAGAATTTAATCCTCGGCTGTTAAATGTCACCACTTTAAGCTTGTTCTGCATGTTCTTGATTGAGTGTTTCAGTTGACCTCTGAGAAGGCGGGTTGTAGAATTTTTTGACAAATATATCTTCAGGCCAATTTTCTAAATTAAAGCAGTCATTGAATAGCACCCCGGTGATCGATATTTTAAAGGACGCATAGCTGCAATACCGAGTCTTCAACTTTACAGCATCGACTGATGTAGCAGATTTAAATTGGTTATTGATGAACTCTGCTGTTTGCGTTTCTGTTGTGGTGGGATCATATCGCGTGTCAAATATGTGAACCGGTCTTGAAACGGCTTTTAAGTTTGTGGATAGTAAGGTACCAACTCTGGAGAGTTTACGTCTTTGTCTCTTGGGACTTTCATTTACCCTCCATTGATAATCTGATTGAATGTGTTCCTCTTCAACAATTAACAACTTAGAGTTGTATGTCCCTGTATTTTATGCTTCGCAGTGGTCATGTCTCCTTCTTTGCTTTTACTAATGTGGGCTTCAGAAGAGCCAGTAGAAATACCGGTGCTACATGATTTCCTTGTTCCACCAAGAGGTGCCCTGGAGTCAACAGCTTTTGTTAATACTTCAGCAAAAGATGCAACACTTGTGGCATTGGAGATATCCTGCTTCTGACTTGGCACTGTAAGATCTTCAGCAGATGTTACGTGTTTTTTCAGCTCATGGATTTCCTCTTTCAGATCTAACAGCAATTGTTCAACTCAACATTTTGTTCTACAACATGTCTGTCGTTCTTGAGTTGACTTATTTCATCTTTTAAACAGTTCAAATCTTTCATCAAGGTCATTGCATCAATATTTTTAATATCTAATGGTGGAAATCTGGTAGAGGCTGTGACAAACAAGTGATTATTATCACCAGCATTGAATAAGTCTTGAAAAAGTTCATAGATGTCCTTGATGTTGAATTTAGAAGAGCGGAGGCCTTGCCTTATTTTCTTTCTTTTATCGTTAGAGGCTGCGGCAGTAAAAAAAATTTTCTAAGCCTCCTTGATGTCTGATTCTTGAAAGTATTCTTTCACTAGTTTGCTCAGTAGTTCAAAGTGCATAAAGTCCATTCTATCATGGATGTACCACAAAATGGTGTTAACAATTATCCTTTCTTTCTCTTCAGAGGCAGGCATAGTGCAAATGTCACCAGAATTCAGATCACAATAAAAATATACTACCCAATTAATTTAATTGGACAAATTATGACCAGCGGCTTATCGCCTTTAGCTATCAATCTTTATTACTAAATGGGCAACAATGGCGCGTGCCCATACCACACACATATATTATTCTTGCCCAACAGACTAATGAGTTCAACTGTATCCATAGAGCGGTACAGCGCTGTTTCGAGCCATTAGCTCTCAGGAGCCGCATTAGGGGAGATTAATTCTCCGTTCAAAATGAATGACCTAGCCAGGATCAATCATCCCTCGTAAATGTACGAAAAAGAACATAACTTTTGTGGCACGTAGACAGCTGCGTCACACTCCAAAAACTGAATCCTTAACGTGGCCAAGAGTGAAGATCAAAAACTTCACAGGTAATACCGCCATGCTGCTGTTGTTGCGATTGACATTTTTGTCGTTGCATTTTTTCGGTACTGTAGCAGGGATGAGTGTTAGTGGCAGCCTCGGTTGCATGCAACAACGTACGCGTTTTTGTGGTATTTTCTCTTTTCGCATTTCTTTTTTACAAATCGCGGAAATAAAATGACAATCTAGGAATGAATGAATAGTGTTTGATTTTATCTTAAGTATGAGGCTCATAAAATTTAACGTTGTATCAAAAAAGACTGCGAAGTGAGATTGTGCTTTTCAAATCAGCAGCAATACCCGAAACATGTCTCGAATGCAGTCGGCTTCAGCCGAGGATTGAACACGTCATGAAGCATTATTTGCAATCCTCGAGCGGTGCGAGTACAAGACCAATAAATGCCATGTTGCGATATGACTAGTTCTTTTGTGGTGCCATGTTACCCAGACTATACTTTGCATCCACTTTGAAGCTACGCAGTGGTGCATAAACTTTCGTAAAAAAGCATTGAAAACTGCTATTTCTTTTCAAACCTACTGCATGTAGCCTATTTTTGCGCAGTATGATATAATGATTTTCTTTGGAATTTTTTTGAACGGGGTCCTCCAAGCTACGCTGTCTAACTGCAGACAGTGATAGTCGCTTTGCCATTTAAGGTCTCATTAGTGCAGTCGGTGAGGTTGACATTTCCTATGGTTATATAACGGCATATGATTACAATTTTCTATTGTGTTTTTGCCGTCACTTTCTTATCACTAATGAAAACGAGTAAACATGAAGAGGAAACAATTTTTTCGTCATTCTATTCAGTAAATACCGTTATTCTAATAAGCCTTTTTCCACGAAACAAATGGTGTAGTGTAGGGGAAAGTGAGGACCCTTGAGCCACTTTTTGTACAATCGTTTCCACGTTGAGTTTTGAACGAGCTATAAAGTTGGAATTTTAAAGGAATATGCTCTTTTGCACTCCGATGATACCATGCGTTGGTTGAAGTGATAACTTTAACAGGTTGGCTGATATTGATCCTCAAATGGATGTGGCTCAAGGGTCCACACAGAAAAAAAAGTAAGAACCCTTGAGCCACTACACTTGTTCCCATAAACCACAATAAAGATGAAGCATAAAACGTCGTTTACTCGCTGTTTGCACGAATTTAGTCAAAAATACTGTAAAAGAATAAAAACACATTAGTGACTCTACGATCAAATTCGGACTAAAAAAAAAATTACAAAATATCCAGCTTGATCTTTTAGTGATGAACATTAGTCAAGATGTAGACCTATTTGGCTGCAAAAAATGATGTCTGGTGTCACACGATTCACTGAACTTGTTGAAGGCCTAGCTGTAACAGGTGCTGAAGACGCACACGCAAAAACAACTAAATATTTATCTTGCAAGGACTCATGAGCCATGGCTCAAAGGTCGACACTTTTGGTGGCTCATGGCTTCACACTGCAACCTGTCTGTATAAAATTTCATTCTCTTCAATATGGTTACAGAAAAATTTGATCTCAGTGCTTAGATATATACCCTAATATGACTAATTACTACTGCTAAATGCACATGAATTTACCAATGTTACTTTATGCTCAAAGATCGACAAATTTATACCCCTAAAAGTTACTTTTTTGTAGCAAAAACAAACCAACCAACGCAACTCCCTCAAACGTGTTTACTTCTCACTTATCGTTTCTGATCATGCGTAACCAACCTAGTGTTGCCAAACAAAGTTGATAAAAAATCTAAAACACTTTTCTACGGAAAGCTGGAGGGGGTGGTTCAAGGGACCAACATGATCATGGGTCCGCACTTTCCCCTAGTATCACTAAGCATTTAATGCACTAATCAATAAAAAATTTATTTAAAGATCATTTTTCAAAAACAACATTTTCTTTGCCATTATAGCGAGTTCTTTCTGCAATTGCTGCTTTGTGAATTCTTCTGTCTTGAAATCTTTGAGCAAACGGTTTCAGCAAGCAAACCAACGAAGATAGAAGAAGAAGCAAACCAGCAAATCGAAACGACCAATCGTAAGATTGCGTCACATCATAAAGATAACCTGTAAAACAATTTCTGTAACATACGAATAGGTCAGTGCATGAGATAAATTGAATTGAGAGAATCAAGACTGATGGTTTGGACATGTGCGTAAGAGACTTGAAGAATATGAAGGGAGAAAGACGTTACGAATACAAATACCAGGTAAGAAACGTAGAGGCAGACCTAAGCGAAGATATATGGATGGGTTAAATGACGACATGAATGTAGTTCGTGTAACTGTAAAAGATGCAAGCGACAGGTCAAGTTGGAAAAAAGCAATCTGCTGTAGCGACCCCTAATCGGGATAAGCTGAAAGAAGGAGAAGAAGATAAGACAACCTCTAAGGGTCCCGACTTTCAAACTGATGATCAAATATTAAATATACATAACTTTGAATACAACAATTTTAAAGTTTTCACTAACGTGACAAACAGATGTGTTGTCTTTGCACGAAGATTAAAAGAGCAAAACTCGATAAGAATTGGTGATGGAAGATCCACGTTGCAAGAAATTGGAATATTTAACAACCAATTCTTAGCCTAAACTTTTTATTGACATAGGATAATGTAAACTATTCTCAGCAAGCAACATTAAAAGCTTACGATAGCTTTCGTTGCAATAACCTACCTCAAGTGGCGTACGCAGAGGAGGGCTCCTAAGTGCCCCTCTCAGGCATCTTTCTATGCGCTATCGCTCCGATACTCCTAGAAAAACTGTGACTATTTATAGTAAATTCCCTTTCACGCAGCCCCTCAAAAAAATTATATGTACACCACAATCAGAGAGACAGAATAAGCTTCTACAAAAATTATTCATGAGGTCGTTGAGCAATCTAATCACCGGAAAGTCTTACTTCGTGTTAGCCGCCTTTTAACTATAGTGCAGACTAATTACTGTGCAGTGTGACTGTACCTGCTACAAAAGGTCCAGCAAATGAAGCTGACCCTTCGACAAACAGCATCCAACTGAATGCATCTGCAAAGCAACGAGGTTCGAGTAACTTAGCGGCGGTGGCTTTGGCAAATCCGTAAGTGTGGCTGAAAAGCCCAAAAAACACTGCGTAGAGAAAAAGACCAGCCTTGCTTGACCAAAATGAACTCAAAATTGTCACCAACCCGCAGCCAAACTAAAAAAAAAGTATATTAAAATTCAAATTTTGACTAGAATTGAATAGTCAAGTGAATATTTTTGGTGTTGCAACCATGCTCACTTCTGTTTTTTCTGACTTCTCATTTCCCATTTGCATGTAAAAACGTTTATCGATTTACTTCCCTTCCTTAGTACCGTTTCATTAAGTTTTTCATCTTATTGTGTTCACTTTCGTGTCGACAAACGAAAGAGTATAGGCCTTTACCAAACGTATAAAATAATGCAAATCCACAAATATACATGGTGGAATTCCACGATTGAATCGTGGCAGTAATGAAAAATATTTTGGCGTCACTTTTAAAAAAGTGAACAAATTGCCAGGTAAATGAGGACAGAACTATAAGCAAAAATACAACTTAACTGGTTTTATAGAATCGCAACTAATACGCACTATTCGTCGATCAAAATTGGACCCTCCACAAAATATAAAAAAATTACTAGCTATGTAGCCTATTTGACAATTCGTAGCAGAGCAAAGCCGGCCGAGGACTTGTTAATAACATCAAAGTAGGCAAGGCCATAAAATAAAACACAGTGTGGAAAAAACACGGGTAAAAATTATCATCGTGATCAGTGGCGCATCCAGCCAGAAATTCCGGAGTGGTGGGGGGGGAACAAAATCTTCTGCCGGTCGGTCTTCAAAAAAAAAATACTTCTAATCTCTAAAAAAAATCTCTTTGGTGGAGAAAAACCGCCTATGTTGACTCCCTTGGGTTAAAATAGACGTAAATCTCTCTACTGACACTAGCTATTAAAACATTTCGGCTGCAGAGCGATTTGACTCCCTCCCCCGCCTAGCTGCACCTCTGATCTTGACACACCTTGGATATGTCGAAAAGTTTTCGCTGGCTGTTGTGGTGCCGTTTGCATCCACCAAGAGGCAGATACAAGATTTCTAATCAAGTGATGTGATTTACAATTTTATTGCACGTAATAACACGCAGTCATTCGATATCTCAAATCATAACGTTGCTCAAATAGTGTTTAAGGATGTTTACTTTGTTTTTAGAATGTTACCAAATAGACCTACTGACAGTAATTGTAATTACAAACGTAGCCTAATTTAAGTTTTTCAATTCACTAACTAAATTATTGTTTCTGCGAAACAATTCTATCATGAAATAAGTATTTTCATCTAGAGAAGTTTCAAAATAAAAAACTGCGTAAAAATCGATAAAAATATCACCTGACAGCTTTTACCAGTTTACCCAAATCGTTATGAGGTATACCAAAAACGCCTGTAATCACACAACTTCACCATACGCAGCATTTCACCAAACAGTTAAAAATTGACCAATTGCCTTTACAAAGCACACATTTACCTGATTGAAACAATATATCCACAGTGGGTGGAGTTTAAAATAATCAAGGACTATGCCACTCGTTGGCTTAAATATAATACCAGCGATTCCAATAGTTGATGATAACCATGACGCTGTGTTTTCGTCTAATCCTTCTAATCTAAATGATATTAAAGCAAAACTAGGGCAAAACAACGGAGCATCAGAAATGCATTACAAGGTTATCCAACTCAATAGGCTAGGCAGACTGAAGCCAAGGGTGGTATTAGAAAAATATGGGGCCTCGTCACGAACAATAAAGATTTTTTTGGTGATTGACGACGAAGACCCCTCTTTTTTCTTTATACACCAAGAGATAAGTCCGATCACCGATCCATGATCACTAGCAGCAAATATGCAATCTAAACAGTCTATGGCAGTGGTTCTTAAAGTGGGTTCGACCGAACCCCAAGGGTTTAGTGAGGCTGTAGCAGAGGTTCGGCAAAGATCAGAGTAAGTTTACTCGAACACACACTTTAACTTACACAAAAACAAAGGCATAAAGTTGTAGTAAATTAGTATTTCTGTGGGGAATTCATGTTTTGCTACTTTTATTTCGTTGAATAAAAAGATTTCATGTGCAACAAATCGCTGTTCACTGTTGGCTAATGTTTACACTGAGTTTTTGGTTATTGAATTATAAGTTTTGACCGGAGGCGGTTCCAGGCAACGTAAGGGATATATCCCCCCAACCCCGACCAGCCATCTTCAAAAATATTTTTGATGAATACTATTTTCCATAATTTCCATATTTGGTGAAGGACTCTGAGTTAGGGGCAAAAAAATTAAACAAAATTTTCCTCAAAAATTGTTGAAAAAGTACAGCCATTACAGTATCTAAATTTTCAAAAGTTTTGAGGGAAAGCATGCTCCGGGGCCCCCCTAGAGCCATACGTTTGTTCTTCAATTTACGTCAAATTAACTCCGTTGGAAAAAAAATTACGCTTAAAAAATGGCAAATTTGGTGAGACCCAGCGTAAAAAAGTTTTGAATGCGAACTGTGACATGAAACGTTTTCAAAGGGTTTATTTAGGCTACGCTCTTTTCCGGGTCTACACGTTTAGCGTCTTTGTACTTAGTAACATTCAACCTCACTCAAAACCGCATCGCCCCACCAAAATGATCTCTCCTGGTTATGACTACGGGTTCGGTGCATGCCTGCATGGCACTTGTTGGGCTCAATACTTCCGATAAGTTTAAGAGCCACTGGCCTAGGGCCTCTCATTACCTAAATCCGGCCTTAATTGCAATACTAATACCTCAAGTTTTCGACTAACCAAATTATAATTCGACACACCCAAGCCGTGTATCAAATCCCACACATCAAATTTCAGTAAAAGCGATTCATTTGAGAATTAGGCTGCAGCATCGCCAAGACCCAGAGTTGGCAGATCTTTCGTCATGCCATTTAATTTCATCTTTCGGTGATAAAACACCACGATCGTAAATTAGTATATCTTGGTATATCGCACCTTCCTCTATCTACCAGCTGCACATAAGGTATCAGGAAGGCCAACCACGTAAATGCTTCGGACACAATGAGCATCAGAAATAGAGGATTGCGCCAAAGAATCCAGGATCGCTTAAAGAATCCATCTTGAGTTTCTAAACAGGATGCATTATTTGCAGCATACTTTGTGGTCAAAAACGTTCAAGAAAAAATGATTTTCATATATATAAGTATTACAACGAAAATATAAATTAAATAATAAATAACTAGTGTTATTGGATGATCAAGTTCATTTTTAGCTCCCGCAAAAATCAAGTGAAACCTCGGTGCACAGTATCAACATTTCTCACTTATGAAGTCAATTATTCCCTGACCTTGAAAGCATTTAAGAGTGTACTGGCATGCGTGGGCAAGTGGCCACTCGCAGCGATTTGGACGGAATAATAGAAGTGGGAAGCACGCAAAAAGAACTTCGTTCGTTGGGGGAGTTAGGAACTTCGTTCGTTAGGGGAGTTAGGATTAGGAGGCAGGAACGCACCCAGCAAATTTCAAAGGGGAGGTTCTAAAAAAAATCTGATCCTGCGCTCCGGAGCGAATCCAGAAAATTTTGATAGAGGTGATCAAATTTTGAATTAGGTTAAATGTTAACTAAATGCAAAGCCGTTAGACCCAAAAAAGACGTAAAAGGCCCTTAGAAAGTTGTTTTCACGTTTGCAGCATATTCAGAATTTTTTTCAGAGAGGGAGCACCAAATTTTCACATATTTTCAAGCGTATTTTCGGAAGAATTATTTTGAAGCATATTAAGCATAAAAAAGGTTGTGGGGGTCCGAGGGCATGCTCCTCCGGAAAATTTTTAAAAATTTACATACTGCAGTGGCCATTTTAGTACTTTTTGAACAATTTTGTTTAAGTTTGTTTAAATTTGTTTAAATTTTTTGCCCCTAAATCTGAGTGTTTCCCAAAATATAACGCATTTTGTTCGTATATTTTCGATTATGCGTGCTTTGAGGGCGAGGCTTATTGTAATTGAAAAGGTTCAAAATTAAGGGAAATTGTATTCATCAAAAACGTGTTTAAAAATGGCTGGTGGGGGGATTCATCCCTCACACCCACCCCCCTGGATCAGCCCCCGCCCACACTGATAACAATGTCTCTTACCATTACTCCAACCAGCCGGTTTGGCTTCAGTATGATGTGAGGCAAATTCTGTCACAGCTGTTTTGAAATAACAGCACGTAACCTACTGTGCTAGCACAGTTTGGACATTTCACTTTGAAAACAAGAGATTGGTTTCAAATGGGGGGGTTCGACCCCCCACCCCCCTGGGTGCACCATTGTCGGGAGGTTTGGGGTTGGGACGGTTTGGAGTTGGAAGAGTTGGGGTTGGGTGAGTTGGGGTCGAGAGATTAATGGTTAGGGGAGTTGGGGTCGGAGGATTGGATTTGAAGGAGTTGGGGTCAGGGGGGTTGGGGTCGAGAAAATTGGGGTTGGGGAAGTTGGAATCGGGGGAGTTGGGGTCGGAGGGGTTTAAAGGGTCATCAACCCCCCCCATGACCCCAACTCTCCGACAACCTCTCCTGACTCCAACTCCCCCAACCCTACCGACCCCCACCCCAACTCCTCCACCCCTCCCACCCCCCGACCCCAATTCCCCCAACCATAACTCTCCTGACTCCAACTCCCCCAACCTCAACTGTCATGATTCCAACTCCCCAACCCCAACTCCCCCGACCCCAACTCCCCCGACTCCAACTCCCCCAACCCCCCTCCCAAACATAACTCTCCCACACCCCAACACACTTTCTTACACTTTCCACACTCACCCCATACACTCTTCCACACATTCCCTCACACTTTTTCACACTCCTCACATCTCTTCTTACCTTCCCCCACATCCCCCATAACTTTCTCCTCACCTCCCCCATACCCCAACACACTTTCCCACACTCACCTCATGCACTCTCCCACTCCTGCCCCCCACACTTCTTCACCCCCCATCTCCCCTTACTTTCCCTACACCCCCATACCTTCCCCCTCACTCCCCCCCACATACTCCAACACACTTCCCCACACTCACCCCATATATTCTACCACACCTCCCCCCGCTTCTTCACACCCCCACATCTTCCTTTACCTTTCCCCATACTTCTCTCCTCACCTCCCCAACACATTTCTGCACACCCTCCACACTCACCCCATGCACTTTCCCATAGGCTACCTCCCCCCTCACTTGTTCAAACCCCCATTTCCCTTTCCCCACACCCCCCATACTTTTCCCCTCACCTATCCCCACACCCCGACGCACTTTCCCACACTCACCTCCATACACTCTCCCACACCTCCCCCACACTTATTTACACCCCCCGAATCTCCCCTTACCTTCCCCCACACCCCCCATACCTTTCCCCACTTCTTTCCTCACCTCCCCCCACGCCTCAACATACTTTCCCACGCTCACCCCTTACACTCTCCCACACCTTCCCCACATCCTAACACAATTTCCTACACCTATACCACATCTTCCCTTGCACCCCAACACACTCTTCCACACTTCCCCACCCCCCTGCATCCCCCTCACTTCCCTTCACTTTCCCTCACACTTCCCCACACCCAAACACTACTCATCACTCTTACCCCTCACTTCCCCTTAAACATTGTCTATTGCTTACAAAACAGTTGCGCCTGAGTTCTCCGCATAACCAATTTTGAGTCACCTCATTGAAGCGTGTCGGTTGAATAAAGAAACAAAAATGAGAAAGAGTTTGCTAACCCCTATAGAGAACTCTGATGGCAGCATTTGCCGCGATGCTAAGTTAGCAAATTGCAAAATTACTGTTGTCACTAATCAGCATATGGCGTAGCGAGAAATCTTAAAATAGGGAAGGGGCAGAAACTACTACAAAAACCACCAAAAAAGTCTGGCATCAGAGTTCTCTATAGGGGTTAGCAAACTCTTTCTCATTTTTGTTTCTTTATTTAACCGACACGCTTCAATGAGGTGACTCAAAATTCGACATGCGGAGAACTCAGGTGAAATGTACTGTAAGCAATAGAAAATTTTCATGGAAAGTGTGGGGGGAGGAGTGGGGAACAGTGTTTGGGTGTGGGGAAGTGTGAGGTGGGAGGTGCAGATCGAATGGGGAAGTGTGGAAAAGTGCGTTGGGGTGTAAGAGAAGGGGATGAGAGATATGGGATAGGTGTGAGAAAGTGTGTTGGGATGTTGGGGAAGATGTGGTAGAGTGATGGGATGAGCGTGAGGAAGTATGTTGAGCGTGAGGGGAAGTAAGGAGAGAAATGGGGAAAAGCATGGGAGGTGTGGGGGAAGGTAAGAAGAGATGTGGGGGGTGTAAACAAGTGTGAGGGTAGATGTGGGAGAGTGTATGGGGTGAGTGTGGGAAAGTGCGTTGGGGTGTGGGGGGAGGTGATGGGAGAGGTACATGGGGTGTGGAGAAAGGTAAGGGGAAATGGGGGTGTGAAGAAGTGTGGTGGTAGGTGTGGAAGACCGTATGGGGTGAGTTTGGGGAAGTGTGTTGGGGTGTGGGGGAGGTAAGGGGGGAGGTATGGAGGAAGGTAAGGAGAGTTGTGGGGTGTGTGAAGAAGTGTGGGGAATGTGTGGGAGAGTGTATGGGGTGAGTTTGGGGAAGTGGGGAGAGAAGTATGGGGGAAGGTAAGGGGAGATGTGGGGTGTGAAGAAGTATGTGAGAGTGCATGGGATGAGTGTGGGGAGGTCAGGGAGAGGTATGGGGGTGTGGGAGAAGGTAAGGAGAGATGTGGGGTGGCATGAAGAAGTGTGGGGCAATGTGTGAGAGAGTGTATGGGGTGAGTGTGGAGGGTGTGGAAAAGTGTGTTGGGGTGTGGGGGAGGTAGGGAGAAATGTTGGGGTACATAACAAATTGACGCAAACAAACTTGATGCAAAGACGACTTGATTCGAGGACAATTTGACGAGAAAAGTGTGAAGTGTAGTGGGGATCGGCAGCTTGAAAAACGGTGGGGGTCGGGGGGATCGGTGTCACAATCCAGGACCCCAACCCCCGACCCTAACTCCCTCGACCCCAACTCCCTCGACCCCAATCTTCCCGACCCCAACTCCCCGACCCCAACTTTCCCGATCCCAATTACCCCCGACCCCAACTTACCCGACCCCAATCTTCCCGACCCCAATCCTCCCGACCCCAACTTACCCCACCCCACCCCCCCAACCCCAACTCCCTCAACCCCAACTCCCCGACCCCAACTCCGCGACCCCAACTCCGCGACCCCAACTTACCAAACCCCGACTGCCCCCACCCCAACTTTCCCCACCCAACTTCCCTGACCATAACCTCATCAACCCACCCCCCTGACCCCTACTCCCCCGACTCCAACTCCTCTGACCCCAATCCCCCGACCTCAACTCCCTCGATACCAACTCCAACTCCCCGACCTCAACCCTCCGACTCCAACTCCCCAACCCCAACTCCCCTAACCCTTCCTCCCCGACCCCAACTCTCACGACTTCAGCCCCCACGACCTCAACTTCTCCCACCCCAACTTTTCTGACTCCAACCTCAACCTACCGACCTCCTCCTTTTTCAAACCCGCCGACCCTATTACACACATTTTGCGTCAAGTTGTCCTCGCGTCAAATTCTCTTGCTCCGGAGATGTTGGGGGTGTGGAGAAGTGTGGGGAGAAGAGTATTGGTTTTTTTCATACCTCCTCATACACTTCCCCATATTTTTTTCACCTCCCCATAAACCCCAACACCTTTCTTCACACCCCCAAACCTCTCCCCTCACCGCTCCCAACATTCTCCTCACTCACCCCATACACTCTCCCACATCTCCCCCACACTTCTTCACACCTCCACATTTCCCCTTACCTTCCCCCACACCCCATATCTTTCCCCACATTTCTTCGCACCTCCCCCCACACCCTAACACACTTTTTCACACCCTCCACACTTAACTCACCCCATACACTCTCCCACACCTCCCCCACACTTCTTCACACTCCCCACATCTCCCTTACCTTTTCCCACTCCCCCCATGCCTTTCCCCAAATTTCTTCTCACCTCCCCCCACATCCAACACACTTCCCCACACCCTCCATACCTCTCCCGCCACTTTCCCACACCCCTCACATCTCTCCTTACTTTTCCCCACACCCCCCATGTCTCTCCCCACATCTCCTTTCACCTACCCCCCACACCCCAACACACTTCCCCACACTCACCCCATACACTCTCTTCACATCTTCCACCACATCTCAACACACTTCCCGACACCTATCCCCACACTAACCTCACACCTCAACACACTTTTCCACACCTCCCACCACACTTCCCCACACCCCCTACACCTCCCCCTTACTTCCCCACACCCCAACACACTTCCCCACTCTTCCCTCCACACTTATCCTTAAAAATTGTCTATTGCTTACAGTAGGAACTCTGCATCAACAGATCTGCTTTAATTCTGAGTCGCCCCAGTCAAGCGTGACGGAGCAGTCACGTGATGTTGTTTGCTAACCCCTATAGAGAACTCTGCTGGCATACTTCAGACACTTAACAACATTTGTGGCACGATGCCCCCCCTCCCTAAATTACGCTATTGCCAGTCAGGGTCAGCCTAGGAAATTTAGGATTTTCTGTGCAAGATATTTTTGAGTGATTACAAACGTTGAAATTTATTGGCGCTTGCAATAAATATAAATGTAATCAGGTCGGGGCCAAATTAGCCCTACAATGGCACAAGGATGAAAGCAATAAACACACAACTTCAGCTCACGTTTGAAGTCGACCTTGGTATCATCAGCGTGCGAACATTTACATTCGACTTCTGTGATCGAATCGACGACAATCTTGCTATCTTTTTCTTTCTCGACTTTGTCATGACGATCTTTCCAAACATTTAATGGATGATCCCAAATTGAATTTGAAGGAATAAAAAATATTGAATTTAAACAAAGATGAAGAGCTATGGCTCCACATATTAATATAGCACCCTAAACAATAAACATGAAATCAGTAAACGACATAGCTACACTGACTCAAAAAATATTCATACCAGCCTGAATGTGTACACTAAGGTGTTAAAAAGATTTGATTTTTCTTTTGGAAAAAATGTATGGAAGAGCAAGTCAATTCTTTAATCTTTATTTGATCGAAAGAAATGTGTTCGAATGTACGTTAATTGTTGAACCAAGTTTAAAATGTTAAAGCTCTTTACCTGCCAGTTATAGCGGACGGATAGATATTGTTGAAACCAAGAGAAAAAGAAGGATCCGAGTCCTACGCCACAACCCAGAAACCCTTCTGCTAACAGACGATTTTCGACAAAATAATCATTTATGATGGTGCATGAGGCATAAAAGTGCAAACCCAATCCAAAACCTAAGCAAAAACTTATTTAGGTTATACAACGGGCGTTATGTTATTCATATCAAAAGCATAATTGTATTTAATTATTAACCTGAAGTGACGAATTAAGAAATTTTGAAAGAGAGGGGGAGAGGTAGAGGCATAAACTATTACAGCCATCAAAAGAGTCAGACATATTTCCATCATTTAGCAGTATTTGTTCTTTTTACTAAAAGGCAAAGTTAAAAGAAAGAGGGGCCTAGCACAATGTCCCTCTCTCTAAATACGCTCCTGTGCAGCCTATCTGCCATTAGCAATCAAAGGTTAAGCAAGAACAGTGCTGAAAAAACTCATTTAGAAATTAATTCATCTACCTATCCAGTGCCGCAACTAGACTGAATGCTTTGGGGCGCGAAAATATTTTAAGGGGGCAAAACTCAGCATGCATTATTAAAGTGTTTGCTGCTCCTCATTTATTCTTAGTTACTTCCAGAGGGCAGAAATAGCAGTCCCAGTTGTTTCGGAGTAAAGTGAGAAACAAAAGTGGTTCTAGGAAGGTCCTGGGGCATGCTCCCTTGGAAAATTATTTGAAAAATTACGTGCGATAATTGCAATTTTAGTGCTTCTTGAACAACTTTTAAAGCATTTTCTAAAGATTTTTGCCATAATTCTGACTTCTTCACCAAATATGTAGGATTTTTGTTTGCACATTATTCATTTATTTGTGCTTCCTTAAGCCTGTACTAGTCTCATTATTATTATCAAAGAGATTCAAAAATTATATCCGCTGCGTACACCTTATTGCTTTCTGGCATAATCACTTTTCAGATAATTGATAATGCTTGTACGAAACTTATTAACCTAGTATTTGCAAGAGGCATAGGGTAATTCGCCTGCATTGTAAGTTGAGTAGACTATAGCTGCTGTTAATTAACCCCTGCCGTTTTTGGTGTAGCAGTCGAGGTGTTAAAAGACCGAGGCCATTATAACATGGAGTTGGCCGAGTGGTTGGTGCATTGGGCTCCGAAGCTGGCTTCGCGGGTTCGATGCTCAACTAGGTCATCTCCATGATGCATGTACTTCACTTCCACAAAAAAATAATAATAATTGTGCGTTTTGCGCTGTTGGAATATGAATGCCGGTATCTTGTGAGTTGCTGTGCTGCTCGCCAGGGCCCATGAGAAGGGGGAGGCAGGGGGCAAATAACCGCGGGGCCCATGCTGTTCTAGGGGCCCATGAGTTCCAATTTAACAAAATAAATGGAGCCAAAGCAAGTTTAAAAAGCAATTAAAACAGCATTTGAGCTCAACTTACTTCAAACAATCGATTTTATGGAGCCCATGGGCCCCCAACACAAGTCATCATGCTGTTCTAGGAGCCCATCAGCCCATTTCTTACGAAATAAATTCAGCAAAGAAACTTCCAAACAATCGATTTTATAGAATGCATGGGCCCCAGCATAAATCAAACTGTTCTAGGGGCCCATTAGCCAATACTTATATAACGAAATAAAAGGAGCCAAAGCAAGTTTAAAAACAATTAAAACAACATTTGAGCTCAATATACTTCAAGTAATCACTTTTATGGAGCGCATGGGCCCCCAACATAAGTCATCAAGCTGTTCTACGGACCCATTAGCCCATATCTTACGAAATACAGCCAAAAAATTTAAAAAAATTTAAGTAAAGTTGCATCATTTTAATGTGTAGACCTATGCTACGCATGAAGGCGCATTGTAAGCTGAAAATTAAGGTTTTTGCTTCATTAACATTTCCTTTGGCTTCGCCTTGATTAAAGACAACGTTGAATCATAAACGTGTTTATCAGACATTTGTGGTTGCGCAACTGCGAGTATGCGATTGCGACCAGTTAGGCCGATAGCATTCCCACTGTAGGTTGAAGCAGGAGAGATCAGTGGAATATTTAGGTTTCATGTATGCAGCGTTAGAGAATTTTTAAACAATCGAGTAGATGTTGAGGCTCAGGTATAGGCTTGAGTTTGATGGGAGCACAAGAACAGTTTCATTTAAAAGTTAAGGCATTTTGAGGCGAAAAGATATCGGTATTTAAAGCATATTATGCTTAAAGTAATCGGCAAGGCGAGACAGCAAGACAGTGCACGACACAAGGTCAACAAAACACAATTATAATTATCCGTGAGTAGCAGAGTTTCATCGCGTACGGGTAAAAACACTTATGGTTCGAACAGATGTTCAAAATGTTATGTGGCTCTTGCGAGAATGCAGTTAAAACAGTCCAGCATTTATGGTTCCTGGGTCAAAAAGAGTTGCCTATCCCCGGACTGGAGTTAATCTTTTTGATGATCGCATGCGCAAAAAACGGACCGTTGGACTTAGTGTTTATAAATAAATGCTGTCAAATTTATTGATTTGGTATAGGCCTAAGAGGTTTTTTAAAAAATTTTTTTGGAGTATTTTTAATTATGCTTACAATTGGTAGTAGGTATATTTTTTGTAAACGCATATTGAGAAATGATAAAACATAAATCCGGTCCGCAAAAGCGAAAGATCTTGAGAAGATGCTCCTGACCAGGAAATTGGCTAATGAAGTGTTAAATGTAGCGAAAGTAGTCCAGGGAATGACACTGAAGTTTTACATGTAAATTTAGCAACTAATGCGAGTGATGATGTAAACAAAGTCGTAATTTGAATGTCAATATTGTATATAGCTGATGAAGCTAGTGTCAATTCCCCTAATCCAAGAGCTTATACTGACAACGGAGTTATTACTGTACACTGCAAACCAAAATGGGTAGTGACAACCCAAAAAACTTGAGTAATAAATTGGGTAGACTCGTTGAGACACGCAACTTATTTAATTGGGTATATCTTACTCAATTCATGTACCCAAAACTGCCAACAGCTACATAAAAAAACGAGAGTGGGTTAACTCATTATTGAGACTCAATTGTGGGTCTCGGTAATTTAAGATCTACATTACGCCAATTCTTGCGCCTATTACGACTGTCCTGGATTGTTTTCTATTCCCATTCTCACCTTAGGTGGTTCATATGTAACACTTCTTGATTCATATATAAAACAACAAATGATGAATAATTTTTCTTTGGTGGCATTTACGCAAATGCGTCATTTTGGGAGTTTAATACCCAATATTTTTTCAATTTATAAATTTGTTTTTCTTCTTATAAATGCTTATGTGTAATAATACGATAGTAAACCACGTGGTAAATCAAACTTCTATTTGAGATTTTTCGTGAAGATGGCAAGCATTTAGTTTTGGAAAGCATCGTTACCAGCCATCTAAAAATTATTTTGTACACTCATCAACCGTTTTATGAGAGCTTATATGTAAACAAGAATTATGCATGGATGCAGAAATCCAACAGTCGTGTGGCTCGCAATAATTGGTCGTCTGGACTGGATAATTTTGAATGATATTTGCACTGCTGGGAGTAGAGTAGAATGCTGCTTCGTATCTCAATATTGATACCCCTAATTGCACCATTAGTTAAAGCAGACCCGGCCGAAAGTAAAACTTTTGTAATTATAGAACCGGCTGACAGAAAATTTGAATCCCTCCACTGCTTGTAACATCTCCATTTTAGGTTCTTACCCAAGAATGAATTTAAAATTTTATTTTGTTGGGTAATAATTAGCTAAGCCCAATAATCTCCGGCGATATACTAATTTTCTTGGGTACATAGAATTAAGAGTTGGGCAAAAATTAAACAACCCAATTACGTTTTCGAAGGCTTTTGGGTTTGGTTAATTTTCACCCAAATATGTTTACGTTTACCCAGGTAAATTTTTTGGGTTTAGCTTTTGAATCAATATTTTTTCGCGCTCTTGGGTAAAAACGTTTTTGCCCAATATTTTTGGGTACTGTATCATAAATAATTGGGTATTGGGCACTTTTACCCACTTTTACGGACTTTTACTACCAAAAAAGATTTGCAGTGTATGCAGCACGGGCAGAGAGACTCTAAATCCGCACTATGACTTTGACCTTGTCCTCACTGAATTTCCATCTACCTTTTAAATACGTCCCGCGATTCATCGTGGTCAAGAAAGATATTTCCAAAATTTTCCCGAGGATGAAACAAGCGAGCTCATTGTATCACCTTAATCGCTTTTTCGCTATAAAGGGGATAAATAGGCAACCAACTAACTCACTCAATTTAAGAAAATGTTGTCTTTGTACTTAGAGACTGCAAAAGATGGGGGGCCCACCAAAGATTTTGCCCCGGGCCCATTGGTGGCTCTCGGAGCCCCTGCTGCTCGCGATTAAGCAGCTTAAACTACGTTTTTAAGTGCGCAAAATTTCAATCCAATGGCACAAAATCAGTGAATCATTAAAAGCAACCAATTGGATTAACGAAAAATTATAGCACCTTCTATTTGTCCCCTTTCACTGCGCGGGCTGTTCGCTAGGGCGCTGGCACTGGTAGGGCAAATACTGTTTACCTAGTTTTATCTATTTTATGGAAGAGATGATAGTTTACATAGTGGTCAAAAGGGGCCCTTTTCAAATAGTCCACTCCTCCTCGAGCATATGTTGGGATATACACAGTAGGCTACAGTGCTTTACGCCTGCTTCGGTAGTGTTTAAATATTTTAGGTGGGATCTGGTACCTCACATTCAGGCCATCACTGTGGATGAGGTGGGCGCTTTTATTGCGTTAGCTGATGATTAAATTGATATTTGGATACTGGAAAAGCTGAATGTTGTGCTTTCTGTTTCTCGTTATAGTACTGGGTGTTGGTTTTTAAGCAAATGCAACAGGAAACCTTGAATCATGAATGATTGCTTGTAAAGTGGTAAGCTTTGCGAAATTCATCGTGGCGCTACAGAATTAGTGCATAACCAACTCAGTAGTTCTCAAATTTTTTCTTGTCGCGACGCACTCTCAAAGAATTTTTAATCTCGCGACGCGCTGGTGTAAATGTAAAACATTTTGAAACAAAATATTGTGTTTGAAGTTTGGTGCATTGTAACTGCAAGATTTTTTGTCACAACGACTACTCCGTTACTTTTTCTTGATTTTACGAACTTCTCAGCATATCATACAATGGTGTTTTAGTGAAATGGACAGTTGACTGAGCAAAAGCATTACATTCACAACACATCGCAAGTATCTGTAAGTAGCATACTCAGCAGTCATGAGAAAACGCGCAACCCCGCTACCTGTCCCAAGTACACTACGACCTAGAGTGCACGATAAAGGGTAACCGGTTAACATTTATTTCGACCTATAAGGTCTCATCCGGTGCACTAATCCCCGTAAGCAGATCAGTGTGCCAGCACACTTTAACGCCTTGGAGGGCGGAGCTAGAAGCTAGCAAACAAGCAAAAAGCGCTGGTTATATACACGTGATCGAGCATTACGTTATGGAGAGAAATGCATGGACAAACAAATGTTATGAGGCGCCAACTGTTCACTCTATTCGCAGTATGCTTTTTTGTATATTTATGCCAACGCAAAAACATACAACCGAACGCAAAAGCAAATAAGCAAACGCAGAAATAAATGATCAAACGCAAAAATAAATGATCAAACGCAAAAATAAATAAGCAAACGCAAAAATAAATAAGCAAACGCAAAAATAAAGAATCAAACGCAAAAACAAATAATCAAACGCAAAAATAAACACTCAAACGCAAAAATAAACACTCAAACGCAAAAATAAACAATCAAAACGTTTGTGTATTTGGTTCAGTCCCATTTTTTTCCTTCAAACAAGCAAAAGCAAAAATAAATAGTCAAACGCAAAATAAATAAGCAAAAAGATTGTACAGTTTTGTATATTTAATGCTTGGTTGGTCAATGGCCACGTGGTTTAGTTTATGTTGTGTTGCCATTTTTTATTTTTGTTTAGTTTACAACCGTCACGCAGTGTATTTATGTTACTAATTAACAGTGGAACCACTTTTTGTGCTCCGTCAGAGTCCGAAACGAAAATCAGAGCTTAGACGCTGTGTTGTCATTTTATATTTTTGTTTTTAAATTTTTTTTTATGAAATTTACAAGGAGTTTCTAGTGTATTTGATTGCTGAGTTAATTTGGCAATAAATGAGAAAAGTGAGAAGTTTTGGTGTGGGGTAAATGATAAAGTAACTATGGGGAGTGCGGGGGAATGGAGTATGGGGAAGAATTGGGGTTATAAAGAATTTGGAGCAGTATGGATGGTGGGGTAATAGGGGAGTTTTTTGTAGTTTGGGGAGTTGGGTCAAGTATGGGGGGAATATGGAAGGAGTGAGGAAGTGTAGGGGTAGGAGTGCAAAAATGTGGGGGGAGGTGTGAAAAGAGGTGTGGGGGAGATGTGGGGAAGTGTGGGGGAAGTGTGTTGGAGTGTGGGGGAAGTGAGGGGAGATTTAGGGGATATGCGATCTTCTACCCATTTTCCCCACCTCCCCCACATCTCCTTTTTCCTCCCTCCACACTTCTCCACACCCCAACACATTTCTCCACATCTTCTTCCACACTTTCTCACTCCTTCCATATTCCCCCCATACTTGTCCCAACTCCCCAAACTACTAAAAATTTCCCAATTCCTCCACCATCCATGCTCTTCTAAGCTCCCCCAAATTTTTTATACTCCCTCATTCTTCCCCATACTCCATTCCCCGCACTCCCCATAGTTACTTTATCATTTACCCCACACCAAAACTTCTCACTTTTCTCATTTATTGCCAAATTAACTCAGCAATCAAATACACTAGAAACTCCTTGTAAATTTCATAAAAAAAATTTAAAAACAAAAATATAAAATGACAACACAGCGTCTAAGCTCTGATTTTCGTTTCGGACTCTGACGGAGCACAAAAAGTGGTTCCACTGTTAATTAGTAACATAAATACACTGCGTGACGGTTGTAAACTAAACAAAAATAAAAAATGGCAACACAACATAAACTAAACCACGTGGCCATTGACCAACCAAGCATTAAATATACAAAACTGTACAATCTTTTTGCTTATTTATTTTGCGTTTGACTATTTATTTTTGCTTTTGCTTGTTTGAAGGAAAAAAATGGGACTGAACCAAATACACAAACGTTTTGATTGTTTATTTTTGCGTTTGAGTGTTTATTTTTGCGTTTGAGTGTTTATTTTTGCGTTTGATTATTTGTTTTTGCGTTTGATTCTTTATTTTTGCGTTTGCTTATTTATTTTTGCGTTTGCTTATTTATTTTTGCGTTTGATCATTTATTTTTGCGTTTGATCATTTATTTCTGCGTTTGCTTATTTGCTTTTGCGTTCGGTTGTATGTTTTTGCGTTGGCATAAATATACAAAAAAGCATACTGCGAATAGAGTGAACAGTTGGCGCCCCATAAAATGTCACCATAGGCGCGGAACGCATTTAAACAACGACAGCTTTTCATCACGTAAGTTAACTACTCGATCAGCTGCTAGGGGCTCGACGAAGTCGAACGGTAGACACATCCATGTCACCGGGGTTTGCAAAACCCAAGCCTGGTCAACCACCAGGGGCTCTAAGAGCGCATCTCAAATCCATGGGTGCTAATTGCATGCTAACAATGAAACGGACAATTGACTGAGCATAAGCATTACATTCTCAACACATCGCAAGTATCTGTAAGTAGCATACTAAGCAATCATGAGAAAACGCGCAACCCCGCTACCTGTCCCAAGTACACTACGACCTAGAGTACACGATAAAGGGTAACCGGTTAACATTTATTTCGACAATTTTGCAAACCCCGGTGACATGGATGTGTCTACCGTTCGACTTTGTCGAGCCCCTAGCAGCTGATCAAGTAGTTAACTTACGTGATGAAAAGCTGTCGTTGTTTAAATGCGTTCCGCGCCTATGGTGACATTTGTTTGTCCATGCATTTCTCTCCATGACGTAATGCTCGATCACGTGTATATAACCAGCGCTTTTTGCTTGTTTGCTAGCTTCTAGCTCCGCCCTCCAAGGCGTTAAAGTGTGCTGGCACACTGATCTGCTTACGGGGATTAGTGCACCGGATGAGACCTTATAGGTCGAAATAAATGTTAACCGGTTACCCTTTATCGTGCACTCTAGATTGTAGTGTACTTGGGATAGGTAGCGGGGTTGCGCGTTTTCTCATGACTGCTGAGTATGCTACTTACAGATACTTGCGATGTGTTGTGAATCTAATGGTGTTTTACTTAACAGTCGTTGTCGGGGATACCGTCATTTAAGTTTTTGGTATCGCTTGATCAAGTAGCGAACCCAGTCCCTTAACTACAACGTAAAAATTCAAACCGCTAACTTAATCTCAAGCTATGAAACGGCGAGGCCTCTGCTTCTAACGAAACCTTCCAGAGAATCGTCACCTCAGAAGATAACAGCGTATGGATCTGTAATTACTTGACATTTTCCGTTTTTGACAAGTGGTGCATGAGCTGCAACACATCTATAAAACGGAGTTCATTTAGAAATGATATGCTTATGAACTCAAGGTCACAAGCTGCGCAACGAAACCACACATGCACAATTTGATATCGAAGCTGGTGCTAATGTTCTCCGATTACGAGGTTGTCGCTTTTCTAGAGCCTTCCAAAAAATTTCAAATCATATCTTTATTATACTGAGGGTTCCTTTTCTCAAATTTTTTCTTTTTCTGAAACGCTGTCGCTCTGTGCTATATTCGTGCTTCAAGAATCAAAGAATTGATTGATAATTTGTCGAAGCGTGTAGCGAGTGGCGGGGCTCATCTGCGCGGCTTGGCACCTGAGCAACACAGTATGAAGAAACGTCGCAGCGGTGATAAACCGATGGCGACACTGTCTGTGCACGATTTGACGGGTTGGAAGTCGAACTCTTACCTCCCACACAGAAAGCGATGTCGTTATATACCAACCAGCGGGTTATTGAACAAAAAATATACAGCAGCATCAAATGCACGGAAAATTAAATTATAACTGTGCAACAATAGGGTAATAGCGCATAAAATATAAGTTACTGTTGAGTTGAAAACAGAATATTTCGAAGAAAGCAAAAAGTTGTAAACTCTTGTGAAATCAATAAAACCGTTCATTTTTGCGAAAAATGAAACAAAATTGCGGTTAAAATTTAGTCCCATCGTGTAATCCAAATTATTTTGCGACGCCTCTTAAAAATTAAAACAACGCACCAGGATGTCGCGACGCACAGTTTGAGAACCACTGGCATAACCTATGCGATTAGCTATTATGGGGGGATTAAGATATGTTTTTATAATGCTCAAGGATGTATAGAACAGGCATCAATGTAAAGTGCTGCGCTGTTTGGTTTTTAAAATGGCCAATATCTTCCAGAGTTCAGGTTAACAAGGCGGAAAATCATGAGAAGCGTTTCATATTCACGGCGCGTTTGGATTAATGTGGTAGGATAATTTGAGAGCACCCAGCGGGTGGAACCGCAATTTTGACATCCAAATTCAAACTGCAAAGGCTTAATTTATTTTGTGCTGAAGCAGCATTTTCATATGCAAAATTAGTTAAAAGACACTAGGGGGGGGGAGGGGGCAAATTTTTTTCCAGGGACGATGTCGCCCTCCCCTTCTTTAGTTGCGGACCTGTACCTAACAAATCTTTCATCTATTAATCTAGTTGCTAGCTTTTTCTTCTGGGATTAGGAATGATTTTGAATCCGGCTACTTGTTTTGATTGAACGCTTCTTGGAGAATGTGTTCATAGCAGTAGTTCTACCAATGCGAAGAAACATCTCTTGAGGTTTCAAATTTACTAACAGTGTAGGTAGTTGGTGCACAAGTAACATAAACAGTATGGATGCATTTGCTACTACTACCAGTGAGTTACAGTAGATGTAAGACCTAAACAAAAATCAAAACTTCACCAGTAAGTATTCCGAAAGTGAACAACAATTGCACAGCGTCCACGACCCCTGCGCTAGCTGCCAATCCAATTGCCATCAAAAAGCCACCAATTAACCCGGTTTTGCGGTAATTGAGTTTATCCAAAGTGTAGCCGAAAACGGGGCCTGAAATTGCAATGCATTCTTTAATATCATAATTATTACAAAATGGGCCTGCAAAAACCAGTTGCTGTAGGAACTAAAAGAGTTTACTTCTATACATACTAGACATAAGATATCAATACTTAAACCGCACAAAACTGAGGTTGTTTTTAGATTATACTGAACTGAAAAAATTCAACATTATTTGAGACTGCGAAGTGAGCTTGCGCTCTTCCACTCAATAGCCACCACGCAATCGGCTGCACCCGCGAATCGAACCCGTCACGTAAGCAATTAAATAAATAAATAAATAAATAAAAAGATAACAGATATTAGCAAGTCAGCATTCTGCTAGACTACCAGTACCGTTATCTTATGTGAAACTTGTAGGTTAGCGGACAATGGTACTAGTAGTAGGCCTACATGGTCTACTTCATCAACCACTGAATTTCATGTTTATTTTGGGAACATCTGCAGTAGCGGAGTAGCCCACCGATAATTCAGTTGTCTACTGACTGGCCAACAGATGAACTCGAAAATACTTCAACTTCTAAAACTGGTTTCACAGTTGTACCAAAAGCACCTTAGCCTACTTAAATGCAATATAACGTATTTGTGGAACTTAATTTGTACTCTTTTAACATCACGTGACTCAAGTGAGAAAGAGAACGACGAAATTTTCTAAGAGGACTTGCTATTTTTAGAAGCTCGATATCTTTAAGAAATGGCCAATAAAAATGCACCGAATCAGCGCGAAAAAATTTAAAAATTATCTCAAGCGATTTTTTTCATAAAATAAACAACGATTTTGACTTTATTGCCCTTTTAACAACTGAGTCAACCGGCCGGTAATTTATTCCATGAAGATGGGTTCAGCTGAGGCAGTAAACTTATTAGTCAATTAAAGTAGTCAATGCCAATCGAATTAAAGTACTGTGAACATAAAGCAAACTTACCAAACACCCCCGAGACAGCAACTGGTGCACCTGCTATCGACGATAAAAAGCTTGCAGGTGAATTAAAGTATCTTGTCCAATCTGAATACAAAACTCCAACCGAATAAACTATCCCGTATGTCAAAGCTTGACTCAAAGTGGCAGTGATAAGAATAATCCATCTGTATTTAATTTTCTGAGTACTCATTGCTTTGCAAATTTCCTATATTTTAAATCTCAAAATTGAATCTAAAAGTTTGTAGCTATTTACAAGCAAGTTCACACTTTTAAAAGCATGTTACACTTTAGTTACAGTTGCATAAATATGTTAGCATTATATTGAACTCAAGTCATTAGCGATTGCGGAAGACCACAAAGTCAGGTTTATGATCTTCGAGTCAGCAAAAGTTAAGGAAGTGTAACCGGGCTATGTAAACGAAAAACTTTACTTACTTAGCACAAGCTAGTGCAGTGGTTCTCAAACCGGGGACCGCGGTCCTCTTGGGGTCCGCGAAGCAGTTCCAAGGGGACCGCAAAAAGGTCGTGGATTTCTAATAAATCATCCCATTGAATTGTGCTTGCAAATTTGGTGAATGTTACTTGCTTCATTTTTTCGCTATAAATACCTGTTTGCTTAGTGCACGTAGCACTTTATTTCAAATGTCCATGTATTTTAGCTTTCCTGGTGTTGAGATGAAAAGCAGTAGTTGTGGTCTTCGCTGTGCTGAGTTTCAGTCTCCATTGGTCCAAGTATGCAGAGATGTTCATCATATCTGACTCTAACGTTTTCTCGATCTTATTCCAATCTTTATCCACGTATAGCAGCGCCAGATCATCGGCATATCCATACTGTTGCGACTGGGTGTAATGTAGATATTAAACAGCAGGGGAGATAGAGCAGAGCCCTGGGGAACACCATTCTTCAAAGATCTTGGACGACTCAAATGGCCATCACTGGATTGAAGAGTGAAACGCCTGTTAGAGATCAGCTCTTGCAAGAAACGGACCATACGGTGATCCGGAATCACGTGAAGCATTTTTAAGGTGAGCCCACTAAGCCATACCGTGTCATAGGCTGCAGTAAGATCTACTAATACCAGTCCAGCCTTCTTTCGTTCTTCAAATCCATTCTCTATGTCGTCGGTCAAGTGGATTATTTGATCGACAGGGGAGCGACCAGAGCGAAAACCTGCTTGTGTTGTTGGAAGGGATTGGTCTATGATTGGTTCCAGTCGTGCTAACAACAGTCGTTCGAGGACTTTCAGAGGGACACACAGAAGGGATATCGGCCTGTAGCTTTTTGGATCATCTGCGGGTTTTTTTGGCTTGAGAATTGCCACTACGGAAGCTTTCCGCCATATCTTTGGAATAACAAGTCGTTGGAGACATGCTGAATAAAATTTACTCAGCCATATTCGGAAGGTCTCACCACTGTACTTTAGAAATTCGGGAGGAATTTTGTCAGGACCCATGGCTTTCCCGCATTTCAAGTGCCCAATAGCAGAGTCCAGTTCTTGTGTTGAAAACGGAACAGTTGGCTATGTATTGCATGTTGGGGATGCCCAGTGCTGTTTGATTTCACGTTTCACGGCCCTAGTGACGTCCTTGTCCGCGTTTTTGTAGTGGCCGTTACAGAGCAACTGGTGGGCAATTGCATTAGGGGAGACTGGACACTTTTTCGGTTTGTTGGAGCGCCCAGTCAATCGGTTAAATGTTTGCCAGGCCACGCGACTGGAGTGGGAAAAATCCATATTTTCCACCGCTTCTTCCCATCGTTTCCTCCGATTTTGATGTTCTATGAGATCGTTTGCTGTGTGATCAGCTTCCGACGGTCTACGCGCTTTTACAAACTCGTCATATTTCATTTGGCTTTCCTGGTCCCATGTGGGAATGTAAGATTTTCTTCGCCCGCGGGGTATGCACTGTTTTGCGGTGTTCAGCAGTAGCTCGTCGTCGTCGTCGTTTGGCGGGGCATCTCTTCCAAGACAGATGAAAGGACCAAGGCCGAGGGTTTATCCTTTTACCACCCTGGCCACCAAACTGCTTGGGTCAGATGCTGACTGTAAGGGACTTCAGCCAGCATCTTGTTTCGTCATCCAAAACCATTAGACCAAACATACCTCGGGGTGCTCGATGTATGGGACACTGTGAGATGATGTGATCTGCGGTTTGTTCACTGGCATCACAATCACAATTCGCTAGAGGAGCGAGACCCCATTTGTACATGGACGAACAGAAACGTCCAACACCAGAACGCAGACGGTTGAGCTTGACCCAGGCTGCCCTGGGCAGACCCATACCCAAGGGTCTGGAGCTAGCCTTGGGAATGAAAGCGTGGAGTGACAATGCGTTGGCAGAGTACTCCATGTCCCATTTCGTGTTCGTCCACTCGGCTGCACGGACGTCCATCTCAGAAAGACTGTCTAGTAATTTCCGAGCAGCAGGTACAAATGAGCGTCTAGATTTCAATCTCTCCCTACATACGTCCTGTGACTCATGAAACTGGCCATGTAAAATGTGGTCAGGGTCCAGGGAGCTGCGGTTGGCTAGGGAGAGTGTCGCTCCTTGGCGGCGAAGCTCAGCTGGCTGGATGCCTGAAAGAACCGGAAGGTAGACCGATGGAGCGGGACGCAGGCACCCAGTGACAATGCGCAAGGCGTCATTTATTACACTGTCGATAAGCCGTATGTGCACGCTGCGGCACCAGACTGGTGCGCAGTACTCGGCAGTCGAGTAGACCAGAGACAGGGCAGCTGTGCGTAATGTCTTAGCGCTAGCACCCCAACCTGTTCCGGCAAGTCGCCTCAACAGTGAGACGCGAGCACTTAACTTCTTGCGCAATGCTTCCAGGTGAGGACGATATGTGAGCGATCTGTCCAGTTTGACCCCAAGATAAGTGGGAACTGGACAGAAAGGTAAGGTCTTACCGATGTTACAGACCTTAAGCTCACGCTTAGCCTCTCGATTGTGGAGGTGAAAGGCCGCCGTCACCGTTTTAGTGTGGCTAAGCTTCAATCGCCAGGTCTGGAGATATTCCGAGAGTGTAGTCATGTCCTGGCTTAGAGTCCTTTCCAACTCCTTCCATTCTCCAGATGTATGAAGTATCGCCAGGTCGTCGGCATAGGCGAACTTCTTGGAGGTTATGGAGGGGATGTCATATGTATAGATGTTGAAAAGGAGGGGGGCCAGGACCGATCCCTGGGGGACGCCATTTCTCAGGCGTCGTAACCTGCTAGGCTTGCTGTCGCCAGTTGTAAGGGTGTAGCTTCTGTTGCGGATCAGCTCCATAATCATACGAACCATGTGCTTGTCCGGCAGAAGCCGCAACAGCTTGCAGGTGAGGCCACGGTGCCAGACAGTGTCATAGGCAGCTGTCAGGTCGATAAAGACGGCACCGGCCTTCTTTTTCGCTTCGAATGCATTCTCAATGCTTTGCGTGAGCAAAGTGACTTGATCCACGGTGGATCTTCCGCGTTGAAAACCCGCCTGTTCCCGTGGGAGCAGAGGGTCAACAAGAGGTTCGACGCGGGCGTAGATAAGTCGCTCGAGAATCTTGTAGGGAACACAGAGCAAGGAGATCGGACGATAGCTCTTTGGGTCCTCTACCGGTTTCGAAGGCTTTGGGACCGCTACTACTAGCGCTCTTCTCCAGATCTTAGGAATTTTGAGGTGGTGCAGGCAGGAAGATAGGAAGCCACGTAGCCAAGATTTTAAGCTGGCTCCAGCATGGATTATCAGCTCCGGACAAATGGAATCAGGTCCAGGAGCTTTGCCTGGTTTTAAATGTTGGAGGGCAGCAGCGAACTCCCGATGGGAGAAACTCCCGGAGACATTCGCAGGATGTAATGGATCAGCCCTCCAAAGGTCAGACACTTCCTGTAAAACGAGCCGAGATGAGCGTCGATTCAGTAGCTGATGCATTATTTCGTAAGCTTCATTGATATTGCAAGTCACAGGGTCAGGTAGAATGCCAGTTTCACGGTTCAGAATGCTTTCAAAAAGCTGCCAGTTCGCCTTGCGGAAGTTCCATCGCTTTAGTGGGATAGTTTGTGTGGGTACGATAGGATTCATAGGGGAGATGAAGGTTGGGCGATGTTGTGAGCGAGGAAATGGGTCTAACACAATTCTGCTGGGTAGAGGGCCATCCAGATTAACAAAAGCTAGGTCTGGGTTGGTAGTTAGGGTCGGTTTTAGGCCGATTTGACCAAATTGGGCCCCGCACCTTAAGGGGCCCCGCGCTAGAGGGAGTCCCTTTCTGTACTGTGAGATACAAAATAGGTGAAAGTGCCAAAAGTTGAACCGGTGCATAATATCTATGAATCATTCCTATTTTTTAAATTAGGGTTAGGCTAAATAGGAAAAATCGGCAACTCGGTAGCTGGTCGAACCAAGCAGGGTCGGATTTACCATTAGGCAAAACAGGCTGAATTAAGCCTAAGGCCTCGGAGAAACAAGAAACCTCGTTACAAGCAAAAGGGCTCGACGCGATTACGGAGCGACCTCTTTGTTTTCGAGATCAATCATGGCCACCTTAGAGCTGCATCCAATCAGGAATTTATGATAACTAGCGCCCTACCTGATATCAACATAACTTAAACCTAAGGCCTCTCATTCTCTAAATCCGACTCTGAAACCAAGCTTTGGTAAGGAAAAAAGTTACGCAGTTGTTTGATCGCGTGGGTTTGCTGTTTACAAGTAAACGCCTGTCGCCTGGAGGTAGTTTTAGGGGGGTTTCATGTTAATTTCGGTTGCAGCTTTTTAGCGTCTGTTTAAGGATGCATGCTCTCCACCAAAGCAGTTGAGACTAAAGTTAAATTGTAAAATATACTCTGTTTAAGAAAAACAAAAGCTGTGAGAAACCTTCAAGATTTATAGTAATAAAGTCAACAGCACAGTGACAACATCAAGTCGAGTTCATTTGAAGCAATTTATGGACAAAACCATCTTTAGGAAGTCCGGGGCCATGCATTCCCGGAAATTTATTAAAATTTTCGTACAAGAAGTACAATTTTAGTGCATTTTGAAAAATCTTTCCGGTAGTTTTAGTTTATTGTTTGTTGGCATATTTAGGCATATTTGAAGGAGTTCCAAATTCAAAAAAATATATTCGCTAATTATTACGTTGTGGCATAATTTTCAAGATATTACCATTATGCTTGTCTGAAATTTAAAATTATTTAACTAATTGGCCGGCTTTCTTGATGTTAAAAGTACAGCAATCAATAAAAGCACAGTCGGCGCTAAGGTTTGGCCTGGCCGCCACATACAGCAAGCTTGCCCATCACCCACCCCCACCCTTAACCTACAATCGACAATTTTACTTTTTTTGAAGACAGCGGCTTTTAAGCATAATTTTAAACATTTTAAGTATTGCTGAAACAGCTTCGCCAGAACTGTTTTGCGTTTCGTTCGAATTAAGAATATCAAATATGGAAATTGCGTTTGTTAACAACTTAACAAGCAACTATGAGCGTGTTCCACTGCTTTTCTTTTGTCTTCGAACTCGCAAAACATTATGAGATAGCTGTGATATATAACACTTGCACAGAAACGGTATCTTCAAGACTTAAAGTTCAAATCAACGTCAGCTCGATGCAAAGTTCTCGTTGATGAAGAAGACTGTGGCGTGAAAGCTTTCTTTGCAGTTTACAGAATTGATTAAATGTTTGACCCCTCTTGTAAAAGGCTTGGCCCCCCTAAGACGACTGCTCTGGTGCTGCCGGCACTTCAATTTGTTTTATAGCAGGTATTAAATGTCTATTTTTTCGCTTCGTTCGCATGTTTTTTTCATAAGACACAAACGTCTATACATTTTATTATGAAAAGAGGGGCCCCGCCATTAGATTTCTAATTGGGCCCCGCAGTTCCTAGCACCGGCCCTGTTGGTAGTAGTTCCCCATCGTGCAGATCGGAAGCTATCTGGTTGCTTGGGGTCGAAAACCAAACGGGTGTTACAGGCAGAAGCCCAGTTCTCTAGGTCTAGGCCATCTCTGTTGGTTGCATTGTAGCCCCACTCAACACTATGAGAATTGAAATCGTCAACATACATTGCTGGGGCCTCCAGGCAAGAAATAGAGTTTTCCTGGATTCGAGTATTTGGCTGTTTGTAAATATTCATCACATTTACTCCCTCAATTTTCACAATGGTCCATTCTAGGTCTTTACCTTTTCCACAGGAATCCACGTACATCCAGTAAGAAGAACTACGCGCAAACGTAGCTGTCCCGTGGGGCTATTGGTATGGGCAGCTAGATCATAACCAGCGATCTTAAGGCGGTTGGCGTCATCTGCATGAGTCTCTTGTAGGAGGATGGCAGTAGCATCATAGGTTATGGCCAGATTGCTGATGATGGAAATTTTGGCCTTCGTGATGCCTTCAACATTCAGCTGGAGCAGCCTAATACCACTCCTTACGACATTGGCAGTCTGCCCTGACAAGGGCACATGCTCGGGAGTGGCATCAGGCGCCTCAGACTGTGGAAAAATTTCGAAGCGCTTTCTTCGTTTACTTCTCATTGTTATCATTAGCTTGCAAACAGTTACCAGGGCTCACCACGAGGAGGTTGATAACATGAGCCCCCGCGCGGTACCGCTAAGCCATATCGCTTACTTCATGTCTCATTCCGCGATAAAACCGTCCTCGTTTTGATAGTTTTTGAAAGTAAATATAGGCCTACTCAGCTTCACACCGAGTTTTTAAAGGTAGCCTACTGTGTTTCTATTATCGTATCGCACGTTTTAGCGTATATTGTTTTATCGCTGTTTCCTTATTTTTAACGCAGCTTTTTTATGTGTTATTTCACTTTTTTATGTGACAAAATCTCAGCTTTTTTATGTGACAAAATAGTTTATTATTGCGTGGCCCCCAAAAATAAAAACTCAACTACTTCTACAAGAAGTGCATCGGTATCTAACAGCTTAGTGCGTACTTTTTCGCGTACAAAAAAGCGAACTCATTGTTTGGCGGATTTCGATATTCCAGAATAGCATATTTGCAAGTTTGCTTTCTTCTAACTCTGACAAAATAGTGCCCACAATTTTTGTCTGTTTTTAACTGAAGCACCACGGTTGGGTTTTGTTATACGTGCAAACATTTAACGCATGAAAATGAAGGTACGGATTGTTTGTAAAGGACCTGTTTATGCAGCAGTTACGTCTTCGTTTTAAGTCGCTTTTGTACGCATCCAAATGCGCATAACTGTCCAATACTGTTTCCGTGAAAATCCACCATCATCTTCATGGTATTTCGATACTTAAGACCACCTTTGGATGAATGCTCAAAGTAAGATCTGAATGAATTGACCGCCTTTGAATGAATACAAAATATCGTTTTATTGAATGAATGCCCACCGAAAAGCTATCTGCCCAATTGTCCTATACGCTGGTCTACACAAAGCCTACAACTCCTAATAACAAACAAACTTTTACAACAAAACTCTTCAGAATTCAAGTTGACTGCAGTAACTTTCTGCTAATTCTTTCGCTTTGCCAATCGAACGGCCCAGCGAGCACACTTAGATTTGACGTTACGTACTGTATTGTTTTCAATATTCTTCCAATTTACGTGAGAACCGAACCGTGACCAAAACTAAACAACAAATATTGCAGCATTTAACCGTTAACAGTTTGCACCCTTCCAAAACATTTCCAAAAGCAAGCAGCAATGACCTTCGCGAAATAGTCTATTAAACATTGTCCTAAGAACCTAAACCAAACTAACTTTCTTCTATACGTCTTGGTCACATAATGACTTTATACAGCAAAGTGCGTCCAGTGAGTAATGCTACGCATGTTTTAAAACTCTTGCAAATTGCAACGCAGCGTGCGCAATTCAACCAGCATTCACACAATCGCACGATCTGATTGGTTGAATGAAATGAAACAATCTGCTGCGTCATCACAATGTCCAAACAAACACGTGATCTACGTGATTTTTCTACGGGAATTTCAAAGTTAAACCGGAAATGGTAAAAAGTTATAAGCTAAGTAAGTCATTTGGAATAAATATAGGTTCTCTTCAAAAGTCTACAATGTCAAAATATAAATACAATTTTATTATGTACTTTACTATATCTAACCTGATGGTTTAGCTCATACCAGTGAGCAATTCTGCACAAACTATGCCTTTCCAAGGCAAAACCTTTTAATGATTTAGAAACATTGCAGAAAACGGATTAGGGTGCCAATTTTCCACTTTTTCCCCCGTCGTATAGACAAGGTAGAAGTTTTAAACGATTTCGAAATATATCAACATTTAAATTTTAGCAATGCAAATAGCGACCAGTCTGCAAGGTATGAGCGTGATGCCAATCAGCACAATATTGTGATCATTTAGTTCTCAAAAAAATGCGCCATTTATGCAATAGAATCAAGAAACGCCTTCAAAACTTGCGCTTGAGACTACTGTTTTATCGGCAGTTTGGAGTTGATAACAAAGCAAAGACGTAAAGCAAAAAGACGTAACAAACGGTTTGGTTCCTGCCTATATAGAAAAAAGTATATAAGTTTGCTGAAAAGTGGAATCTTACAAAAAATCACCATCCTCATAATAACACAAAAATACCATGGAAAGCAAATTCTTGGCATCACATGGAAGGATGAAAATACGACTGAATGAATGGGACAACAAACCGAACCGCAAGATATCAGAGCTGGATTTATGATTGCAATCCTAACAAGTTTTTCTACCATAGTACATAATTACTCTGTATTGAAAAACTCAACTTACAATTATAATAACAATTACTGTACTCAGAAACGTGTGATTTGATTAGTTTTGTGTTGAACCACAAAATAACGAACAATAGTGAAAGAATAGAAGAAAAAAAGCAAGAAGCCCCCCAGACCCCCCTTTTCTCCGACGTTCGTTTTTAAGAACAGGACGCATAGCTGACCTGTCTTGATAGACATCAATTGCATGCTCGCTCAAGTGACCGGAATTTTTTCAAGATAATTTTTTATCATGAAAAACAAGATTGTTTAGGGCCTATTTCCTTTAGGCTTTTCTAACTATGCACGAATTATTACGAAGCATTTTGTGAGTGCAAGCATTTGTAAAATGTAAATACCTCAATGACAAAAACGAAAAGTATAGGCAAACAAAATTTGTCCGATCTAACTTTTGCTTGACTGATCAGTAGGGCAATTTTTTACTGACCTAAAAAACTCAAAAATTGACTTTATTTTATCAAAAAATTGATATTCAAGTGTTTCGCTATTCGCTGTATTGCAATCTTTGTAACATCACAGTATGTTCGAATAACTAATGCTTTGTCTTTTCAATTCTAATGTTTTTGACTACCGATACGTAGCGACAAAAATATGCAACAAATGAAAACACGACGAAAAGCTTATTTTATCATACACGAATTTTGCCAAAATTGCAATCTTGCAAAGCTGTCTGAACGGATCTTCACAATCGAATCAATGAAATTACATCAAACATTATATTAGTAAATTAAGCATGTGTAAAACTGTAATACCGATAACAGTCTGACGACAGCATACACCTCCCTGGTACCACCAACAGTTACGAACTTCCATCTCTCAATTATCTGAGTTATCTCTTTTTGAGTATAAAGTAGAATCGCGCAAAAAAAGCAAGATGGCAAAAATTGACCTAATGAAAAAAAATTGATCTAAAAAACAAAAAATTGACATTTATTGACTTTATAACTTCATCAGTACTGATCTTACGACCGTGAAATTTTGTTTCCACATTGTTAGAGTTATTTTCTACTTCCAAAAAATAATTGACTTTATTGACCGTGAATCGCCCTACTGATCAGAGTTACATGTAACAAACAATGCCGCACCAAGGTTAAAAATAACAAAAAACACACGATCAAAATAAAGCACTGAACCATTTTTTAATATAATGAAATGTGTAGATATAGGTATTTAGGTAGGCGTATTAGCTTAATTTTAGTAAAAATCATCGGTGCCAGTTCAGTAGTGATTTAGCCGCTTCATTAGGTAGAAAAATTTCAAAACCATTAAAAAACTCAACCAGAAAAGAGAACTTGCACAAGCTCATAAAAGCTTGATCAGGGGTGCCCAACCAGTCGATCGCAATCTACCGGTCGATCTGTGGATGCTTGGCTGTCGATCGCGAGCCGATTTGGCATGTACACACATTAGGTTGGTCACCAACATTTCCAGTTCATGTAACGCGTCCGGGCTGTGAAAATCTGATTGTAGCTTTTTACATAAATTTTGGTGGAATTCGGAACATGTGAAGGATTAAGGACCGTTTTTTTTGCACTTCACCGCATTTTCGTCTACGATTTGCGTGATTCCCATGATCAGTAACGACTTTCATGAGCATTCAGAGTAGTTTGGCCCAAAGTGTTTGGCAGCTGCAAGAATTGGCAGCCATTATACTTCTACTGGTCCATCGTCCATGACTGCTGTAAAGGTTTGCGAACGCTGATATAAAATACTGTTAAAAATGAACTTCAAACATTGAAAATTTTACCAGATTTCACGATGACCTAGTGAATAATAGCTGAGTGATTTTTAAAAGAATAGTGATCTTTGCTGGTTAAAAGCGCCATAAAAATTATTTGCTTCGTTAAGTATGTACGTTGCGAGCATTAATCACGTCGCACTCAGTGCATAATTTGTTCGATGGTCAGGGGGGGCTCAAATGATTCAGGGGGGGCCAAAAAAAGTCCAGGGGGGCTTGAGCCCCCCCTGGCACCCTACTTCCCGCGCCTATGCCAAAGACTCAAACATTGGTATTCACAGCTTCTCTATTCGACGCTTAGCGTTAAAGGAACTGTGCTGGTAAGGATGGTGATGACAATTTTTAAAACCCAAAACCTTAGAAAATTTTGAACAGGTCTTAGCTTCAGTTTCGGTTTTGACGTTTCAAGAAAAAACGGTTTGGGTTTAAGTTTAGGTTATCAAAATTTTGGCTAGGTAGGTGTCAGTTTCAGTTTGGGTTTCAAAAATTTCCTTTAAAACCGGGTTTTCAGGTTTCGGTTTGAGTTTCCAACCTACGCTGACACTCTTTACAACGGTGACCTCCCTTCCTTGAAACATTTTTGCTGCACCAACGCACTACCAGTTGCTCAGCAGAGTTGGGTAGAGTTTCAACAATATGATGAAGCAAATTTACGGCGATGCTATGGGGGTACCTTTGGGATCAGCTCTTCACAATATTTTTGTTCGCAAATTTTATGAAGCTAAGCTTTTTGGGAACGTGAAGAAGCCCTCATTGTACCATCGCCACCTTATAAAGACATCTTTCCAGCGTTCAGCTATGAAAAGGGTTGCAAAGAGTTTCTTCGCCATGTCAATGCTTTCCATGCTTCTTTACGCTCTACTTTTGAAAAACAATGCGACGATTATCTTGCTTTTATCGACGTTCTAGCTGAGAAATACAAAACTGACTTCGATTTTTGCGTACAGGAGAAACATTCACGTGACATTAGCTTTTACAATTAAGTTTTCCAAGAAAATTAAAAGCAACAAATTCTTCTTATCACATTCTTATCTATCGCGCTCTGACCATCTACTCCAAAAGCAACTTTTCTTGCCAACATGAAAATAATTGTTCATGGTTGCCGAGCGGTAAGAGCGTCCGCCTCTGGAGCTGTAGACTCGGGTTTGATTCCGAGTGGGTTAAATCAATAGCTTTAAAATTGGTATTCACAGCGTCCCTGCTTGACGGTCAGCATTAAAGGGATAGTGTGGAGAACAAGCCGGCAAGTTTCCTTGTTGTGACGTTGGGAAAGGCACTTAGCGGGATTCCCCCATCTTGGTGTGGTAAACAAGTGGCCGGCAACTCCTGAGCGAGCTCGTTACAGCGCTTTGATCACTTTCTCATGATAGGAGGATAAATATGCAACCAAATATTAAAAATAATACTGGTTTGAAAGAACTATTCGAACTTTGGAAAAATTTCTCCTATTGCTAGGAAAAGACGGTACTTCCACCGAAATCCGTCTTACGGACTGAAGGCATGTCCGGCATAATTACATTTTCCACGTCTGGGTGCTATTTCGTCGATGTTCAAAAGATAGACCACTTCAGTATTTCAACAATAGGGTCTAACATTCTTTTGTGAACCTCGCATTGTTTCTACAACCAAACCCACCTCTGCCAGCTGCTAAAAAGAATACTCTTCCTGATTTCCCACGAAGTAATGTAATTGAGTAGACACATACAGAAATTTCGTGCCACTGCTGTAGTCAATATGTTGGACGCAAGTCCCAAAATCTGTAAGAAGAAATTAAGCATCGTATTTCCAATCAATTTTTAAAGATATTAAGTGCTCTTGAAACGATACTGCTTCTATTACAATTGAACGACCACGACAGGAGTTGTCATTCTGCCATTGCATGACACAGGCTAAAAAATCAATCGTGTGTGTAGTACACCACAATAGCAATAGGTTTTCTATTCGCTTTGGAGGTAACTCTGCTTTTCATGTACGTACAGCACCCGGTTTGGAAGCCTCTTTCATTAAAATCTTGCGACCATTTGTGAGCCGACAAAAAGCCTTGGTCTCCGGCTTCGAAATCACTCACCAGTTCCTTGTTTCTAGATTAGCAATTGTTCTCTCACTAGTGATTTTCTCTCACCTATTTGCTAAGACCATATTACGGTACTTTTTTTTCGAGACATTGTCGCTCTGTGAGCGTTCCCAACTCTCTCCTTCATGTTTCGTTCTGAAGATTCGCTGGACGAGAGTCAAACGAAAAGTTTTAAAAATCTAAAATCGTGACGATGATGTTGCTCTATAGCAGTGATTCTCAACCTTTTGGGGCCCATGGACCGCTTTTTAAGAAAGGATATCCGATGGACCACTTTGGTAAGGTAATACCTTATAAAAGTCTTTAGTCAAAACTGGTTTTTACTTAGATCAGTGAACTCAAGACCATGTTCGCTGTTGCTAGTCTTAGTTTCGCATGCTCAAAAGCAGAAACTTCTGACATTTTATTTAAATTCACTGTATGGAATCATCAAACTGAATTTAGCGTCTGAAAAGGATAACATGTGGTATTCGTAAAAGACTTTCATTCAAATCAGTAAAATAATGAATAACTTCACTCTCCCCAAAGAAACTTTGTGCAATGAAAAAACAGAATCTATGTGTGACAAAACATAAGTGCAAATTCTGAGTAACATATTCTCCCCAAATTTTAGACCAGGAGAGAAGCAGGCATTATCTCCCTAACTGTGAAGGTAACGATTAACGTTGCGATTGTTTATTTTAATGCTTTTAATAGCAAATGTTGACTAAGTAAAAACCGAGAAATACTCATCAGTGAAACCTAAAATTGTTTTGAAGATATGCCAGAAACGCACTTTTCAAAAAGGGTTTACGCTCTTGGAAACAACAACACCACCACAACAATTACACACAGCAGGCCATTCGTCTACCTATACAGCATTACACCCCTAACTTGATTCTATCACGATACGCTACGAACAAAACTTGATATAGTACTTTTTAGATTCCAATAGAATCATTATTATAATTAAATTAATCCGTTCAGAAAAAGCAAATAAATCGATCGAGTGCTCTGTATAGTTTTGCCAACTGTCACTAAATTGAAATTAGTAATGAACGAAGCACAATGACAGAATGCGAACATTCATAACTAGAGTAACTTCGCTAACACAGTTTGAATTCTCGCTGTCAAACCGGCAAAGCTTCCTGAGAAAAAAAATTTCAGATAAATCCTCTGGAACACTCATAATTCGCTTTCTAATAAACAAATTTGATTTTGCATAAAAACATTGGGCTAATTTTAATTCCCCTGAATAATTTTTTATATGCAATTCTACGGATCTTGCTGCACAATTAAAGTGGACTCTCTGTGGTTCATTAGAAATTACAGGTGGACCACAAGGGGTCCATTGGACCAAGGTTGAAAATCACTGCTCCATAGTACTAAAATTCTGATGTATGCTTTTAATACCTGTAATAGCATGCAACGTTTCGCTGCCTTAAAAACTTTTTCTGATATTCTCTGCAACTTAATGATACGTGATTGATGTCGAGTTTTGAAAATACATGTTCATCCTCACCGATGCGTGTATGGGTATCACATTACTGTTACATCAGAAGCCTACTGCTAATTGCTAACGCTCCACTTACTGCTCACTGCAACGCGCTATTGTCTTCTCACTGTTATCGAATGCAATGTCGCCATCGGCATTTTTGAGCAGCAATCGAGTTTCTAATCTAATGCAACTGCACTGACACCGAATTAATAAACTTTCTATTTGCCTCGTCGAAATTGATCAGTAATCAAAGATACAATTGAAAAGCTGACGTTTGGTAAATTTGATTGAAATTAGTACTTCTTATCTGCGACGATTATGCTTGCTTATTTCATATTCTCCAAGGATTATCTTTACAAACCCAAGATCTTCTATAAGCGACTTACGAAAACTTCGTCCAGTTTTTTAGCTTAACCAAGTAAACTGAACATGAACTTAGAGCTAGAGAGGCAGGTGATGATAAAAATTAAAATTAATTAAAACTTTACTTCCTAACAGAGATCAGGGTAAATCAAACTTCATAACAACGAAGATTTATATTAACTTTTTGTCGGTAAGATTGCTGTTTTTATTTTTCAGCATCGTTATTGTTTTTGATTGCCTACGTAACAATTTTTTTTTCTTTCGTCAATTTATCTTGACTGAGTTTTGTGGCCTGTTTTCTCATTCATTTTGTTGCGTTATTTTGTCTTTTCTGACTTAAGGTAACCATAACAAGGCAGTTAGAAACAGTATTGCGTCTTCAACGCTCAAAGTTAGTATTTTCAATAGGAAACAATTTCGTCATAACAATTCATCAATGTAACAAATCGTGACCCTACCGATTGCCGGTTAGCAACACGTAAATCGATTTTATCAAAACTAACCTTGATACGTAACGATTTTTATTTCCTGTATTGGTATAGCCAGCTGAGATATTCACGAACAATAAAAAAGCTTCCTGTTTGGTTTTTGGTCATAGCAAAAGCGCAGCAAACATATAAAAAAAACAGAAAGAGTGCTTACTGAGTGCGTTTCTATTCTGCAAATTGGAATAGACCAGTTGCTGTTTCCTAAAAAAGAGTGCAACGTCTACTGGATACAAATTCATTTTATTGTTTGCTCAATTGCGCGACACTAGCCATTTGGCGAAAAAGCAAGACCCCACGTAGTCTACTTCTGACATTTTGTAAGCGTAGATTAGCTATCCAGGCATTCCGTCGTCCACTTGCAGTTTCTTCATTGTGCTGCGCGAATATCCATAGGGGAAAGATTGTTTAGTAGTTTTAGCGCAGCAGGCACAAATAGGCATATGGATTTGAATCTCTCTTCGCTAGCTTCCGGTGGTATGACCACGTGGCCACGTAAAATATGGTCAGGATCGCGGATGCCACGATCGGCTAAGGAGAGTGAGTATTGATCCTAAGTGGCGAAGCCCAGCTGACTGGATACCGGCAAAAATGGTACATCGACCGTTGGAAGCAGGCATCCGGTGACAATGCGCAGAGAATCGTTTAGGTCCTTTAGAATACTGTCAAGAGTATGCAATATGCATGCTTCGACCCCAGGCTGGTGCGCAGTAGTCACTACTCAGCTGTTGAATGGAGTAACGAAATCACGGCTACGCAATGTTTTAGTGCTAGCAGTTACCGATTTACAAATACCGTCATGAAACCAGAAACTAATTCCAAATTCCATCAGAGAGACTTTTGTCAACGATCTAGCAAATACAAACAAGCATCAGAATAGTTGCTTTTCCCCATGTGGACATGCGAAAGCCTGCAAAACTTAAGGCATTACAGCTCCACAATTTATTCCGATGCAATACTAATGACTGTTGTTTGAAGACTTTTATGAGTTCCCCAGGGCCGGATTTAGACAATGAGAGGCCCTAAGCTATACCATCAATGAGGCTCTAGTGAGCAACGATCAGACTCATCTCTACGCAGTGGCGTAGCGAGAAATTTTGAAAAGGGGGTGCATAATTTCCACACATTTTTTAAGCGTAGTTTTTTCGGCAGAACTAATTTGAAGCTGTTTGAAACACAGGAAAGGCTCTAGGGGGGTCCGGGGGCATGCCCCCCGGAAAAATTTTGAAAATGTACATGCTGTAATGGTTATTTTAGTGCTTTTTGAATAATTTTCACGCAAATTTTGTTTAAATTTTTTGACCCTAATTCTGAGGGCTTTGTCAATTATGATGCATTTTCTTCGCACGATTTCTTATTGCTATAGAAGAGGTTCAAAATTATGGAAAAATTGCATGCATCAAAAACATTTATGAAAATGTCTGGTGGGAGGATGCATACCCCTGATCCTACCCTCCTGGCCATAAGCTACAAAAACCATCAAAAGAGTCTGGCTTATTTTAGTCACTTGGCACCATTAATTTTGTTCTTTTTTACTAAAAGGCAGATTCAAAGGAGGGAGGAGGCATGGCACAATGCTCCTCCCTAAATACGCTCTTGTCTCTACGTTTAGGTGGCTAGGCTTATAAAGGTCTTTACGGTCGATTTTCAAAAAAAGGTGTTGATAAAGGTTTTGAAAAAAAAGGTTTTAAAAAAAAATTTCAACAAAAAAGGTCTTCATTGTTCGTGACCTGGCCCTTTATTTCACCGAGGCCCTAGGCTTCAGCCTGCCTAGCCTATTGGTAAATCCGGCCCTGGAGTTCCCGTTAGCATTCGGATATTCTAATCACGCATTTTGAGGGTTATTTTTCTGAAACGCTAGATAAGAAATCCTTCAATAGACAATGCCATGCAATGCTCCTCAGGGCTTTACTACACCTTTAAAAACTGAAAATTTTATGGGTTTTCCATCTGAACTATAATAGGTTAAGACTCGATCTGCATTTCCACCTGCATGCTGTACAGCTCTCCCTGCTTTTGCGCAGTTTATCTCGCCATTGTGGCGTAAAGCTGACTTTTCTGTGGTGGCAAGCACGTTCAGCCACCGCAGTAACATTAACATTGAGCGTGACATACATTTTCTAATATCAAGCACTTCATCACGGTTCAATAAAAGATGCGAGAAAAACAAGTTCACAGCTCACGATAACCTTTTTTCAACATTTTGCGAACAAACGCTAATATTTTTGTGCATTTAAGGCATGAACATGCTAATTTAAATGCAAGTTCTTCGGTGAAACATGAAATTGGCAATATTTTGACCATAAAGTTAGGGCGTCGCGAATATAGGTTAAATTTCAAAAAATACCATTGGCAAAAAGCTGAGTAAGGCTAGTTGATTAAGAGCATTTTATATGAAGAATTACAGCTCATAATGAACTAAGCAGCAAAGCGATCAATTCAAATTGAAAATTTTTTAGTTGTAAAAATGACTATATCTTTGCTATTCTTAATTGAAACGAATTTACAGATTTCTTTAAAAAACCGTAACCACCTATACATAGGGAAAAGCGGGGCAAAGAGGGACAGCGGAATTTCTCGAGTTCTGAAGAAGTGAATTTAATTTAAGTTTTGTATTTGGCAACCCTATGACTAGCAGTAGCCTAATCGTGAGCAAATCGATTCCAGCAGGTCCAGCTTCGCAATCATGAAAATAAGCGAAAATCATTTTTAGGCAATTTTGTACCTTTGCTTGCCAAAGAAAGGGCTGGAATTTGCCAAGATCTTTTTTTTATTATTATGTTCGCTGATTAATTGGCATGCTAATGCATTTCCAAACATGGTTTGAACTAACTTTAGTTGTGCATGTCATGCGCTTAAAGTCTGAAGTGCTTTTCCTGATTGGATGCTGATGGGGCAAAAAGGTACAGCGTGTTGGTGTGTTGTTTATTAAAAGCAAATGTTCTTGTGCCAACTCAACCTAATCTTAAAGCCTATTTTACTAGGTCTATGATTAAAGGATTGTGTCGATTGGGCCTAATATGCACAGAATGTCACATTTTTAGATATCTGTGTAGTCTGCAAAGCTAGTCGATAGATACCTGTGTAGTCTACAAATCATCCTCCAACTGAATTGAATGTCATAAGTGCAAGAACTGATGCCATGAAAAATGTTCTAGCTATGACGAATCTGGAAAATGCACTTGTGATTTTTGTGTTTACATTCTTTTCTTTTTAGGCCTAGAATCTATACTTTTCATATTTTGTGTCATTTCTGTGTGTGGATTTTTTACCAATATGATTTTGTGAATAGAAAAAGTAAGATTGCAATGCTTTATAGTTCCAAGTTCCAACTGTTCTAAAGCTACGGCAAATATAAAAGCTTCTTGAAAAACATATCAAGTTAATGAGCTTGTGAATGAGAGCTAATGGTTAATTTTCTCTTAGTTACTTAGGGCGTAGATAAAGTGGTAGACTTAGTGCCCCAATCAATCCAACAAGTCTTTCCGCCCAAAAAATTGACCTACTTTCGGAAAACATACCTCTTATTACCTCAGTTTACACATTATATGGTGGCTTCGTAGTAATCATTGAATAACTATTGAAGTGCATCCCAAATAAAAAATAAATTTTACATAAAGGGGCAAAGAGGGACACTGCCCTTTTTTGCCCCATAGTGTGGGGCATTGAGGGACATAAGAAAAAATAATTAAATGTCAATAACTTTCAAGTAAGTGGTTGTTTAAAAAAAAAAAATTCTGGACTTGTGATTATGCACTAAGTTTACATTCAAAATAAAATTATCTTACCTCTTTCCGTTTTCAAACTAAAGCCATTTGATTGTTTGTGTCCCTCTTTGCCCCGCTTTCCCCTATAATTACTAATTGAGTTTTTATCGAAGCGACATTCCATTGCAGCACAGGTGTCGTGTTATATCAATGAAGTACTTGCATCATGGAGGTTATTTTCAAATATCGTTGAATTACCAATGCAACAGATTGAAAGAGACTGCGAAGCAGGTATGGCAATCGAAATCGCATCGAATCGAACGTTTTTTTTTTCTTTCAAAAATATCGCATCCAAGAATGGCATCGGTACACATAAAAGAAATCACATCAGTAATCGCATCGCATAAATGATAAAAAAAAATCTGCGATTTTCGTAGGTCGCAAAATGCTTCCCATTGTTCCCAGCTCCATTTCTTTGAAAGAGTGAAGTGACTATTTTGTCATTTTGTGGCAGTGAAATTTAATCAACTTCATCAATAAAACGAGCTGTCCATCGACAAAATACTTTGCTTTAAAACCTGGCGGTGTCCTGCGGCTTTTGGTGAAAGAATTTTCACGCCTCTGATATTTTGCTAAATTAGTTTTATCACGACGGCGATTTTCATTTTATACCTTTGATATTGCTTTGATTTTAATTGCGGGTAGATTTAATGCGAGCTAGTACTTTTGAAGTACAAACTCACGCAGCGCGAAGAGATGGAAAGAAAGCCAGCAGAGCTAATAATCACAGCTGTTTTGATTTTTTTTCACGATTCAGGTTTTCATTCTCAAGTGAAATTAAGTACTGTAAATCCATTTTCCAACATGTAATGCACAAAAGTTCAGGGGTGAGCAAACTTTTCGCACGAAGGACCGCATTGCAAAATATTTTCAAGCCGAGGGCCACACTGATTGGTAGAGCTAAATAAAAAGGGTTGTCACAACCGCAGATGTCCTAATTTCCACTCCAAATTAAGTAAAAAGCAAAAAAGGTCCTCACGTCCGCAGATGTCTTAATTTTCTCTCAAACGTCCGCAAATGTCCTAATATTCCACTCAGTATCAGCAAGATAGAGTCGTAGAGATGGCACGAGCTGACTTTTTTGCAACCCGGACCGCCCATGGCCCGGAACCTTTAGCCCAGTAGCGGTAACTGACCCGGAAACTCATCCCAAAAATAAAGCCCAGCCCGCCCAAGGCCCATTCTTTGATGAGCGTTCAATCACATTTAACAGAAAAATGAAAGTTGAAACGGATTTTAAAAATTGGTAGCGGCTCGTTTACGGCCCAATTAGAAACAAAAGATAGAACTGGGCCGTTAGCGGACCACTAAAAAGACCGGTTAACGGCATGTTAGCGGGTCTCTTAGCGGCCCATGCCATCTCCACAGTAAGGACTAAGGAGCAAGGTTTATATTTCTGTAAGTGCCCGCGGGCCGCATAAAATGATCTCGCGGGCCGTAGTTTGCCCACCCCTGGCATATTTAACAGCTATTCACTATAGACATGAGCAAGTGACGTATTTCAAATTTTTTGTGGTTTTGAAGTCTACAGTCAGCACATTTACAGAAATGTGTCAACTAAACTAAAAATTTTCTCCACCAGAATTGGGTTTCAGACTTAGATAAAATTTGAAAAAATGATTCTCAAAACGTAAAAAAAATATAATGACGGGGTTAGCGTCAATTCGGTAGGCAACCGGTACTCCTTAAAGAAAGTCGTGGTTCAGCAAGATGATCAGTTAAAATTAAAAAAACATTTCCCTACATCAGTTAACTTAAACACTATCAAAAAACACGTTTTTTTGAATTTAAACAGAACGCCCTCTTTTGCTCGTTCAAAGGTTTAGAAGATGTCATACCACAAAACCCCAATTCCTACACATATGCTTTCCATTTGCTGTTTTGTAAATGATTCTACGATTAGTTCCTCCCAAGCCATGCAAAGTTTACGTGACCTCATTTATAGCCTCTATTTCGTATCCTAACGTCCTTTTGCATTCTTGTACGAAAAATCGGTGTGCTAATTTTTAAACGGGTTTAAAACAACTGTCAGGCGGATTTTTATAATTTACGAAGTTTAATAGATAAAAAAAAATGGTGAGAACGCTCGTGCACACTTTTTAGCGATCGCACTTTCGCGGCAGTTTTATATGCATTGCATACACAAGTTCAATCCTGCACAACAGTAGTAGTGACATTTTTATATTTTAGCCATGAAATAGCGTCGACATAAACACAAAAAATAGCAGGATTAAAAATAAGGAAACAGCGATATACCGATACCTTAAAGGGGGTCTAAACCTTCGTTTTCGACTTTTGCCCAAAAAATTGTATAATTTTTTCTCATTCACGCAAAAAAATTTCGACCTTGAAATCATCGTAGGCCTAATGTTGGAGATATATGCGTTTTATGTCTCCAATTTTTCTCTTATTTTCGAAGAATCTATGTTTGAACCGTTTTTTTTTTTCTATTTCCTTTTTTCTCTTAGTTACTTCTATACCACAATTTCGCTGATCACGAGTTTCACATTTTACAACTATCTGCCGCTGTTTTTACTTCGTCGCATTACGTTTATAGTTCACGCTAGGCATGCGGTAGCCTAAGGAACTGCGGTACAACTCGAAACAGTGCCTTAGATTGCTTTCATACTTTGGTAGGGACCCAAAATCGGTTAATCGAGGGGAAATCATTATTCTTATAGGTTAATCGAGGTAATTACAGTATGTTGAAGCATTTCAATATTCTGTTGGATCTTGTAGATGTTTTGAATACTCCGAGGACTAGGCATAGGCTACCGGTACTCGGCTTATTTTAACAATCTCAAGAATAGGCAAGCAAATACAAAAACAAATAGGAAAAGTAGCTGACTAGGTAGTCTAGGCCTAGAAAGATCAGAAACATTTTGGTTATAGAGGCAGATCAGCCTAGTGACAGAACACCATTAGTGGCTTGTTAAGATCACACCGCTGACGGAATTTTTGATCGATTTCATCAAACTTCTGCGCTCAAGATTAGGGTTCGGTAGGGGAATAGATATCAAATGCGGTGTTTTCTTAACACTGTAACAAGACCCCACCATTATTTCATGATTAGGTTTTTCCCATAAGTTTAGGCATATTGTTCAACCATTTGACTAGCCCACTGCCAACAGGTCAAATTACAAGTGTTTACCAGTTCTCTACATATCTCCTAGGCCTAGTTCTAGTGTCTAAATTTGTCGTTACCTTACAGGTACACTATGATGGCTATTGGTTGCCAGACGCTCCAAAAGCAGAGTTGCCGCGTATATTCACTACGATTCAAACTTTTTTTCATTTTGGTAGGGGATTAAGAGAAAAATGCACTTCACATATTTTTCAATATCTTAGGATTGAAAGCTTGTAGAAACGTGGGAGTAGTGCGAAAAAATTTTCAAAAATTTTCTTTAACTAGAAAAAATCAAAAACGCAAGTGATTGTTGGGTTTAGGCCCCCTTTAAAATGTGCTAAAGATGAAAACACTAAGTGGAAGTGTTGGACAGTTTTAGCTCGGCCGCATAGCCTATGGGTAAAACCATGCGCGGATTTATGGCCCCCCCCCAAAATTTTTATAAATTTGGGGCCCCGCGGCTTAGCGCCGGTGCAACGCAGCTCCGAAGAAACATCGCAGCGGTGGCGAGCAGTTGGCTATAGTGTGTCCAATTTGACCGGCCTGGGAATAGAACCCAAACCTGCTGCATCGATAGCGACATCTTTAACACTGCGCTATAACCGGCCGGTTTGTTGAAAAATTATTAAAATATAAAAAACTAAATTGACTCTGCCGTGAGTACTAAAATAAAGTAAAAATACTGCCAAGGAACACCATACCAACAAATGATTTAAAGAGATCTAGGGGTGGAACCGGGGAGGGGGGAGGCAAAATTGGTTTTACGTACCGTAACTGTCTCAGAATCTGGAGTGCTCCGTTTTTCAAGCATCCAAATTATGTGTTTAAAAGTATCTGATGATATCGACGCTGTGATATGGGTGAAAAATGCTTAGACAATACCGACGCTGTTTTTGACCTTAATCGCATGATCAGAGATTCTTCTTGCGCGTAATTTATTTGAGCTTAAAAATGTTTTGGTAGGCAGGGCAGTGTTTTCTCACGCTCTACTATCTTCACTTTTCAAGACAGTTTTGGCAGAAACTGCCCCTTCAAAATGAGTGCATATTAAATATTTATATCAAGGTTTATATGTGTTGTTTATATCATTGTTGGTACTTGAAAAAAAGTTTGGAGGGAAGCAATCAACTGTTTTACCCCCCTGGCTACATCCTGTTTGTGACGTTAAGAAAGCTGGCCCACTTTAATCAGTTAACTTTCCTATGGCCCAGAAATGAGGTAAACTAAAATTTTTTCGGTAAATTTTTAACCATGGCATAGCAGCTTAAGTTTCTGTGAAACCTTTTCTTTCCTTAAATGAAGCGCAAAGCCAGTGGCGTAACAAGGGAGGCGAGGAGGCGCCTTTTCAATTTTTCAATTTTTTTTATTAAAAAAATGGATGGATCATATATGCGCACGCAGGGGGAGCCACGGTGCCATGGCTCCACCTTTATCCCTGGCGTTGTTGTGGATACCGATATGTGTTGTTAAAATTTCGGACACCGGTGTGTTTTTTTTCGACAAAAAAATTCGCTAAAATGAGTGTTTTTCTAGTAAAAACCCTAAAAACGACTTAGCAAATTCTGTACGAACTTTCAGCAACATTTACACAGTTTCACAACTATTTAGCTAAAGTGAAGTGAACTGCAGCTAAAACGCTTCGAAAAGTACAATAACAGCCAAAGCGTAATGACATTTAATAAATAGCAGCGATATTTATTAAATAGCGGCGATATTTAATAAATAGGCCTATCGCTGCTATTTATTAAATAGCGGCGATATTTAATAAATAGCAGCAGCATGCAATCAATAGCAGTGACATTTAATAAACAGCAGCAACATTTAATAAACAGCAGCGACACTTAATAAAGCGCAGCGACGTTTAGCTAAAGTACTGCGAGTAATATGCTAATAAGATCAACAGTGTTTCCATTTAGTTTAAACCTGAAATCGATTTTGAAAAGTTTAGGCCTAATATTTATTCATTTAAATTACTATCGGCACAGTGTATCTATATGACTAACAGTGGAACCATTCTCTGTGCTCAGTGTCCGGAACGAAAATCAAAGCTTAGATGTTGTGTTGCCATTTTTTATTTATTTTTGATTTCAAATTAAAAAAAAAAACTTACAATGAGTTTTTAATTTACTTGATTGTTAGACTAATTTGGCAATAAATGAGAAGAGCGGGAAATATTGGTATGGAGTAGATGATAAAGTAAGTATGGGGAAGTGTTGGAGGAGGAATATAAGGGTTGTGAGGAACTGTTGGGGAAGGTGTAGAAAAGTGAGTGGGCACCCCACACTTTTCTACACCTTCCCCACTCGTCCCCACACCCCAACACACTTCCTTCCACCATCCACACTAACCCCATACGCTCTTCCACACTTCCCCACCCCCTAACACACTTCCCCACTTCTTCCATATTCCCTCATACTTGACCCAACTCCTTAAACTACCAAAAATTTCATAATTTTCCCACCATCCACACTCCCCCAAATTCTCTACGCTTCCCCGTTTCTTTCCCATATTCCCTCATACTTACTTTATCATTTACCCCATATCAAAATTTCTCACTTTTCTTATTTATTGCCCAATTCAAGGGTCTCAAACACGCGGCCCGCGAGAACATTTTGTGCGGCCCGCGATAAATTTCAGGATCTCAAAGTAATTGACAATTTAAACGTCAGATAACTTTTTTCACTTACGATAAAGTAAAATTCACTCTAAAATTGCTTCTGAACCTGAACTTACTCGTCCAACTTCACACCCTGTAGTCTAAAATAATCATTAGCGTACTTGTGTTTATCTTTCGTTGTATTCTTATCATGTTTTCATAGTGAATTGCGGCCCTCAGGTATTTTACACGTCCTTATTTGGCCCTCAAAGCAATTTGAGTTTGAGATCTTAGGCCTAATTAGTCTAGCAATCAAGTAGGCCTACACAAAACGCATAAAAAATTTTGAAAACCAAAATAAAATATAGCAACACATCTAAGCTTCTCAAAAAGCTTTGCGTTATTGTAGTCATACGTAACAATGCTTTTTTATGGAGTAGGTCCACTGTAAGAATTATACCCAGGCCTGCGATGTGGCCGTACTCTAAAGCCGCGTCCACACGATTGTACATGCGTGAAGTTCTAACTTACTGGCTTACCGGTACGTGCTTGAAAAGCGCAAACTGTCTGCGCTACAATATTTACAATCGTTGTAACGTGCTTTCTAAGCGACGCGATACGCTTCACTCTCATGAACAAAACCATGGCAATGTAGTTAGCGCGAAATTTGTCTTTTCTTGTTGCGGATCAGGCGCGAAATAAAAAATCAAGTTAAGTGTGCAGAAGCTGAGTACTAGGATTGAATCTGATAATTTTTTAATTTTAAAATTCATTTGGAGTTTGAAAATCTAAATCCAATCTCATCAAAAACTTGTGAGCAGATTCAATTTTAATCCAAACATAGCAGGTATTGGTTGTTATCAACGTTATCATTGCATTCTTAGTGCGCGAGCTAGTGTCGAAAAAATATTTTGTCAGCTTCACCATCAATTACTTGGATTGTAACAGCAAAATGCTTTAATAGAAAAAATACAAAAAACATTTGAAAAGACGTAAGTGACATGCAAAACAAGGTAAAAATTAATGAAAATAACGAAATGGAAAAGTACAATCTAACGCCAAAAAACACACAAAAAATTTTCATTAAAAAAGCCTGAAAAAATGTTAACTGTCCTCAGCATCCTTTTCCACAGCAACACAAAGCAAGTTTATGATCGTATTTTGAAACTTGATTCTTTTGCTTGAGGTAACTTTTGGCTTCCATGCCCACACTTTTAAAGAAAACTTCTGTAAGATGTTGTTTACAATCTGGAAAAAACAGCGCAGTGAATTAGGAAGCAAGACGTTGCTGCAGCAGGTCCAGTGGTCTGTCCGTCCCTGTAACACGTGTGTGCAGCAGATATAATTCATACTGAATGGTTAAAAATATTCTTTTTGTTGCCCACTTCCAATCCCAGTTCTTTTGGGCTTTGCAATTTTTTTTTTGTTTTGCAAAGTGACTTGGTCTGGTAGCCGCGATGCAAAAGTAGAAGGATTTACTGGTGGCAGTGATCATCAAATCTACAGTACATAAAATCGTGCAAATGCTTAGTAAAGATAAAATAATTTAATAATGTTCATTTCATCCAACAAATGCTACATTAGTTCTGTAGTGCCAAAATGGTAGACTTCACGCACTGCATAATTTGGCACACATTTCTTGCGCCGTCTGCTGGCAATAGAAATCTCAGAAAAATTATTTGTGGAAGATACGAAAACCTTGTACAAAGAGTACAATACACAAAATCAAAGTACAAAGCATCTTACCATAAGAAGAATCTTTGGTGGATTTAATTGCTTCAATAAGAGCATCTGTCTTATCGCCTTCTAAAGCTCTGCATCTTTTCCTTGTTCTTGGTACTAAGAAATAGGATATGTCATTTCAATGCAGCAACTAAATTGATGACTAGAAACGCTACGAAGTAAGTTCAAATAATTTTGTAACAAGTATGATCACAAAGTGATGATACCATGCATACGCTGTTGTTTCAACATGAAACGCTGAAAGCATACAGAAAAAGTCCAGTTAAAACATTTTCCGTAAAGCTTGCTATGCAGTGCTATAGTCCAACTCTAAATTTTAATAATGCACCAACCTTTTCTCTTTTTATTTATAAAAGAATCTGTCTCGTGACAAAATACTCCATTTCTTCGGTTTGTGGAACCGAATCTTTCGGGAACGAGGCTGTGAGTACGTTCCAAGGAAGCCCATTGATTTGTACAAGCCACATAGGACTTTTTCGGAGCCAGCATAGCCTGATCAGATCATCAACACCTCTTCTTCTTTTTCTATTTTGTATTTTTCGCGCATGCCTTTCCATGCAATTTTGCGCATATCTTCTGCAAAATATTAGCAGACGATTATAAATTAAGCTTTCTGGTTACTTGCACTTTATTTTACATAGCTTGCAACCAATCATAACTGTGAAAAAAAAAAAGTTAAAACATCAATTTTTTTATCATTACTTTAAAAAAAAGAAATATGTTCAATAGAGCCTGTTTGTGAAAGCTTTTTTATTATTCACAAAATGCATGAAATCAAGCGAAATAGCTTGACAGGTAGTTGAATTCACAAATATTGTATATACCTACACAATTTATTCATTAGGCATTGCAGCACCTTATAGGTACTGCAGCACCTTATTAGTGCATGCTCTACCAGTACCTAAAAACCCCAAAATTTGAAAAACCTGTTTTCTACCAGCTGATTGGCACATTGGTAAAAGACATTGCTATTGACATGGCAGGTCTGGGGTTTGACCTCTTTTCAGCGACATGGCCTAGCGGTGACAAATCCCACATGACAAGTTCAATTTTCGGCTGGAGCTGATCGCACTGGACATATTTATACCTGGTGGCTGCTGACTCAAAGAGGGCAAGCTCACTTTGCAGTTTCCCTCAATTGCTGTTAAATTTAAGTTCACAATAGTTTGAAAAATAATCTCATTTATTTATATTCTTATATTTATATTCATATTTTTAAAGGTAAATGGCACAGTCAAAACTGCTTTTTGTTAAGAAAAGCAATTTGTGAAATTGAAAGTGGTACAATTTTAAAAATGTGTTAAAAGTAATTTGCCATATAATTTTTTAAAATCACAATGACAATCACAAGTTCATCAAAAACTGGAGCCCTAATTAATCATATATGATACATTCAATGCAAGTACAATAATTATGTAAATTGATAATAAACAAAAGAAAGCAATTAAACCATACTCAAAACTGCAAATATTTTTTGACAAAATGAAGAGTCTTCAGCAATTTTTCAACTATTTCCCCCTTCTAACAGTTTATGATTTTTTTAACATCACACACACAGGTCATGTACATTCTACTTCTGCACTGATTTTAAATCAGTAAAGGTTATTACCAGCTTATACCGGGTATCTCCAAAAAATATAACAACAGAACTATAAAACAAAAAGATAAGTCCAACAGCTAAAATATTATTATAAATCTAAAATAAGAAATAGCCTATCAGTAAGCATTAGCCATTTTTAGCAATCTTCGATACATTATATACCTCGTCCTTCCACGCCACAACCTTTTGCAACACATTTCCATGCGATCATTTGTGATATCCGGTTACTATATTCGGCTGCTTGTGGATTGAACAAGCATGAAAATTTTTGGATTTAGATACCGGTAAGCAATAAATCTTTTTGACTATCATAAAAATATTATTCATCCATAGCTATATATATATACCGACACCGGTATAGTTACATAAATAAAAACAAAAATGTGTCTAAAACAACATCTACAGATAATAGCCACTACGTTAAAAAGCAATGACTAAATTCACAGACATCTACAGCAAACTACCGTATATACTGATATAGGCTGTAGGCTTGCTTGCAGTGAGGCCTTCGATGTTCAGTTGGAGAATGCTGGGCCTTTGGAACTTGTTGACGGTGCGCCGAAGATGCGCATCGCCCCGTCCTGAAAAGGACGTTTGCCGCTGCCCAGCTTGAACATCGTTAGGTGTCTCGCCGTTAAGGCAGATTCGGTTTCTGTCAGCCAGATTAAATAGCGTAGACAGAGTAACGCTCCGGGCTACGGGAAAGCATCTGCCATCCAAAGCAAGATGAGCGTGTTGCATCATCTTGCGTTACAGTGTGAGGCACTCGTCATCCTCTTACAGGAAACCCATTGCACCTCGGTAGAAAGGTTAGATCTTCCGAGCTACCATCTAGCTGGGTTTTCCTTGAGCAGGAAACATGGTCTTGCTACGTTTGTCCATGAGCGTCTGAAGTGGATCCTAATCGACCAGTCCCCACCAACATCGGAGATCGAGTGGGTGTGCGTGGATGTTGATAACTATAAAATAGTCAACGTCTACAAACCCCCTCCAACACCGATGCAAGCATCTGATCTTCCAGCATTCCCCCATCCCTGCCTCTATGCTGGCGACTTCAACTGCCACCATGTTGACTGGGGCTATAATAATAACAATCCAGATGGTGAATGCCTGGCTGGCTGGGCCAGTGCCAACAACTTCACCCTGCTATATAGCCCCAAGGAGGCCGCCAGTTTCCACTCTGGCCGCTGGAAAACAGACACCAACCCAGATCTTGCATTTGCCAGTGTCGATTTGGACAGTCGCTTAACTGACAGACGTATCCTAGGAAAGTTCCCAAGGTCGCAACACCGACCCTCGCTTATAAGTCCACCCAAACTTGCTCATCCAAAACCGAGCAAGCCTGTAAAGCGATGGAACTTCCGCAAGGCCAACTGGGACCACTATTCTAACCTAACCGACAAACTGGCCAAGAGTATACCGCCACCTGAATCTCAAAACATCGATCAGGTTTACCAGTGCTTTTGCAAGGTAATAAGCACTGCGGCGAAGAAATGCATCCCTCGTGGTCGACGATCAAACCACATACCTTGCTGGGATGCGGAGTGTGAAGACCTTTATCAGCATTTCCTGCAGTCACCTGGGGGCCCTGATTCGGATAGGGCTGCCACAGCCCTACTCGCAAGGCTCGACGGGAAGAGGAGAAATCGCTGGTCAGAGACGGTCCGCAACATTGACTTTTCGCACTCCAGCCGGCTGGCATGGAATACTATAAACAACTTGACTGGTAGGTCACGACAATCCCCTCGTCAATGTCCCGTTTCAGCTGATGCTATTGCTTCTCAGCTGGTTAAAAACGGGAAATACGAGGGTGTGAATCGACGCTCATCTCGGCTCGTTTTACAGGAAGTGTCTGACCTTTGGAGGGCTGATCCATTACATCCTGCGAATGTCTCTGGGAGTTTCTCCCATCGGGAGTTCGCTGCTGCCCTCCAACATTTAAAACCAGGCAAAGCTCCTGGACCTGATTCCATTTGTCCGGAGCTGATAATCCATGCTGGAGCCAGCTTAAAATCTTGGCTACGTGGCTTCCTATCTTCCTGCCTGCACCACCTCAAAATTCCTAAGATCTGGAGAAGAGCGCTAGTAGTAGCGGTCCCAAAGCCTTCGAAACCGGTAGAGGACCCAAAGAGCTATCGTCCGATCTCCTTGCTCTGTGTTCCCTACAAGATTCTCGAGCGACTTATCTACGCCCGCGTCGAACCTCTTATTGACCCTCTGCTCCCACGGGAACAGGCGGGTTTTCGACGCGGAAGATCCACCGTGGATCAAGTCACTTTGCTCACGCAAAGCATTGAGAATGCATTCGAAGCGAAAAAGAAGGCCGGTGCCGTCTTTATCGACCTGACAGCTGCCTATGACACTGTCTGGCACCGTGGCCTCACCTGCAAGCTGTTGCGGCTTCTGCCGGACAAGCACATGGTTCGCATGATTATGGAGCTGATCCGCAACAGAAGCTTCACCCTTACAACTGGCGACAGCAAGCCTAGCAGGTTACGACGCCTGAGAAATGGCGTCCCCCAGGGATCGGTCCTGGCCCCCCTCCTTTTCAACATCTATACATATGATATCCCCTCCATAACCTCCAAGAAGTTCGCCTATGCCGACGACCTGGCGATACTTCATACATCTGGAGAATGGAAGGAGTTGGAAAGGACTCTAAGCCAGGACATGACTACACTCTCGGAATATCTCCAGACCTGGCGATTGAAGCTTAGCCACACTAAAACGGTGACGGCGGCCTTTCACCTCCACAATCGAGAGGCTAAGCGTGAGCTTAAGGTCTGTAACATCGGTAAGACCTTACCTTTCTGTCCAGTTCCCACTTATCTTGGGGTCAAACTGGACAGATCGCTCACATATCGTCCTCACCTGGAAGCATTGCGCAAGAAGTTAAGTGCTCGCGTCTCACTGTTGAGGCGACTTGCCGGAACAGGTTGGGGTGCTAGCGCTAAGACATTACGCACAGCTGCCCTGTCTCTGGTCTACTCGACTGCCGAGTACTGCGCACCAGTCTGGTGCCGCAGCGTGCACATACGGCTTATCGACAGTGTAATAAATGACGCCTTGCGCATTGTCACTGGGTGCCTGCGTCCCACTCCATCGGTCTACCTTCCGGTTCTTTCAGGCATCCAGCCAGCTGAGCTTCGCCGCCAAGGAGCGACACTCTCCCTAGCCAACCGCAGCTCCCTGGACCCTGACCACATTTTACATGGCCAGTTTCATGAGTCACAGGACGTATGTAGGGAGAGATTGAAATCTAGACGCTCATTTGTACCTGCTGCTCGGAAATTACTAGACAGTCTTTCTGAGATGGACGTCCGTGCAGCCGAGTGGACGAACACGAAATGGGACATGGAGTACTCTGCCAACGCATTGTCACTCCACGCTTTCATTCCCAAGGCTAGCTCCAGACCCTTGGGTATGGGTCTGCCCAGGGCAGCCTGGGTCAAGCTCAACCGCCTGCGTTCTGGTGTTGGACGTTTCTGTTCGTCCATGTACAAATGGGGTCTCGCTCCTCTAGCGAATTGTGAGTGTGGTGCCAGTGAACAAACCGCAGATCACATCATCTCACAGTGTCCCATACATCGAGCACCCCGAGGTATGTTTGGTCTAATGGTTTTGGATGACGAAACAAGATGCTGGCTGAAGTCCCTTACAGTCAGCATCTGACCCAAGCAGTTTGGTGGCCAGGGTGGTAAAAGGATAAACCCTCGGCCTTGGTCCTTTCATCTGTCTTGGAAGAGATGCCCCGCCAAACGACGACGACGACGGCTGTAGGCTACCGGTACCGGTAGGCTATAGCCTATGTAGAAATTAGGGAAATATCATCCATAGGTTATATCGGTAACCTACCACCTTTTGTATTTTCTTGAAAAAGCAAAGTTTATAAATGAGATGTAACTGCTTTTTACAAAAGAGATACCGGTATCGTACTAGGCTAGTACATCTTAGACTTTGGAAAAGTTGAGAGGGAAAACGGTACCGATACTCAGTACTGGTACTTGAGACATGCTGGTCACATCAAGTTTTTTTTTCAAATGTCCAACTTAATTGCAAGAACCACCGTACTGGACTAGCCCTGAGCCTGGACTGGAATACCATGATCAGGTGATACCGGTAGTCTATGGCTAAACATGTTGGTAGACTACGGTATAAGTTACTGTAAACTGTATTTTACTGCTACACATACTCAAATGCACATCATGACAACAGTACTAAATTGCTAAATACACAATCTTTTCTAAATGCGAAAAATCTTAACCAAGACATGCTAATACTCTACTGCTCTAGTCTAAGCTAAGCTTCATCCGTTCATAATGCCTTATCAGCGAAAAAATTTTAACACAAGTCGCTATATTAATTCTATTGTCCCAAAATAGTTACAAGTTACAACTTTGCATCTACGCAAGCAGTCTTCTGTCCAAATGCAATTATAACTGCTGGTTGCAATGATGCACTTACAAACACTAACCTAGGACATAAAACGGTTGAGACCTGACAAACCGCGATTGAATGTTACGAAAATTGAAGAAATGGAAACACTGTTGATCTCATTAGCATATTACTCGCAGCACTTTAGCTAAACGTCGCTGCGCTTTATTAAATGTCGCTGCTGTTTATAAAACGTCACTGCTATTGATTACATGCTGCTGCTATTTATTAAACATCGCCGCTATTTAATAAATAAATACTTTTCGAAGCGTTTTACCTGCAGTTCATTTCACTTTAGCTAAATAGTTGTGAAACTGTATAAATGTTGCTGAAAGTTCGTACAGAATTTGCCAAACGTTTTTTTCACAACGGCGCCCCATATCTGTTATTCTATCTGGAATATGTTTTTGAAAACTACTAGAATAGTGCATTTTTATTGCTTTTCTAGTTTGGGTATAATTTTTTTTGTTTTTTGGCTAGTTTTGTAGTGACTTTTGGCTGTAAAGTCTTTTACAATCTGGCAACACTGATTCGCCTCAACTAAAAACGCGACAGCAACTTTTACCTCGAGTGACATAACAATCACCGTTGTGCTTTTGTGTCGATTTGGCAAACCAAATCAAAAAGATGAGTAAAAACTAAAAACAGTGGCGGCTCGTACATAAGAGCTGCAGCACCCCTTAACTTTTTTCTATGCACTTAAATTTTTTTCCTTTGCCTTTTGACGTTCTATCGCCAAATGTTTTAAATTTCTTATTTCTTCCAATGTTTTGATCGTATATGAATATAAATTTTTAAATGGAGTCCCTGTTTTGTTCTGCAGCTCAAGTTTTTTCGCATGCAAATGAGCCAAACAGTGATGCAACAAAGGCTATGGATGACGTTTTTGGACTCGCTGTTCAATTTTTGTATGAGCTGCACTGTTGGCAGATCAGAGCGCATTGAGACTAGCTTACGCTCATGGCATAACGGGACTAGTTTTTAGCCCTGCTAGATCTGATCGAGTTGGCCCGTGTAAGAGCTCTATGATAGTTGGTACTTGTTGCAGATTTAGACTGGGCAGGCTTTCTATTTTAGACTAGGCAGACAGATATCAGTAGCCTAACTGTAGGCTAATCAGTAATGGTAGGCTACTGGTACAAGTATGTGTAGCCCAGACATTTAGACCACTGCCAGGCAGAAATGCTGATCTGCTTATAATTCAGACAGTTGATACTCTTGTGATAAGCTTAGGCTCAAGTTGGTTGATGGCTGCAGAAACATGTAGTGGTAACTGGATCAAGGATGCTATGATTTGCTCAAGCAAGTGTAGGTTTGGCAGGTTTTTTAGGGAAGATTTGAGGCTTGTTTGAATTAAGCCGTTATTAGTAGGGGTTAGGGTTGGTAGGGGTTAGGTTTAGGCCCTAACCCCTACTAATAATTCACTAGGGCCCCTAGCGGTCCTTGTGCTCGTAATATATCCGCCTGTTATAAGTTGCGGCTTGATTCACACTGTTCAAACAACAAGCTCCGAAGATTTTAGTTGCCTTAAAAAAACTATTTTTCTCCACAATTTTCCTTGATTTTAGGTATATACATACCGGTACCCGGTTTAGGTTGGGTATCCATGCCAGATCTCTATAAATAATTAAAACAAAAACTTGAATTTGTGGATAATAGCCCTCAATTCACCCACATGTATGTACTGTGTATTGTAATTTAAAAAACAAGTGAAAGCATTTGTATTGTGTTTACCAAATCTACTGGTACTGTTCTGTGTTTTGTGTTACTCATCGCAGCCGTACTGGTACATCAATATTAAGGTATTTGGTAACTCTTTCTATGGTTTCAGTATGAAATCATTCCTGTAAATTGTATCAGAGAGTATTTTTCCTAAATTTTACCTGTCTTTCGCAGTCTTTGTACTGTTTATCTGACTGGCTATGCACTTATCATAAGCCTATATATGGAAACAGGGCCGGCGCCAAGGGGGGGCCAGGGGGGCCTGGGCGACATGCTTGCCCCCCCCCCCCAATCAACAAGTTTACTCTGTTGAAGAAAGCGGCTATTGTGCTTAATTTCAAACTTTGGCCCCTTCTGATAAATGCTTGACCCCCTTAAGTCGACTGCTCTGCCGCCGGCTCTGTATGGAAAGGATCATTTTATTATAATTAAAAAGTATATAGATCACAAGCGGCAAGGTACACGAGTTACAAACAAGAAAAAATGCTGATTTGCATTTCAGATGGCATCCACTTGTTTTTCTGTAGGGATTAGTGTTGCTTTAGTACAATAAGGTTTTCATTGGAGATGGGACTTAATTAACTCTTGAATTAATTGCAAAGATTTTTTTGCAGTGTAAGGGTGTATAGTGTACGTAATAGTCTGCTAATTGAATCTTGGCTTCTATGATGTTCGTTTGTGTTCTTCTGTGGGGAAATTTTTGCCGTTGGTATTTTCAACACGTGTTGTGGATATCATTGGCATCTAACTAAAGATGGGGAAGTATGACCAACAATACCACTGGTAACATAAAGCTTAGGCTATTCAAGGCAAGACGAAAACTACCGAACTATCAGTAAGTAGTATTTATTAAATATATTTGTTTTTTGACATATTCTTATCAAATTCGTAATTATGTGCTGTGACGGTTTTGTGTCTTAGTCGCATTGAATTATCTTTCATGGTATCATTTTGAGGCTGGTTTGCACTTAGTAAGCTAGTTTTTTTTCAAGCCCTAAAGTGCTAACTGTTGATAGTAGAAAACTGTCGAAATAGGCTTACATCTCTGCAAGTTTTGTTCCACAGCAAAATTAAGTATTGAAATAAATATAGCAAAGTAACAAACCTGAAAGAGTAAACTCTACTTTGAATCGTGGAAGTATCACTGTACCAATTTTGAAAACCTTATAAAAATTTTTGAAGCCCCGAAGACCATTTAATGCGAATATTTGCACATAATGCAAATTTTAATGGGAATCTTTGGTTATATCTTGAGTAGATATTTCCATCAGTATATCTCGATGCACCTTAAAATAAATGGTCTTATACCAAGACCTTCACCGCGTCACTGACATCAATGCATACGAAGCGGTTTGTTAGCCAAGCTTTGTCTTGGAAATTTTTTACGCCTCTAGCGACGGTGTGACATGTTATAACTTACGTGTGATTGCATATCGATAAATACTATGTATTTTGGCAACAAAAAGTAGGGAGGACAAAAAACATTATGTCCCCCCCCACTTTAAAAAGTGAGGGGGACATGCCCCCCCGTCCCCCCTTAAACTCGGTTCATGGCCGCAGTCCGTACCCACAGGGCCGTTGAGAGCCAAGCCCGGACCCGGTACCAAAATTAAAACCGGGCCCCCCGCAATAAAATGACAAAAACAATGGTCTGCCAAAAATGATAAAAAGGATGATTAGCCAGACAAACCACTTTGTTATATCGAAATCGATTAACCATCAAAAAAAAGTCAATGATACTCTTGAACGGGTGATTCTTACTCAGGGGCGTAGCCAACCAAAATTTCGGGGGGAAAGCAAAGCTTAATAGGCTTGTCCAGGGGCGCACCAAGGATTCAGCAAGTAGGGGCAGAGCCGGGGGTCAGCCGCCACGAATTTTTAGGGCTACTAAATGAAAAACACTCATTTTAGCGTAGTATTTTGTCGAAAAAGAACACACTGGTATCCCTGAGTGGTCTTAATCCGCCTCTGCTTGCGTTGATAGTAGACTTACGTTATTGCATTAGCATTTTTGTTTATAGGCTAGAGGTAAATAAAAATATTTCGGGGGGGATTGCTCCCCTTCCTCCCCTGGCTACGCCCCTGTGTTTACTGTATAAGTACCGGTATCCTAGCTAAGATATATCATTTAGCTAACTCACAGCCAGAGATGGGCATTTATCGCGATAATTTATCGGCGATAGTTATCCGCGATAATTTTTTACCGATTATCTTTATCGCTCAAAATAGTTTGGATTTATCGATTAACGATATCGCTTTTGTTATGTATTTTGTTATCGCCGATAAATTATCGCGATAAACGATTCTTTCTGCACACAGTGTTTAAAGTTAGGGAGTTGGCGTTATGGCAAAATTCACGGTGTCGATAAGTCTTGTTGCAATTTAAAAAATCTCTCTTTGTTGTGTTTAATCCCACAGCAAAGTCCGTGAACTGCTCTCTTTTCTTGAAAAATCTAGAAAAACACTTTTGTGATTTGACTTACAAGAAAAAATACTTCGTCAAATACATTGAAAATTCACCGCAACATTTATCAGAAAAATTTATCGGCGATAAGTTATCGATTAGCGATATCGCTTTAAGAAATTGAGATTTATCGATTATCGGTATCGCCCAGAGCATTTTTGAATTAATCAATTATCGTTATCGCTTTAGTACAGAAAAGTTTATCGTACCCATCACTGCTCACAGCACAGCAGTATTTTTAACTTTTAGTAGCCTCTGTTGGTTCCCAAAAAATCGGACCATACGTAACTGATCAGACCACTAGAAATGGAAGTAATCTGTTCCGATATTGCTCAGATATGCAAAGTACATTACGCTGAAAATACAATTTTCATTAGCAGCTTTTGCAACCATGAACATTAACATAACAGCACTTCCTTTAATGGTGTTAACATCTGTCCATGCCTAATGCCTGGTAAAAAGTACTTCATGATGTAATTGTATATCTGGTATAGATGGGTAGATTTTAGAACAGTTGCCATAATACTGGAATTTGATAATGCATGGTATTACACCCAGCTTTAATCATTGACAGTATAATAGCATGATTTATGCAGTACTTTTACAACAGTGAACAACAAAATTGTCTCCACTTCTATACAGCCCATTTTAGTGAGCATCTGCAAATTTAGAAGGAAGATAATACTGCTCATTGCAATAAATGACATTTAAAAAAAGAAAAAAACTGAAAAAACTTTCCTGTAGTTCAATGCGTAACAGCTTAACCAAAAGTTGTTATCTATGCAGGTTTAAATTTGTCTGCAGTAGCACATTCTTATGCTTTACGTTAACGTGATATATACATGAAACTTCAGCTTGCATTTTGATTGATTTACATGTGTCAATAATAAACACTCAAGACACGAAAAAAATTAAAAATCACTGGTTCTTTTACAGTTCAAAACTGTATAACACTAACTACATACCACTTGAAACCGTTAAGCACACCACTGAGCCACTGCTGCTAAAAATTTCAGATACTGGCATTTGTGCTTATCATATTTTACCACCTAGTACTTGTCCGCAAATCTGCAATAGCAATTCCTATGTTTTACGTTAACATGACATATACATGAAACTTTAGCTTGCGTTTTCATTACTTCACATTGTGTCAACAATAAACACTCAAGACAAGAAAAAAACTGAAAATCACTGGTTCTACTACAGAAACTGTATAACAGTATCTACATACCGGTATGACTTGAATCCGTTAAGCACACCACTGAGCCACTGGTGACAGTTGCAGAAATTGCAGCAAGTCATTGGTGCTTATCATATTTTACAACCTAGTACTTGTCTGCAATAGCACATTCCTATGCTTTACGTTTACATAATACATGTATATACTGTACATGAAACTTCAGCTTGCATTTTCATTACTTCACATACCGGGTATGTCAATAATCTGTGATGTAGTCCTCGAGGATGTCCTTGGCCTCGAGGACGTTCTCGAGGACAGGTTTGTGAAGTCCTTGGCCTCGACCGTGCTGTCCTTGGCCTCGGCTCTCCTAGGCCTTGGTTTTTGCGCTGTTCTCGGCTCGAGGACTTGATATTTTTAAAAATTCAACTTTGCGATTGTTTTCTCAAAACGCAAGCTGTTTTAAGAAAAAAATGGTCCAAATAACAATAAGCATCGGTATTTGGTAAGCTCGCGCGGCGAAGATATAAAAATTGACAACGCATGACGAGAAACCATAAAGTTACATCGTGAAAAGCAAAATTTTGACAATTCAAGATTTTGTTTCTCACAATCTCTCCTAAAGGTTTTTAAATTGAAATTGTGCGCAACAAAGCTTTTAATAGAAAATTTAATCTGTGATAATTGGATTCTCAGCGGAAGATCCTTGAGGTTCGAAAACTCGGGTAGAATGATGGGAGAAAGCTCTTTTACACTTTTCTTCAAAGTTTCAATCAACTGTTGTTTATTTACTTTATAATTTGCTTAATAGCCATGCAACAGTGGCGTAATCAGGTTCATTTTACAGGGGGAGCAACAAAGGTGCAAGCCTTGTTCAAGGGGGGGGGCAACAGTTTAAGGACATCATAAGTAATGACGTCATAATATAACGCGCTGGCTTGGATTACAGTCACTAATACCGTTCTGATTGAATCTGCTATTGTTGCAATAATTGTTGTTGAAATGATTATAGAATTGTATTGAAAGAAAAGTAAGACAATTTCAGACCAACTATGACTTTTTATCAAAAGACATGATAACATGACGAATCACATGAAAATTTAAAGTCACGACAAAATTGAAGACAGAAAGAAAGCACATTAACTGACGAAAGAAAGCCTGCTTAAAGTTTTCGCGGTTCATTACAAAAAACGACAAACAATTAGACTTCAAGATGCAGCGGTAAATAGACAAATCCACAACAAAACAACCTGACAACTCCCCGCAGCGCAGCAGTGGCGACTACCACTATTTTTATCACTTTTACAGCGGGAAACCTGCGCTCGCATAGTTTACACACGGTTACACAGAGGAAATCAAAAACTTTTTCTTCCGTAACTTGATTGATCTGGTGAGCTTTGAGGAAAACTCGAAAAACTTAACTTTTATGTACCATTTTACAGGGGGGGGGGGGCAATTTCCTTACCTTGCCCCCCCTTGGTTACGCCACTGCCATGCAAAGCAGTCTGAAGTAAAGCAGTGATGTAAAGCAGTCTGAAAAAGAGAATGTAGCGCCGGCGATGTTATTTGATATTACTGTGTATCTTTGTAAGAGGTGCTAATTGCAGCTGTCTAGTTTTTTTGCTTTGCTGTTTCTCTATGCTCTGAATTTTTCGTTTAGAGCGCTTGCATCTGGACTGAGCTTGAGGTTTAGCATGGCAGTACGATAAGCTTTTTATCATGAGAAGTCATTCTAGCCAGGTTCATGGTAATTGTTTTTACATATTATAGAACAAATCTAGAGTACCGGTACAGCAAAGCCTGCAGAGTCAGAATGATTAACTTGAACATATACCTTCTTTGAAAATTATAACTTTTTTATAAAACGTTTAAGAGTAATAACTATAGGGCCAGTGAAGATTGGAATAGTTTAAACTACGACCATTGTAGCAAATAAAAATTGTGGCCTGAACTTAAATTTTTATGAACATTTTATTGCATATGCAGGTTTGCTTAAAAAACGAAGAGCGTTAATACTATTTTTACGACGCCACACTTGCAGAGCTAAGGTTTTTATCGGAGTGAAGTATGTGCATCATGGTAGATGGCCCAGCCGGACATCGCACTCGCGAAACCAGCTCCCCAGCCCAATCCGCCGGCCACTGGGTCAGACAAGCTTTGTTAGTAAAACTTGAGTCTCGAACAAATTCACTGAGTTTTGATCTCGGGCTCAGTGGCGTCGTGTCATTGGGGCTCGAGGAGTGAGATGTTTTACTTTTTATAATTTAAAACATTGAAAATTAAGAAGAATAAAATAATAGCCAGTGCTATTTTGTTTTCATCTTTCAAACTAACTCCACAACCCCGCCCCCCTTTCTTATACTATAAATTCCATTGTTTTGTTTTTTAATTTTTGCTTCAATCAGTCGCTTCGACTCAGGAGTAAAGTTAGTTTGTTGATCTGTGGTTAGAATTTAAAAGACATTTTGCATGCGTTGTTAAAGATCATAGCCTACATCACACCTATACACGTTATACCACCAAATGCGTCAAAACTAATAATGATTGTTGCCTGCTTTTATTTATTTTAACCCAGCTTCTGTTTTAAGACATGGGCTTTAAAACATTTTTGTGTTGTCTGACACTATAGTAGTGACTGCACATCACTGCAGGTACCGATATCTCCTTTTTCGACTAGAAAGTGTGCTGAAACGAGTGTTTTTTACGTGAAAACCGTAAAAATCCGTAGGTGACTGGGGGCTAAGCCCCCAGACTCACCTTGCCTACGGCGGCTGGGGCTTTCCCCCAACTCCCCTGTAATGTCCTCCACCTTTGTTAAATCGTGGGGCTACACTGATTGCGCTTGCTGTCCGTAATTAAGAAGCGGTTTGGGGTATAAAAATAAATTTCGATTTATCCAAAAATTGGGGTATCACGACATATTTTGGTATCTTTTTCTAATTTCCTTTTTTCGTGATGTTACTCAATGCTGAATATGGCTTTTATGAAGGTAGTAAAAGATCAACATCTGTTTAAGTTGTTTACTCGGGCCCCTCCAAACTTTTTGGCTGCACGACGCCTCTGCTCGGGCTCAAAAATATTTTCAAGTTTATAGGGTCTTGGTCTCGAGTTTTTTTTTTTTCTTAAAGTCTCGGTCTCGACTCTCAACCATCAGAACTTGACTCCATCATTAGTTGATAACAAAATCGAAAACTTTTATCATTGCAGCTTTAGATTGCGGGTAAAATAACTAATTTTCTGCCTAAACCAAGCTGTTTAGCTCATCGGGTGCTAACTGTTCTAGCATCATCAGCCCTAGTCGAAAGAGATTTTAGCAAAGGGGAATTTATTATGTGACCCCATCGAGCTTGCATTTCGGGGTCTGTGCTTTCGACATTGATTTTTCGTAAGTCTAGTTAACACGTTGTGGGGTAGTTCTTTGAGTGTGAATGTGATACGTGAGAGCTTTTCACTTTTTGTTTTGTTTCGTTTTGTAATTTTGATTCTATTATGATTGCTTGCATTTTCATTGATTTGTTGTTTTTTTTGGTTGATTGGTTTTTAGTTATAATGGATGTATAAGACAGTGGCGACATGGTGGCCAGAACCTCCTTAAAATAAATCTGGCTCACCAAAGGTGGTGGATAGGAATGGTAATGTACGGTGTTGTACCGAAGAATGCGGCTACACCTACGGGAAAGCGAACTGTGGATTAAGTACAAACGTAGAAAATGCGGCTATAGGTTAGGCCTACTAGCTTGTAAGCACAAAATGCAAAAATGGTTGAACAATTTGGTATGCAGTAAGCAGAACAGTGTCGACCAAAGTACAGTAGCAAAAATTTCAACCATCATTAATATTTGTTTCCATGCAGATATTATTTGATTTAAAAAAAACCTAAAGTTTTTTTTGCTTAACTCTGATAAGTTTGCCTGTAACTGGATTAGTGCATGCGTTTTTTCTCTACATTAAACATCTTACCGTTAAATAGCAACAAGGAACTTCATGCTTGATTCATCGGGGTTAGTTTTAGTTTTGTGGCGAGTTTCGTCTTGGGCATCAATAGGCCTACTTCCAGTTCATATATATTACTTAGTTTTAGCAGATTCTAACAAACTGCCCAGAACAAAAATTACCAGTTCTGCATAATTGCGTCAACAGCAACGAACTGAATACTGTTTTGGCACTACCACCAATTTTAAACATTCCATATATTGTAGCTACCATATACTGTATAATACTGTATAATTATGTTTGTGCAATAACAACAATGCAATAAACTTTTTTCCCCAATTCCTTCAGTTTTATTCACTGTTGCATTTTCAAAAACTTTCAATCAATCAATCAATTTTCTAGACCCGCTTATCCTTGGGGGGTCGCGGGGGCAGCAGCTCAAGTTGGAGCCTCCAAGCATCTCGATCCTCTGCAACAAAGGATAGATGCTCTGCTGGGATGCCAAGGCGAGACCAACTAAGATCTTCTACGTAATCTCGCCATCGAGTTCTGGGACGGCCTCTAGGCCTTCGACCAATCGGTGTTGAACAGAGCAGTTTTTTGGCTCTTCTTTCCTGGGACATTCGTGTCACATGTCCATACCAACGCAGTTGCAATCTTTCTAGTCGGAGAAGCAGCGATTCGATGTTTAGAGATTCACGAATATCTGCACTTTTAACCTTGTCCAACAAGATCAAACCGCTAATTCTTCGCAAGAATCCCATTTCGGCTGCTTGAACTCGAGACCTCACTTTCTCATTTATGATCCAACACTCATGGCCATAAGTCAAAATAGGAACATAGACCGATCTGAAAATGGATAGCTTTGCCTTGGTGCAAAGCTCCCGTTTCAGTACCACAGATCGGTGGAGCTGGCGCATTACTGCACTTGCTTTTCCGATGCGGATATCCAATTCGCTATTTTGTCTGCCGTCACTTGTGAATGAGACGCCGAGGTACTTGAATTTCTCTGACTGTTTTAGTGGTACTCCATCAATTTGGAGAGAGCACTGCTTTGGTTGTCTGGACAGGCACATGGTTTCTGTTTTTGTTGAACTGATTTTCATTCCGGCAACAGAGCATGCATCCGAAAACCTGTCAAGAGCTTGCTGGAGACCATTTTGGGTAGAGTCGAGTAGCACGAGATCATCTGCAAATAACAGACGTTGTACAGTGCATTCACCGATCTTTACTCCGCCACAAGACTCACTTTTCTTAACTATTCTATCCATATAAATAAGGAACAGAATAGGTGAAAGAGAGCAGCCTTGCCGTAGTCCCACACTTACTCTGAAAGGTTTCGTCGTTGCGCTGTTAACACGAACACAGATCTCGGAATGCATGTACAGCGACTTAATGGCAGTTAGTAACTGGCCATCAATGCCATACTGCAACAGCACCGCCCAAAGCTTGTCTCCAGGAATGCGATCATATGCTTTTTCAAGATCAACAAAACATGCATTGACCTCTTTTGCATATTCCCACGACTTCTCAAAGATTTGCTGCAAGGCAAAGATCTGATCCATTGTGCTTCGGCCAGGACGAAATCCACACTGAGCATCTGTTAGTTTAGGCTCGACTATTTTACGACATTTCTTTTCAAGGCATTTGGCATAGACCTTACCCGGGACACTGATGAGAGATATGCCCCTATAATTGGTGCATTTTCTCTTGTCTCCTTTCTTGTGGATAGGTATTATCACACTAGTTTGCCATTGCTTTGGTGCTTGCCCAGTACTACACGCCACCTTACAAACACGAGTCAGCCAACGAACACCATGTATGTTCATTGCTTTTAACATTTCAGGTCTGATATCATCCTCACCAGGTGCTTTTCCAGTTTTCAATGATTTGATTACTGCATTCACATCTGCTTCGGTTATCTGAATATCTTCCCCAACCTGTTCTTCGTGAATTTGTATCGGTGTAGCATCAACGGGGTTTAAAAGATCACTAAAGTACTCTCTCCACCGATTCAAAATAGCATCTTGATCTTTCAGAGCCACATCATTTGAATCTTCGATAAAGAGAGCGGCTCGAGATCTTTTTCCACGCAAACGGCGAATGGTCTGCCAGAACACTTTGTTTGCCGTTTTGAAATCATCGTCTAACCTTTCTCTAAATTCCTTCCAGGCCCTTTCCTTAGACAGTTTAACTTTTGTGGCTGCCGTCTTACGTGCTTCAGAGTACTGCGAACGAAGTTCAAGAGATGACTTATTTGCAAGCCAGGCCTTATTGGCCACTTTTTTCGCACGAATAGCTTCTTTAACTTCTTGGTTCCACCAAGGAGTTATTTTCTCGCTACTCTTCGTCCCTCCAACACGCTTACGTCCACAACAGTCAGTAGCGGACGCAATGACTGCTGTTCGAAACAAACATCACTCAGTTTCAATGTCTTCAGTAGAGGTCGGAAGTTCTTTGAACTTAGATGCAATGTTGTCTGCAAATGCAGTTCGTACCTCTTTGTCAGCCAATGATTCCATTTGATTCGATAAGTTTCTCGTGGTCGAAAAGTCTTTCGTTTTTTCAAGGGTTTCAAAGCTTTCAAAGTGCAGACAACTAGGTGGTGATCAGTTGACAACTCAGCCCCTCTTTTAACACGGACATCAGACACGGTAGAAAACAAGTCCGCCGAAACGATACAAAAATCAATCAGGGAGCGTTGTCCCAGAGAGTCTGATCTGTACCAGGTGTACTTATGAATTCTTTTGTGCTGAAAAAATGTGTTCATTATGCACAGCCCATTGGTGGCACAGAACTGCAATAAACACCTTCCGTTCTTGTTAATGTCAGGGTCACCATGTTGCCCAATAACACCTTTCCAGGTTGCATTGTCGATGCCCACATGTGCATTGAAATCGCCCAAAAGGACAAGGGATTCTGATGAAGTTGCTTTTCCCAATGCAACCTCAACTTCCTCCAGAAAGGCTTCGTACTGTGATTCTATGTTAGGTGCGTACACCTGCAAGATACACAGAGATCGCTCCTGCAGCCTTAGCTTTAGAAGACAAACCCTTCCTCCTAGTGGTACCCAGTCAACGACACATTCAGCTATGTTGGGGCTCACAAGTAAGCCAACACCAGCTTGAGCAGACATTGCTGCATCAACACCTGAGTAGAAAATTTTCCACCCACCGTTCAACTCGACAGTTCCAGAACCCCGGCGCTTTGTTGATGAAATTCCCACAACATCAAGGCGATACTGTTGGGCTTCGCAAACAAGCTCCTGCTCTTTTCCTGTCAGTGACGAAACGTTCCAGTTCCCGATAGCTAGATCCCGGCAGTTTGGTCCAACTCGAGTACGTTTTCTGTGCGCTGCCCCCATTTGCCTCCCCAAACGCTTAGCGACTGCGTTGGTGGGTTTCCGGTGACGGTCAGCTTGTGGGGGAGACTGTAGCTTATTTTTCGAACGAGTCTCTCTGCCTAAAACTCGAACGCGGACCTTTTTATCCTGCGCGCCGTCCGATGCAGCATGAATATTGTTATTACAACTTTCCATTTAGCTACAGCATTGGATTGCTACTTGGTCTGTTTCTCTCCTTCGACCTTACCGCCATGGGTGACCCTGACAGAAGTGATTAAACACTACCGACGGCGTTGCTCTAAGGATCATTGAAAACTCAAACCTCCCCACCACGTTAAGGTGGCAATCCATAGGAGAGGTTCAAAAACTTTGCAATTGGCAAAACTCTTAGTGCTTGATCAAGTAAGCTATGGGATAGTTTCTCCAAGATGATGAACTAGTGGAACTTTGCGAGCTTTTTTTTCAGCGAAAATTTCGTATTAAGTCAGCCACATATACAAAGGAATATGACTAGGCAGGTAGGGTATTACCAGCAGATGGTGGCGAGGGGTGACTTTGTATGTATTCATCCAGTCTGTAGAGTTACCAATACTCTTTCGAACTTGTATGCCAATTTTTACGCGCGGCATTCTCAAAATTCCGGACCCCCTAAAAATTCCGGGCCCGATACCAAAGGTACCCCCTGGACCCCCCTCTCAACGGCCCTGCGTACCCAAAGGCTACACGAATACAGGTAAAAATCATTTGACTTTCTGCGATACTTATCACTGGGGGGACGTTTTGGTATCCCCCCAGGACAAAATTTTTTTCTTTACTGGGGACAACGACAATTTTTACTGGGGGGACATGTCCCCCATCCCCCCTACTTCGCACTCTGCTTGAAACAATTTCGAAGGTTGCAGTTGCTCCTTTTGCCCCTTAGTTTGCTAACCACAAAGGCTAAGCACTCTTGCGACCACGACGAATTTCGGCAAGCCCCATCATATAAGCGCCAGGAAACAACCCTGATCACGAAAAAGTAGGCCTATAAACTTTTAAGGGAGCCGCGCGATATCATTTTTTAAACTCAGAAATAGTTTAACTATGTTCAAGTGGCCTAGTGATCAGAGGATCATTGAAGTTCAACTTTTGCCCACCTAAAACATTTTACGACCCTTCAAAAACCGAATTGTTCTGAAGGTTATTGAAAACTCATACCTCTCTACCATTTTAAAGTGACAATCCGCAGGAGGGGATTCTTGTAATTGAAATTTTCTAAAATATGTAATAAATTGACAACATCAATGCTATGATTAAGCATTTTCATATTGGATCACCGCAAACGCAAGTATCGGTATAATTATCTTCCCTACTGGTATTTGGACTGTAAGAGGTTGAGACAGTTTAGACAAAGTCTACACAGTACCGGTACAGTTTACAACGGTACCAGATGGAAAAGCAAATAGTTTTGAAGTAAAGGAGATGCAAAGATAATGCAGATACGCAAATGAAGCAATTAAAAGAGAACTAGCCTTGTCTAGGCCTAATACTCAGTAGTCTGTATATGCAGTGTAACGGTACTGAATATTTTTGTTGCATATCGTCACGTTAGTGCAAAAACTGCATAAGTCATTTTTTTGTGTTTTGAGAAAAATGCAAAAAACATGTGATTGAATGTATCCACTCTTGCGTCACAAGCAAAATAACAATAGAAGAAAGAATAAATGGTTTCATGGTATACTATGTGTTATTATGATTTAATAATCGTGCTGACTTGCGCAATTTAGAAACTGGAGCATAACTCGCAAACGCGTCGACGCATTTTTCCAAAAAGTGTGTCAAGCGTTATTGCTGACCCTGAGGAACAAGTTGGTGCTAGCCTAATAACTCAATTTCGCCAAAAAATGACTTACGCAGTTTTTGCACTAACGTGACGATATACTGCATAGGCTATTTATCTTCATATCACGAGAAAGCAATTAAGGTGCTATAACGAGCTTGCTTAGGAATTGCCAGCCATCTGTCAACCTCGTCAAGACAGAAGAAGGGTTCTACTAAACACCGCAAGGAACTACTAGGAATGGTACTTTTAAACCATCAAAATGCTTGAAGACACTACAAGGTGCTTTTATAGCTACTACAAGGTAGTTGAAAACAGCACGAGGAGCTACAAGGTACTTTTAAACCAAGTACGAAGTAAGCTAGATGAAAACACTACAAGGAACTTTTAAACCAACTACGAGGTAGTATATAGATCAAGGTAGCTACATATAGTATAGGTAGGTAGGTAGTATATATAAAGGTATTATATAAAAGTAGGTAGTATATATATATATAAAGGTAGTATATATTTATTTAAAAACACTAAGTAAAAACCTGTACAGACTGTTACACCTCAGCGTATCGTCAGGAGGTATCTAAATTAGGGTTTAAAGTTAGCCTGGTAGTGAATAACTGATAGTAATATTGATAAACTACGCTTACTACACTAAAAACCTGACGTGAACCATAGAAGAAGGGTAGTCTCTGCTGCGAACAGCTCAGTGCTCAAGCGAGCTAGTCTCAAGCTAGTCTAGAAACATTCAAAGAAAATAACTTTGGTCTTTATTTTTATGATTCCTTTACTTATCATATTATTTTTTGCATGATATTAAATTGTATGTTAATTTATATACTTGTCTTAAATTATTGTTTATTTATGGTTATATTAAATGTTCCACTTTTTAACATTACCTATATTCAAAATGCATGTGATTAATGTTAATATTGTTTTTGTTTGGGCATTTGATGTACACTGTGGACTACAAGGTAGTTGAAAACACTACAAGCAACTACAAGGTACTTTTATAGCAATTACAAGGTAGTTGAAAACAGCACAAGGAACTACAAGGTACTTTTAAACCAACTACAAGGTAGTTAAAAACACCACAATAAACTACAAGGTACTTTTAAACCAAGTACAAAGTAGCTGAAAACACTACAAGGTACTTTTAAACCAATTACAAGGTGGTTGAAAACACTACAAGGAACTACAAGGTACTTTTATAGCTATTACAAGGTAGTTGAAAACAGCACAAGGAACTACAAGGTACTTTTAAACCAACTACAAGGTAGTTGAAAACACCACAACGAGCTACAAGGTACTTCTAAACCAAGTACAAAATAGCTGAATACACTACAAGGTACTTTTAAACCAACTACAAGGTAGTTGAAAACAGCACAACGAACTACAAGGTACTTCTAAACCAAGTACAAAGCAGCTGAATACACTACAGGGAACTACAAGGTACTTTTAAGCCAACTACAAGGTAGTTGAAAACAGTACAAGGAACTACAAGGTGCTTTTAAACCAAGTACAAGGTAGTTGAAAACAGCACAAGAAACTACAAGGTACTTGTAAATCAACTACAAGACTTTTAAGGTACTTTCAAACCAACTACAACCCCCCGATTCCAACCCCTCCGACCCCAACCCCCAACTCCAAGTGTCGTGTTTTCGATATTGAAGAGGGAAATGATTTGTCTGACTCATCAAATCTAAGTGTCGTGTTTTCGATATTGAAGAGGGAAATGATTTGTCTGACTCATCAAATCTAGCGTGCACATTGCTCTTAGACAGAAAATCGTTGGCATGGTGTTTGCATGACCCAAACACATGATTAAAATCCCTGCCCCAAATTTTCTCATTCTGCAAAATCAAAAATTCAATTATTTTTTGACTCTTGGCAATAAAGTAGAATCCTAGTGTAGTTAAACTTTTGGATTACTAGAGTACTCTTTTTTTTGATCATGGGAACTGCAGTCCTTGACGTTATGGCACAATTGTTAGTTGAAATTGAAAAATTATATTTACGACTGCATGGTGCCTTGATCACAAACTGCACACAACCAACAATTTGTCTGGAATCTTTTAAGAGTTTTTACTTGGCAATAGGCTACTCTGAAGGCAAATTTTGCAGAATTTGCTTGTTTTATGTGGTTAATTTCACCAAGACTTACCAACCAGTCTTGAAGTGGCCAGATAAAACTAACCATCCGATATAGATAATTTATGGGACCCATTTCAAAGTGCAGGCGTTTCGAAAAGCACTTCAAAAGTGATTTCGTTAAAATTTGAAACGAATTTAAATGGGCGGAAACGTTTTTGCGATTTCAATACCCAGCAATTTGTCTGGAATTTTCATAGCGTTTTTACTTGGCAATAGACTACTCTGAAGGCAAATTTTGTAGAATTTGCTAGTTTTCTGTGGTTGATTTCACCAAGACTTACCTAGGCTTAATCACACATAGGGATGGCCATAGTCGAACCTTAGCTGATTTTGAATCGAATCCGAATCACAAATGTCGAATCCAGAATTTTGAATCCAAAATTTGGGAGGCTCCTCTGTATGTTTGGATGTCAGTCTGTTTTGTAATTTTGTTATGGTAAGGCCGACACATGAAAAAGCTCTCTCAGACAGAGCTGAGGAAGCAAGTACAAAGGTGCGTTTACCGATACGCAGCACGCGACAATGCGATTACCAGTACAAATCATACTGGCCTGCGATTAACGCAATATAAAATTTGCTAGCCTGCGTCAAGCAAGCTGATTGTTCAATGATGTCGTAACAATCAAGCGTGCATTGTCTCACTCCCGTCGTCAAGGTTATTTCAAATGTTTTTTGATGCTGGGCAATGAAGCGGTAAAAATTGTACAGGTACAATTCCTTGATATCGAGTGTTTTTTGTTACGTTGCCGTGCCAAAATTCAGCGTCAAAATGAAATAAAAAAAAACTAGATAGTCGCATTGCCGCTAGCCGCGTATCGGTAAACACGCCTTAAGGCGTATTTTGTTTTATTTTGTTTGTTTTATTGTATTGCTCACTGATCACACGAAAACCTGCGAAATCCTTCTACATTTACTTACATTGAAATTTTAGTCGTGTTGCTGCATGCCGCGTATCGGAAAACGCGCCTTTAATACGCACGATCATCACAAACAGCCAGCATTCACTGGCAATTGCGTGTGTTTGTTGCATAAGCTCGCACAGTAGATGTGAGCAGTTTACTCGAGTGTGTGCATCACTGCAAATGCATCGCATTGATTAATTTTTTTTCATTTCGAACCGGCAGTATCAAAAAAAGATTCCGAATCATTTAAGATTCGGATTCGACTCGATTCAAGATTTGGTAATGGACATCCCTAATCACACACCAAACAAAATAATAAATTCCAGTATGCAATTTTAAGAAATTTAATCTCTAGCGCCACCACCGAAGTGGTGAGATTGTGAGCCCCATTTTTTCATACAACCGACCGTGGTTCCTCTTTGCCAGTTGTGTGCCATTGGCGGTTTTTCAAAATTTCTCAATGGTTCCTCAAGCCCAAGAAAAAACATGGAGTAAGTTAATGGAAAAATTGTTAAACTCATTCAGTTACTCCACCAAATGGAAAAAATATTTGAGACCCTTTTTGAAAGAAAAAATTGCTTCCGAAACTAACAAAAAAATCATTCAAAACATTTCGAGCGAATCGTTACGGAAATAGAAAAAGTCGTTTCAAATTTCCAAAAATGCATTTCGAAGAGCACTTTGAAAACAATTTTGTTAAAATTTGAAATGAATTTAAATGGGCGGAAACGTTTTTGTGCTTTCAAATGGAAAAATGCACAGGAGCACATACCCATTCATTTTGCAGCGCTGTTGATTGGGCTGTTTCTTGAAAATCGCTCTGCTAAAGAATGCAATCAAAATCAATAGTAGCCTACTTGGTTTGCAATCATAGGCGTACGTATGGTAGAGGGTTCATAAGCGCACTTCTCAATATAACTGTGACACAAACTTAATGTTCTGTTACGCAGTAATAGTATTGGTTTAAACATATTCTCAACTGCTGTGCCATGGTAGCCTCAATTACAGTGTGAAAGCAGCATAGATGCATGCAAAGGGGAGGAGCACGATGCCATGGCCCCCCTCTTGGCCCTGTAATAAGCTGCTAAAACCTAACTGTCAGTCTACAAGTGCTTAAACTAAGAGTGGTTGCAGCTTCCTTTCATTTATTTTAGCCCAGCTCTTGGTTTTAGACATGGACTGCTGAAATATTTTTGCATTTTCTGCTATATACTGGTGACTGCAATTGTCAAGCAAATTCATGACAAGCAGCAAATTAAAGAAGTCAGAAGCAAAACCCAAACGGAACACTCAAAAACAAAAGCAACTCCGAAGCTGTGTATAGTGCATCTGTCGCTTTCTCGTCACAGGAGGATAAAAATGAAGAAAATCAAAAATTCAATCACTCCCTGCAGGTACCGGTATGTTCTTCTTTCAGAAAAAATTCTGCTAAAATGAGTGTTTACTGAAAACTGTAAAAATCCGTTGGTGGTCGTACACATCGAGGGTCATAGTTATGAAAACATTTATTAGATTGGATTAGTTTCAAAAGTGCAGTTATGTAGACATTTTCAATGCAGAAAAGTTATGCTATGGGCAAATGCAGCTTTTCACTCGAATCCTGTTTTCATGAAAAAAGGTTTATAAGCGAAGTACTCTAGAAAGACATTTTGAATCCACCTACCGAACTGTGCAAGATACGAGTCTCTTCTCTCCATAAAATGAAGACTCTAGGCGTACAAAAGCAAAGCACTTGTTGGGGTTCGCCCCCCAGACGTTAATAAGCGTTTTTAAATCTTCACCGATTTTCACTCCAGCCGTTTGCATCACTGCTTCACAGGGATTTGTCAAAAAAAGTTTTGTGCTTAAACATAATTGTTTCAAGTCGCATTTGGTCAATGTGATTATCAAATTTCAGAGTTTCATCAAAAACAGCTCTTAAATCCTTTTCAAAAGTTTCATGAGCAGATGGGTGAGGTTTAGTTTGAATTAAGCTAAGAATGTCCACTTTCAAGCAGGACTTCCCCTCTGACATCGTCACTTTAAATATTATAACATTGCAGAATGCGTGCATCTGGCTTTACGCAATGATATGTTATGCATTGTGTGGACGTCAGCAGGGTAGTCCACTTTAAAGTGGACATTCTATAAGAGGCAGCTTAATTCAGTTTTGAGTACAGTAACTTCCCGGTTAAGTTCGCAACCGCTTAAGTTCGCATCTCTATTAAGTTCGCAAAAAATTGTCGAAAAATCAAGATTCAACTTTTGACAGAAATGTATTGATGTTTACAGCAAAACAAACAGGTCGTGAAAAAGTTAGCAGTTTAAACAAGTCATGAACCATCAGCTGATGCATGCTGCTTTCTCACTTGTTCTTTTCTTCCAAGACCACCTGCCTCAATTTTCACTGAAAAAATTCAAATGAATTTTTCAGTTATGATCAATTCCTGCTTCATCGTGCACGTCGGGGCACAACAACTTATCCTCTACTTCAAGGACCTTATTTTTTTCTCGAAACACTAGGTTCATGCTCTATGCCCTAAGCCCAATGGTCGAAGTCTCCGTCAGCGCTGACACATGCCTTATGTTACATAATAATGCACTTTGTACGAACTAACCATAGCCTAATTGTTATGTTCGCTCCTACCGCATAAGTTCGCAGGAACTGTTCAGATTCAAGTTGTGAACTTAACTGGGAGATTACTGTAAATTAACATTTCGTTTTTGATGGTTTAGCTAATGTTACACAATAACTATGATTACTGGATTATTACGCCTGCTCAAGTTTTTCTTGACATTGTTTTGCCAATGTTATGCAATAACTGCAATTATTACTATTGATATGTTGTGTTTTTCCTGAAAAATTGGGAATGATAAAACACGACGTTGTGTTTTTCTATTTCATTTCGCTAATATCTCAAAAACTGCCTGCGGTAGAAATTTGATTTTTACGCATGATGAAGAAACGAGGCTAAACATCAAATTTATGCAATAAAAAAAAATCGAAAATTTGGCCACGTTGTGTTCTTCCTGAAAACGGCAGCAGTGTGGAGAACAAGCTGGCAAGTTTCCTTGTTCTGCCATTGGGAAAAGCACATAGCAGGATTTCCCCATCTTCATGTGGTAGACAGATGGCTGGCTACTTCTAAGTGAGCTCGTATAGCAAATTGACCGCTTTCTCGTCACAGGAAGATAAATATGCAACTACTGTAAATACAACAAATATATATATATAGACAGTTTTTTGAATCATTTTTATTTTGCTGTCCATTGACCCTGAGAACCCTACTACACATCTGCATTATAATCAGTGTTAAGTTCCCTTTTACAACATGCATCTGAAAGTGAACAGGACTCTTCAAGAAAAATTATGTAGCTGTGTATTACTTGAGCATTGCACTTTACTAAAGTTTTCATGGTGAAAGTTGCGCTTCATCACTCATAATAATTTGTAGTGATGTGCTGATACCAAAATTTTGCCTGAGATCGATACCAAAAAAAAATTAACCGATACCGATCCGATTCCCGATTCCTATCTAATGTATTACCGATACTGAACGTAGCACTGAATTTATAAAAACTGTCACGCAATGTTGCTGCTTACTAGAATTCACCATGCGAAGATAGGTGTCATAAAAATATTTAGCTGAGGGTAGACTAATGCAACAAGGGTGTGACATGGATCAAAGATTTTGTATTATATAGAAATAATATCCAAAATTCCTTGGCCATACTGCTTAGAAGTGTGCTTATAACTTCAGCCTACCATACATAAAATTGTATAGTCAATAAAATACAATTTTTATAATCAAACCTTTGCTACTCACTTTATTGGTTTTTTGAATCAGCACAAAATATACCAATATTATTGCTAGTCCCATAGTTTTGAATTTCAGGTTGGTGATATGCCAAAGCAACCAATCTGAAAAAGTTGGCCTAAATACGGCATGCTATTTGGGCTCACTTTTTCCGAATGTTTTTTGCATACCATAGAGCGGGACAGCGCTGTCTCGGGCTATTAGCCCTCATCAACCGTCCTCTTTAAGATACAGAGTGTTCATAAAGTCCTGATACGATTTGTCATATAATATGAGTGGTTCTTCCTGGCGAGAACGTCTTCCAGGCAAGAACCACTTAACTTATCGTGCGAACTCAAGTGAAGAATCTACGCCAAAATTCTTCAATCCTCTCCAAAAACTTGTATCACACTTGTCTTAGGTTTTACCAATTTTATTGCAGTTGTACATTACGTAACTCGGTAATTTATGGGGGGTTCAAAAATGGTCACTGTCACACGTTCATCAAACAACGGTGAAGACGCTGGGCCCTGAACTAAGATACACCAACTTGTTTTTGGATCAGATCGTAAAATAACGTTTTACCCAAGCTCAATCAATGCCAACACAAGACCACTTCGCCTGTACACGAAGCAGCAAAACTATCTTTCTGGAATACCGAAATAATGTGGTCGAGGTCTTTATACTGTCTCATTTTGTCGTCAAAGCAATTATTAACAGGAAAAAGAGTCTGGGGCTTCAAACGTCACACAAAAGGCCAATTAACTGCACTTCAAAAGGAATAGTCCTAACACAATGCGATTTCAGACACCAGTAATTAGGAGCATTTTAAAAATGATTTTGTACTACTGTCATGCATCATACTTCTCAAACAAAACAATTGCCAAACAAAGACAGTGTAATTTAGAACAATACCAAATATATAAAAGGTGTCTATCGAAGTATCTCCAGCAGTTTGCTTTAGAAATTAAGAGACTCTAGAATACGTGTGATTAAAGCGCCAACAAAACATAAGGCCATTTATGATTTTACCAATGAGTGATCCTGGCCTGGCAAGATGGTTCGTTCTGGAAGATGAATGTATCTTACCTGAGAGCGGCTGATGAGGGCTAATAGCCCGAAACAGCGCTGTTCCACTCTACGGTACATTTAACTGGAGTGCTTTGCACTGTTGGTGATGTAGAGCTGATACTAGCCTCTGACCCAACAAGAGGAAGTCGTCTTGACTTCCCGTCCATTAGGCCAGAAAGGACATTGCCTTTTTTTAGTTTTTTTGCATATCACCAACCCTAAATTTACAATAGTGTGCAATGCAATTGTTTGTTTTTTTCTTTTTGAATATTTATTCATCACAATCTGATAATCTTACTACATTGCTGACGCAAAAGCAACTTCAAGTTTTGCAATCCCAGGAGGCAAATATTGTTAATTTTAACCACTAAACTTCATCTAATAAATTTTGCAGATAGTCTTGTGTTACTAATTTTTTAAATTATCTTTGAATGTTTGTAGCTGGTTACTACCATTTTCATTGTCAAATCTGCTTCAAAAGAATCGATATTGGATCGATAATTACTGGCATTTTTGACTGATCCGATACTGATTCGGATACCCCAAAAAACATTGATTATACCAATTTCCGATGCCGATTCTGATTAATCGGTACATCACTAATAATTTGAGAAAATTGTGATGCATATCAATGCGATAAAAGTAATTTCAATAGTTGCATTGTGCTTAAGTTATCTTAAAAATTACGTAGCGCTGGTACGGTAGTGTTTTGTTTCATTACTTTTAGGAGTTTTTGCACTGTGCTTCAGTTTATCAGAAACAATATCCACTTCTAGATTACTGTCAGTAACAATTTGAAAGATGAATGTAGAATGACTTTGCTTATCTGCTTAAAGGCAGGTCCAGGCCTCAGTGTAGCTTCTGTAGTTGTCCTAGTTGGAGCGTCTGTCTCAACAGCTCAGATGGCCGAGTGGTATGGAGCGTCTGTCTCTTGAGCTGTAGACTCAGGTTTGATTCCGAGTCGGGTCAAACGAATTACTTTAACATTGGTATTCACAGCTTTCCTGCTTGACGTTCAGCACTGAAGGGACAGTGTGGAGAACAAGCCGGCAAGTTTACTTGTTGTGCCGTTGGGAAAGGCACTTAGCGGGATTCCCCCATCTTGGTGTGGTAGACAGATGGCCGGCAACTCCTAAGCGAGCTGGTATAGTGCATTGATCGCTTTCTCGTGATAGGAGGATAAATATGCAACTAAATAAATCAAAAAATAAGAATAGTTCAGTAGTTTGGAAAATGAACAGATGTGAAAAGAATGTTGGCAATCTTTACCTTGCTTTTGAATTCAGAGGCCTTCTGGTTATATATAGGTTATGCTGTTGGTATAGTTCTAGACAGTTGCAATTGTGATGTCTTAAGAATAACCATGTCCGCAGATAGCATTGCTCAAATTCATTTGGTCGGCTTAGCTATCTTTTTGGTCACGCAGCAAGGTCATTCAAATTGTTTGCTCCCTCCAGAATAATGGCAGACCACGCAACCATGGCGCCACTGTCCATTTGTAGAATTTTAGCAGAAAGCTAGACAACGATTTCAAGGACACAATAAGGTTAAGGTAGAGCTTCAAAAGTTGTTTAATGTTTAAAAATAATATTGTCACAATGATGTCATATACCAAAACTTTGCAATATATGTATGAGGAAACCGGATGCTGTATTGAAAATGCGATGACGACTTCGAGAGCCATAAATTTTTGACCGCTGTCTCAGTGCTTAGTAAAATGCGCATTGCACAGCACAAAAAAGCACTAAGCAGTACAAGTACTCATTAGCCATTGTTTAAGGTTCTTTTTGTTTTTCTTCAAAACAAAAATTTGTGTCTATTCTTGCTTTTCATCCATTGATCTCGTTTGCGTGACTGTTTTGGACAGTTAAGTTTAATAATTTACGTATTTTTCAGATTTGTGATGTTTTTTATCATTGCAGAGTTGTTTACTGTGTAGAAATTTTAAAATTAAAGTAGTTAACTATGTTTATGACAAGGTCTGAATATGATAGAGGAGTAAACACATTTTCCCCTGAAGGAAGAATTTTTCAAGTAGAATATGCCATTGAAGCAATCAAGTTGGGCTCAACTGCAATTGGTATTCAAACAGCTGATGGAGTGGTGTTAGCTGTTGAAAAAAGAATAACATCAACATTAATAGAACCTAACAGCATCGAAAAAATTTTTGAAATTGATAAACATGTTGGTGAGTACACCACTGCACATCATACTTTTAGGCTGGCAGCATTTCAGCTTTTTGTTTTTGAAATACAATAAATATGGGATGAAAATAGCTTAAGGAGGAAAAGTCTCGCCATAGTAAATCTCAAAACTGGATGTTTCAACAACATAGATTCAGCTGTCATCATCAGCAGTGGATACAAGGCAGCACAAGACTTCTTTGCAGTTTTGTACTTCCTTGCATACACTGCTGATTATGACAGCTGAATCTATGTTGTCGAAACTTCCAGCTTTGAAATTTAATGTGGCTTTACTTTTTCTCCTTAAGTTTTTTGTTTGTTTTTCTGCATATTTCCGTTTTTTTGTTTTCTAACACTTTTGTTTTTCTGCATACCGGTACAAACTTTTCGAAGATAAATTTTAATCTTATGCCCATGTATAAGCTCGGAGATTGCAGAAGTCTTTAGTAACTCTTCGTGGTTATATTGTGAAGGTTGTGCAATGAGTGGATTGATTGCTGACTCCCGCACCATGATTGATCGTGCCAGAGTGGAAGCTCAGGTGAGTAATGATAGTTTGTGTGGTTTGTTTTATGTAAATAATAAAACAAGCTGATTTCTACTTGTTGCATTTTGCTTCAACAAAAGTACCGCATGTTTAACTGCATGTTTTGGTGCACAGATCTACCCTGCTGATGAACCTTGGTGTTAAGCGAAACTCCATTCCAGGGCAATAGGCCGACAAGGGCTCTAATTTTATTTCATAATTTTTTGTCGTTTTCAACATTTTAATGTGCTTAATTTGATAGAGGTTGAGTTTGGCGTAATACCGGTAGGTATATCAGTACTTTTGGTCAGCTTAAATTACTGGTTGCTATGCCTAAGCCCAAGGTCATACGATTCCTTGCACTGTGTTGATTCCTCTTCACACTGATGTCAGTTGACTTCGAAACATAGGATTGCGGCTGCCACTCTCCTGCGTCTTAAGGTTGAAAAATTACCCATTGTGGACATGGAGACAGCAATATGGTGCCAGGGGCGAATTCAAGGGCGGGGGGTCTGGAGGAGGAGGATTAAGAGCAAAAAATTTAAATAGAGCTTGCCTTAAAAGTTGTTGAAAATGCACTAAAATGGACATTACAGTACAAAACCTACAAAAATTTCCCGGGAGAGCATGCCCCTTGGACCCCCCTACAGCCGTTTTTGTTTCTCAGTTGCTTCAAACTAACTCTGTCGGAGAATATACGCTTCCACTCCTGTGTGATGCTGCTAGCAGTGAAGGATAGTAAGACGTGGTGTGTCAGTAAACTATTGAATAGAAACCAACTGCTGATTTATAGTCAATTGATGTAATGCGCGCAAAACTTGAAATCATTGTATTGCGCGTTTCATTACATAACTTTTGAACTGAATTACTGTCAATCGTCTTTCATATTTCATCTTCTAGAACACTTACTCCTCACCAACGTTATAGATTATTAACAAAATTTCTACGCCGTTTGGCAGTGGCATTAGTTTGGCGGGAAACACCCCAAAATGCGGGAAAATCAAGTTTGCGAGCGAGTTTCGTAACTTTGCTATTATTTCGTCACAGAAGACTAAAACCGAACGTTCTTTTGTGCAGTAGGTGTAGTTTAAGGCGCATTAGATTGCGATCAAGTTTGGAAAAATTCCAATTTAGTTTCTTCCCTCTGGAGATATTCTACAAAGCGTGCATTCAACCCGCAATTTAAAAAAAGCGAAAATGAGCGTTGCAACCAAAAAACGCAGCAGGGTCGGGGGATTGGAGTCAGGGTGTCGGGGAGTTGAAGTCGGGGTGGGGGCGGGGTCAGGGGAGTTGAGGTCGGGGGAGTTGGAGTCGGGGGAGGTGGGGTCGGGAAAGTTGGGGTCGGGGGAGTTGAGGTCGGGGGTGTTGGGGTCGGGGGAGTTGGAGTCGGGGGAGGTGGGGTCGGGAAAGTTGGGGTCGGGGGAGTTGAGGTCGGGGGAGTTGGAGTTGGGGGTGTTGGGGTCGGGGGAGTTGGAGTCAATGGGGTCGGGGGGGGTAGGATTGGGGGAGTTGGAGTCGGGGGAGTTGTGGTCGGGAGGGTTGGAATGAGGAGAGTTGGTGTCCCGATTGTGACACCACCCTTCTCCCCACACTTGCCCGCTCCCCCGGATTGTCCCACATTTCTCCCCACACCCCCCACCTCCCCTCATATTGCCCCCACCCCAACACCCTTTCCACACCTCTTCCCACACCCCAAACACATTTTCCCACACTAAAACACACTTATCCCCATCCCCTACACCTCCCCCTCCCCATACTTTCCCACACCCCAACACACTTCCCACACCCCCAACACATCTTCCCACACCTTCCCTAACCTCCCCCCACACCCCTACTACACATTTCCCCACTCCTTCCATATTTCCCCCATACTTGACCCAACCACCAAAAACTCCCACATTATCCCACCATCCATACTCCTGCAAATTTTCTATACTCTTCCATGCTCCCCCCCATTTTTCCTCATTAGTGCTATTATGCCTATTCGTTCTATCAGTCATTTGCGGACTGCAAACTGCAGGTTAATTCGTAGTCGCAGCGAATTGAAAAGCAAATAGAATTGGCCTACGTCACAAAGCGCTTTATAACAGACCATTTAAATGGGCTTATTAACACATAACAGGCCTTCGAATGCGCGCACCGTCATTGCAATGCGCTTGCCGCGGTTTAGCCAAAAAGCGTCAAATGCGCGAATTATGAGTATAATGAGTATAATTGCCGCGTAAGTAACTTTAGGGAGTTGGCGATCCAATTTTTTTTTGAAAAAGGAGCTCTATGCAATGATGTATTTGTAGGTGCGTTTTCGTTTTTTTTGTTTTTTTTCTGTAGCGTAAGTGAAGCTGCACCGTTTTTTTTCAGAAAAGCCCGCGCATTACCTCAATTGACCGTACTGCTGATAATATCGTGCATTGTTGTGTTTCTTTTAATTAGTTTTGTTCATTGCAATTGCGTTAATACTCCAAACAGAGATTGCGACTCTCCTTTAATTTTACGTTATTGCTTGTGGCTCTGGAATTAAAAACTTTGCCCACCTCTGTGATATATATCTCTCCAACCTATTGTGGTTGGTGTATGCTGTATGTTAGGATGAGCCTTATGGTTTATTTTAGGCTGGCTATTGAAATCTATTTAAATTTTTAATTCCTGTGTGCTTTCATGTTATTACTTTGATTTGGATAGAGTCAACTTTTACCAAATGCATCTTTTTCCACAGAATCATTGGTTCACTTACGATGAACAGATGAGCATTGAAAGTATAACAAAGTCGGTTTCAAATTTGGCTCTTCAATTCGGTGAAGAAGACTCTGAACCCGGTGCAATGGTAATTAGTAAACCACACTGTGTAAAACGAAATAATTTTCCGTACCGGTAGCATGTTATGAAGAAGTATTTGTGAGAAGCATGTTGCGAAGAAGCACACGCTAGCGCTGCATCTTCATTAATTTGTTTAAATTCTATAATGTGTGCGAAAAATTACTGGGACTGTGTCACAAATTAAGTATCGGTAGTGATTGAGTAGCAGGTAAGAGCGTGTTCAATGCTCGGGGCCGACCCAGATGTAAAAGTTCAAACAGTAACTGTAACGTCAAAAGAGCAATTTTTATTCTTAAAGCTCAAATCGAGAACGAAAGTGTCCCTTTTCCATTTATTGGTCGAAAAACAACCATGGCTGGTGAATGTATTTTTTCTTGGCAGGGAAATTACCAATAGTATGCAGTGGTGACTGTCAGCGCTATGGCGTCATAGAATCCCATGAAGTGCATTGAAGTTCTCTGAAAAGTTTTATTCAGTTTTCCAATGATGAGCATCGGGCAAATATCAAGCACTAGATGCACTGCTATTTTTTTGTGCTTGCTAGCGCAAGAAAACCGATATAACTTTGTTGGCCTACTATTGACTCTACACAGGGTGTCTCGTAGCCCTTTTTGCTCTGATTATAACATAAAGTGGTACATTTTTTGACCACCCTCTTCATGGGGCTCTTAGTTACCTGAATATCCGTACCTCACACAAGGTGTAGAAAATCAGCTTGAAACCTTTAGGTAGTTTTTTCTTTCACGTGTGGTATATATTTGTCTACTACTTCCAATAGCATATCAGCCCAATTGCATGACTGAGATTACTGTACAATTTGCTTTTGGTACACTAGTAAGCAGTGTGTTCCTGTTAAACTTTTTGAGCTTATTAAGAGTTCGCTCTACAATTTTTGTGGAGCGGGTGGCACTAGGCAATATGAAACTTTTTAAAATCAAGATATTGGTAAATGTAATTGATGAATACTGTACATATGACATAAAGCCAAGTTACATTTTTTCCGTTTCTGTAGTATGATGTCAATCTTTTTTGTGATGGTTTTTGATAATAAAAAGACATGATAATTTGAAGCACTTTCGTGTTGAGACGTTCAAGTTAAACTACGTTAAACCATTATATATCACATTTAACTACATTTCGTATTGCCTTCTCTTTAATAGTCTGGCTTTGAAGGTTTGCTGTTTTTGTTTTATTTGGTTGCATCATAAGTTGCGTTTCCGTCAAGTAGCTACAGCCTCTGATTTTTATGATTCAGAGCCGACCCTTCGGAGTTGCGCTCCTTTTTGCCGGATATGATGAAAAAGGTCCTCAGCTCTTTCATCTGGATCCTTCCGGCACATATGTTAGTTGCTTGGCTAAAGCTATTGGTTCAGCGTCTGAAGGCGCTCAAACGTCACTAGAAGAACAATTTCATAAGGTCGGTTATTGTTGGAATTACCTGTTAAATTTCGCTCATGTCACATGGTAGTTGCATCTGCACCTTCAGCTGCTATGGTTTATGTACTTCAATGAGGAATTTGATGGTGTTAAGCTATGGGCAAGTGTACTAAAGAGGTTAACTGTGTTAAAGGCCAATTCAAGTAATATCTCTCCTTGGGACTATATTATGCCTTTGATTTTTTTCGTAGTATTAATGATGGCTGAGTTTTTTTAAATAAGTCTAATGGTAATACCAGGGATGATCTTAATATTGTTTAATTAGTAAGCTCCTTTCTATTGTATTGCTATTGGAATTGTAAAGAACCCTGGATATGAGGTTACATCTGTAAAATATAAAAAGTGCTAGATTTGCAGTAGTATTGGGGCTTGATTTTCAATGGTTTAGTTATCTTAATTGGTTTAACATTTAAACCCTTGCTGCATGGTAACTCTAATCGATTAAAAAAGCATCATGTAAATGGGTTTTTGTATAGCTTTTGTCAGTGGCGCACCCAGGGGGGGTTGGAGGGGGTCAACCCCCCTTTTGAAATCGAACTCTTGTTTTTATAGTGAAGTGTCCAAACTGTGCAAGTGCAGTTCGTACGTGCTGTTATTTCAACACAGCTGTGTCAGAATTTGTCCCACATCATACTGAAGCGAAATCGGCTGGTTGACGTAGTGGTAAGAGACATTGTTGTCAGTGTGGGCAGGAGCGGATGCACCCCCCCACCAGCCAGTGGCAGCGCCAGGGGGGGGGATGAAGGAGACTAGTCTCCCCACTTTTGCTTAGGACCATTTTTGCAAATCATGCAAATTCGTTAATTTTTTTCTGGGGTAGGAGAGGAGGCAGACATGGACTCCTCCTAGCCTCTTTCTTTTCCTGTCTTTAAAACACGACAGAAATTTTAAGAAGTCACTAGATAAAATGTCCAGGGAACCCAGAAGTATATGATTTGACTACAAGATACTACCTTTGACCGTTATCGTGCAGCAGTTACTAGTTGATAGTGGCGATCGGTTTGGTGCGTGTAGTGCATAAAGTTGCGAGTTAAATTTTTGCGCTGGCATTCGTTTATCATGCTAACATGTCTGACATCAGGGATTCGTCTTACACTGTAGCCTACTACAGAACCGGGCTACTAGGCACGATAACAGAAGGCAAAGGCAATGTCAATTTCTGAACAATTATGTTTACTAGTATCCCGCTTTTACTTTATAATTAAATCCCCATTTCGACGAAAAATCCTCCTAGATATACGCCAGAATGCACTAAATTAATTCTAAAGTTTCGAAAATTTTTGGGAGAGGTCCCCCAGACCTTCTTGAAAGAGTCTAATTTTTTACAAGTTTTTGTCGTTTGGTTTGTCCCCCCCAGACACATACACACTTATTTCGAGCTAGCGCCGCTCTTGCCACCAGCCATTTTGAAACGTTTTTTTTTTTTATGAATATCGATACAATTATTTCTTGTTTCGTGCTAGCGCCGCTCCTGCCATCAGCATTTTCAAACATGTTTTTTGATGAATACAATTTTTCCATAATTTCGAACCTTTTCGATAACAATAAGCCTTACTCCCCAAGCACGCATAATCGAAAATGTGGGAACAAAATGTATCATATTTGGTGGAACACTCAGATTTAGGGGCAAAAAATTTGAACAAAATTTGCCTAAAAATTGTTTAAAAAGTACTAAACTTGCCACTACAGTACGTAAATTTCCAAAAGTTTTCTGGGGGAGCATGCCCCCGGACCCCCCTAGAACCTTTTTTATTCTCAAATCATTCTGCCGAAAAAGAACTACGCTTGAAAATATGTCAAATTTGGGTGTCCTCTCCCTGAAAAAATTTGTTAATTACGCCACTGATATGAAAACATTTTTCAAAGGGCTTTTTACGCCTTTTTGGGTCTAACGTCTTTGCATTTAGTTATTTAGTTAACATTCAACCTAATTCAAAATTTCATCCCCCCCCCACGAAAATTTTTTAGATCCGCTCCTGAGTGCGAGATCGAGAATTTTTTTAGAACCTCCCCTTTAGAATATGCTGGGTGCGCCTCTGGCTTTTGTTGATTGTTGAAATCTACTTCTTGAGCTGCTTAGATTTGCATGATAACCTCTGGTTCATTTAAGTTAAAAATGCAATTTGTTGAATTATTGTGCAGTCGATGACTTTACCCGAAGCTACAAAATGTGTTCTTGGAATTCTTAAACAAGTTATGGAGGAAAAGTTGACTGCTACCAACGTTGAAGTTGCTACTGTTACTAAAGAAGGAAATTATCACATGTTTGCTAAAGATGAAGTGGAAACGTATATAAAAGATTTGTGAAGCCAGTTGCGTTGTGGGACTTAATGAAGTCTAGCGTTCTTAAAATTTTCGTATGGCGACACAGCGAGTGGTTTAGAGAATTTGTGATTTTTTCATCTGTTCTAGTTTTGCAGTGTCACGTGATGCTGATTTTGCAATGCTTTTTGCAATAAAATTTCCATTGTAGTTTACTAGGCGTTTCAACAAAAAAATCGAGATCCGTTTCTTTACTAATGCTACCATACATTAGGCTTATAGTATTGATCTATCAAGTCGTGTGATCTGTATAGGTTTAGCAATCCATTACCCTGATATCAGCAGTGATAATTTGTGTTGAATTCTGGTCATTTAGTAGAAATATTTGCTACGCTTATGCACCAGGCCAACATGTTATTAACATAAGTTGTCCGATTGCAAGCAAATCTGTTAAAATCTGGTTAGAATTGTTTTATCGGGCTTAGTATCTCCCAGGGCTGCGAACTCGATCGATTTTTACCGAGTTCAAGAGAAATTTGCAAGTCCGAGTTCGAGTTCTAAGAATTTTATTTTTCGAGTTCCGCAAAAAATGACCGAGTTCGCAGCCCTGGACTTTGTAGGTCGCAATGGTATGAACCAATAAACGACAGGCAGCTTTTTGGTAAAATCATAACTTCAATTTACACGGATTGTGACTACTTGAACAAGAAACTATATTTTGTAGTGATCTTTTATTTCTTTTCAACAATAATATTTTTTTGATGAATTCGAACAGTTTTATGCGAGTTCAAGTTCGAGTGCAAAAAAAATATTTTTTCAAGTTCGGCAATATGATCGAGTTCGCAGCCCTGGTATCTCCGCATGGACCTAATATCAAGAGCCGGTAATGGTAACTATTCTAACTTAATGTATTGAAGATAGAAAGGTTAGAAAAAATGAAATCTTAATCTAAAACGAATGCAAGTGCAATCGTTGCGGCCTACGCTATACTTTATAGATAAACCTGAAAATATATCGAAAGCACTTACCAGAGAAGCAAGACTAAAATATCCGTTCGATGTTGAACAATAACCTTCATTAAAAAATAAATGTGGAAATAAAAATTTTTGACACCGTAAAATTAAGTTGTTGCATGATTACAGAACGATTAGAATTTTAAACTGCAATTTATTCGGTAACACGCTTTTTGTACGAACTGGTGGAGTAGCTATTTCAAGCATGCGATGAGAATATTTATTACGTATTGTTATTATTCGTTGCATATGATTTATTCTATCACAAAAAAAAACAAAGTAGGCTACCGTTACTATTACGAATTTGGTTAAGTGCCTGTCGTCACAGCGAGCAAGTTTCCTTGCTTTTTCTGCACACTGTCCCTTGCGGGGCTGCAGACTCGCTCTTTTTTGCTAAGCTTGAAAGACAATAATCCCCGAACTTGAACTCAAAAAAAGTTTTTTGAGTTTCAAAATTTATTCTAAACTTTAGGCAAATTGCTTGAACATAGTCTGAACCCGATAAAAACTATTTGAACTTGGCGCAAACTCGGTAAAAACCACTGAACTTGCTCTCGCAAAACTCAAATAGGTTTGCAAATTTTGAGTAAACTCGCTTAAAAATGCTTGCGAGTTCGCAGCTGTGGTTCCTTTAATGATGAGCGAGAGCAGGAAAGCAACCAATTTTTGAGTCATCACTTTGCCCACAGTCGGAATCGAATATCAAGTCTACCGGTTCAGAGGTAAACGTTTTATCCACTTCAGCGGTACAAAATGGGAAATTTGAGACCAGACTAATCATAGAAAGGCTGACTTGGGCTACTTAACATAGTCAGCCAGGGCGGGATTTAGACAATGAGAGGCCCTGGGCTGTTTCCATTTTTACCAGTAGAAATCGGTGAAAACCAAGAAAAGGTTTTTGTGTCCGCAGATGTGTTTACAACAATAAACAAGGTTAAATCAAGATACAAGAATACAGCAACCAGTATCACTAGACTACTCACATCAACTGATAACAAAGGACAGGCCTGCATTACTGCACTGAATACTACGTTAGTCTAAATAATTTCGAGTGACATGAATGCTATAAGCCTACTACAAAACAGAATTTATTGTTGATTCGCCTTGACGTAAACTTAATAAGCACTCACAGAATAAAACAATGAAATTTAGCAAGACCAGGAAGCATCGAAGAACCCTAAGGTTTTCTAGTCTAGATGCTTCCTGATTTTGTAGTGAGATCGAAATTTAAATTACGAGCATATTAGTCACCATAACGAGAAGGTTAGGAGATAATGTAAAAACAATATACAAAGAAACTAAAAAAAGAAATCAGACAAAAAAAAAAGAGAGAGAAGGCAAACATCAAACAACAATATGAGCGAGAATCATACGACAGTTCCAAAATGTAATTAAAATTCAGTAGAAAAACATGTAATTCTAATCTATTAAAATTTATCTGCTTCCAAGAACGCCTTGGAGTCAATATGAAGACATCAAATGAATTTTATATTTTTGTTTAAAGACACCCCAGCGATTATTCTTAATTGAGCTGTTGAGGCTACTCCATAATTTTGTGCCCCGAAAAGCCAAGAGGTTTTGAGTAATTGATTTTGTTGATTGTGGAATAAAATATACGCACTTGTGGATTTGTCTGGTGTTATGAGAATGGATTTCTTCAATTTTGGTAAATTGTGATGATAAAACTGCTGCAAGTTTTTTGTTATGTAGTAGATACATAAATTTTGCTATTTCAAATTTATAGATGTCGTTTAATTTCAAGAGATTTAAGTGTTTGTAAAGCTGAGATACGTGCGAATACTTCTTGCTATATGTCATTAAGCGAACGACATTGTTAAGACGCACATTTATTTCCCTCATGTAAGACTTAGCAGATGTACCCCATAGTGTAATGCCATACTGTATACGACTATATACGAGACTAAAATATAACATTAGAAGAGTATCATCCGTAACATAACTTCGAAGTCGATAAAGCAATCCAGTTATTTTAGCTAATTGTAAGGATAAGTGTTGTATATGTGTTGACCAAGATAGTTTTTCATCCAGGTACAGCCCTAAATATTTGGTTGATGAACATCTTTCAATCTTATCTCCATCAATTGAAATATTAAATGCTGAGGACACTATTTGCTTCGGATTTTTGTTTATAAGCAGGTAGCAGGACTTTGAAAAATTCAAAGTTAATTTATTTTCAATTAACCAATTCTTTACTTTGTCCATTTCCATGTTGATTTTCCTTTCTAAGGAGAGGAAATTTTTATCAGCTAAATTTAAATGAGTGTCATCAGCAAAGAGAGTTGTGGTAAATTGAGAGCATTGAGGTAAATCATTAATGTACATTAAAAAAAGTAAGGGCCCTAATGAAGATCCCTGAGGAACACCACAAGAAGACTGAAGCAGATCCGATTTATAATTCAATAATTTAGTGTATTGATAACGGTTGGTTAAGTAGTCACGCAGAAGTTCAAGTGCAATGCCTCTAATTCCAAAGTAATGATCCAGTTTCCAAATTAGTCGTTCATGGTTCACAGTATCGAATGCTTTGGAAAGGTCAAGAAAAATGCTGCAGTTGTACATGCCATTTTCTATATTTTTTAATAAATTATCGTATATACTTGTAATTGCATGAATGGTTGAAGAATTTTTACGAAATCCAAACTGATGCTCGTTTAACAACTTAAATCTTACTAAATAAGAGTAACTTCGGCTATAGAGCATTTTTTCAAAGATTTTGCTAAATTGGGATAGCAATGAAATGGGTCTGTAATTAGTTGCTAATGTAGGGTCGTCTTTCTTAAATACAGGTACAACCTCAGCTATCTTGAAAATATTAGGGAAAACGCCTTGCAATTGACAGGAGTTGTACAACTGACTTAAGAATGATGCTATAACAATTTTGCCATATTTTATGAATTTAGTATCACAGTCAACACTACGATTTGCTTTCTTATCTTTCAATTGGTCAATAGACATCACACACTTCCTGAGGAGTTGAGGGGTATAGAAATAACGATTGGTGAGTTGATGAAAATGTTGTCGGTTTGCTTGGTGCTGGAGATTTGGTAGCTGAAATATTTTCGGCCATTTTAGGACCAATATTTACAAAGAAATTGTTCAAGTAGTTTACAACATCTTGTGTATCTGTTATTTCATCATAGTTGGTTTCTTTCTTGAGTTTGAGTGGGAGTACTCGAGTGTGTCGCTTAATATTGGATAGTTAGTAAATTGTTTTCCAAATTTTTTCTGGATTATTTTTATTTTCAGTTAAATTTTGTTTGTAATAAAGCTGCTTTGCGAGAATGATGGTTCTATTTAGAGAATTGCGGTAAGTTTTATACAGTTGGAGAAGTTTTTCATTATGCATTTTATGAAGTTCTTTAAACATTCTATTTTTTTTCTGTATTGCTCTAAGTAATCCTGGTGTTAGCCAGGGTTTTAGTTTTAAGCGTTTCTCTTTTCGTGTTGCTTTTCTTAAAGGAGCATTTTCATCTATTGTTTTATTTAAATTTTAAGAAATGATTCTGCCTGCTGGTTTAGAGATAGGGTGGTTGGAATATCTAGATTTTCTGATAGATTTTGTAGAAATAAGTCAGGATGAAATCGTTTCATGTCACGAAAGCAATACACATTGGTATTTTTTGAGACACTTTTTTGGTTGAAATTAAAACAAAAGGTGCTAGATGGTCCGAGATATCACACTTAGCGACCCCACTTGTGGAAGTATTAACAATGTCAGAATACTACATCAATACTACATCAGCGCTCTATGAATTAATTTACAAGAACACCTCCCTAAACACCATTACATTGGCCTATTAACTGACAATTCACAACAATAAATCCAGCATGGCCGACAAATGTGGTTGCCAGCAAGGATTGGATACAAACAATAACAGATTAATGACTCCATTTCGGGACACTAAGAGGAACTATGAGCTATGCGTATGTAACACCCATTTTTTTTGTAAATGTCAAACGTACCCTTAACTTTTCTGCTAGGGTGGTGGGGAGCTTGCGTCGTCTTGCCTCTTCTATAATGATTTTAATGCGTTCTGGATCCACTTTCTGTTTGGAATTTCTTTAGCTTTGTCGCTGCTACCCGAAAAATTCTTGACTGATTGCATTTTACTCGTGCAACGTAACAATTTTGCTGCAGCTAATGAAAAAGCAAAACAGTGTGGAAAACGAAAATAAAGCGTACCTACAACAAATCATTAGTTAGTAGGCTATGGTAATAAAAAAAAAAGGCAAGCTTAATACAAAACAAAAGCAGTTTCAGAAAGGAGATGGTAATCATAAAAACTAAGTCTCTTAAACATCAAAGCAAATCGCATTATTTTAAATTTAATCGTCGATTACTTTTTGCAAATTAACAGCTCAGCTGGCCGAGTGGAATAGAGCGTCTGTCTCTTAAGCTGTAGACTCGGGGTTTGATTCCGAGTCGGGTCAAACCAATGACTATAAAATTGGTATTCACAGCTTCCCTGGTTGATGCTCAGCATTAAAGGGACAGTGTGGAGAACAAGCCGGCAAGTCTACTTGCTGTGCCGTTGGGAAAGGCACTTAGCGGGATTCCCCCATCGTGATGTGGTAGACAGATGGCTGGCAACTCCTAAGCGAGCTCGTATAGCGCTTTGATCGCTTTCTCGTGATAGGAGGATAAATATGCAATTAAATAAAACATAAAAAAAAAAAAATTGGTCGATGACTTGATCACGGTCAAGACTAGTATTTTTGTTTATATACAAATGAACCAAGGAGTCAAGACGATCTTTCATGGTTGACCGCAAATCAGCGGCGTAACTAGGCCTGTTTGGAGGGGCAAATGCCCAGGGTCTTTTTCCAGGTGTTCGTAATGCCTTCAAGCTAAGCAGAGTTGGGCAATACCGCGGTACTGTAACGCGGTACTTTTTAGTACCGTTATCGGTACCGTCGATACTTTAAAAAATGTACCGTTTTTGGTACCGTCGTTGCTTTTTAGACCGTTTTTACTCGATATTTCGGTAACTTTTTTGAATAAACTTAAGAGAACAAATGCGGAAAATTTTCCACGAAAAGCATCTTTGAAAAGTACCGTAGATCAGTGATCGGCAACCACCGGGCTGCGGCCCCGTGCCGGTCCGTGCGAAGTTTGCTACTGCATGGTCCGCATGCGTTTCCAGAATAAATGCTTTGAATTTGAAACATTTTATAACCTTGGATGCAATTTTCGGATGTTTTTAAATGAATACTTGATAGCTCGATTCTGGTGACCCAGTATGGCAAAGTCATTCAAAATCTTAAAATTGACCAAATCACAAAGGCAAATCTTTTCATTTAAACAGCGAATATTTGATTATGACGTCATTTTATCGTAAATCTTGGTTAAATCAAATAGCGCTAGGCTATAATTCAGTGCGTTAGACGCCTATTGGCGTTACGGCATTTCAAACTTTTAATTACACACTTTTCCCTTTGTCTTGCGACCTAATTTCGCTGCAGCAAAGTTGCCAGATAATAACGTAGTCTATCGCGCTGAGACGAAACAGTTACTCTTTTGTTGACAAAACGACTTTCCGGTACTTTTGAGGCAATCATGAAATGAAACAGATAAAACTCTTTATCATCACTTATATCTTTGAAGTAGCGATTTAGATCGAAGAACTTGCAACGAAACCCTGACTCCAAGGAGATTTACAGTACAATAAGATTCAGACAAATTCAGCTTGCTGTTGTTATATTTGCAGTCAGTCCGAAAAAAACATAAAAAAAAACAAATCTTCATTATACTCCCCGTAATACGCCGAAGCGTGTAACAAGTTGTGGAGCCCATCTCCGCGAGTTGTGACAAACTTTTCTGCTCTCCAGGGCGAGTTTCTATTGATGATACTTTTTATACCAAACCTCATAACTAGGGCGATTTCTTATTGACCTAAAAATCTCAAAAAATTGCCTTTATTTTATCAAAAAATTGACTTTATTGATCTAGCGAAACAATAAAATGAAAGAACCAGTCTATAAGAAAAAAAACACCAAAGTCACTTCAGTTAGTGCTTAGATTATAATGTACGCACATATAATGCCACACGTTTTCTGGCAGAAAGTTTAACTGCTTTGCGTAATTGCGCAGAATCCAGAGTCGTATTCAAGTGTTTCGCTATTCGCTGTATTGCAATCTTCGTAACATCACAGTATGTTCGAATAACTAATGCTTTGTCTTTTCAATTCTAATGTTTTTGACTACCGATACGTAGCGACAAAAATATGCAACAAATGAAAACACGACGAAAAGCTTATTTTATCATACACGAATTTTGCCAAAATTGCAATCTTGCAAAGCTGTCTGAACGGATCTTCACAATCGAATCAATGAAATTACATCAAACATTATATTAGTAAATTAAGCATGTGTAAAACTGTAATACCGATAACAGTCTGACGACAGCATACACCTCCCTGGTACCACCAACAGTTACGAACTTCCATCTCTCAATTATCTGAGTTATCTCTTTTTGAGTATAAAGTAGAATCGCGCAAAAAAAGCAAGATGGCAAAAATTGACCTAATGAAAAAAAATTGATCTAAAAAACAAAAAATTGACATTTATTGACTTTATAACTTCATCAGTACTGATCTTACGACCGTGAAATTTTGTTTCCACATTGTTAGAGTTATTTTCTACTTCCAAAAAATAATTGACTTTATTGACCGTGAATCGCCCTACTCATAACTATAATGCAAGAGATCAACAGATTAATACATGTTGCGATACATGATAAAGCTTGTTTTAGTGAGCGTGCCGCTGTCGCCTTGTTGGTATAACCGACGTTTTCGCATGCAGTATCAAGATTCGCGCGCGACTACAACTCAGATCTTATACTATAGCACCAGATGCGACAAAAAAGCTTGATAAGGTTTTAATTTCGTTACTTTGCAAGACGTAGACCTAAACAAAAATTAATTTTCAAGAAAAAATTTTCGTTTGAAAAGTACCAAAAATCGTTACCGAGTAACGTTATCGTCGTTACTTTTTAAAAATGTACCGTTGTCGGTGCCGACGGTACTTTTTTAGAAAATTTTGATACCGATATCGTCGTTGCTTTTAAAGTACCGAGTGCCCAGCTCTGAAGCTAAATAAATAATAAACAAATAAATAACTGAGGTTATTTTCAAATTATATTGAACGGAAAATTCAACAGTAATTGAGGGAGACTGCGAAGTGAGCTTGCGCTCTTCGAGTCAGCAGCCACCCGTTACATATGTCAAATGCGATCGGCTCCAGCCGCGAATCGAACCCGTCACGGAAGATCAGTCACCTGCGCGCGGTACCGGTTGCTGACTAAGATACAGTTGAAGCTATTTTGCGGTAATTCGCACTCAATTCCTTTGTTTTGATGAACTTCAATATCAGCCTACGTAAATAATTTTGCCATTAAATGCATAAAACTTGGAAATATTCGTGAAGTTTCGTCATTTTCTTGGCTTTTTAGTTTCTTTGGAACTCACTTTAGGAGACTATTGTTTGCACCAAGCGAATAGTTCTAGTCTTTTTTTTTTATTATTAGCGATTAACATACTGTAATAAAATAACAATGAGATATTTAGATAGTACAAAAGTGTTTCCATTTGTTATCAAACGTCATAGCGTGTCTACGTTCGGTAAGCAATAATACTTTCTAGAAATGGTTGCTTACGTTGGGAACTGAGCAAGGCATTAAAAACACTTTATTACCTGAATAATAGCTATTATTATTACCAGAAGAAAAGAGCAATTGTTAAACTAAAATTGGCCGAAAGGAGTCTCCTGGCCAATCACGACTCTCTTAATTGCTCTTTCTATTCAACCAATCACAGCCCGTCATTTTCTCCATATATAACCGGTTCCATCTCTGCTTTCTCATTGTGACGATCTCTTGACAAGTGTCAGACGAAAAGCTTCGAAGACATAAACACTCTCTTGAAAGCAATTACTTTTTTCCCAAGTAACTGTAACTACGCTACTTTCAGAAAGTAACATGCCCACCACTTCTTGAGCCTTCTCTTGTAATTGCATAGAAAGAGGCTTGATGACTTCCAAAATTGATGTGAGAATCTGAAGAGCCACAGCAAATTCACCATTCAAAGATGCCGCAAACAACGATGCTTTACCGCTTGCACTACCAGGTCATGACGCAATATTATCTAAAGACGTCAAGAGAGCTGGCAAATGTTGTTTGAAGACTCGCACTGCCTCTTGTTTTCCAACTCATCGAGTAGCGCAGTAATTCTTTGGACGTGTTCTTCCGGATTCCTTACATTTCTTTTCCATGGTTTCTTGAAGATTTTTGATCCTCTTGGTCGAATCCTGGTGTAGGCGACTGGCAACAGGCGGGCTGCCAATCAAGGTGATTCTATTTAACCAGCGATGCCGGGGCGCAACCGGAAGAATGATCTTCTCTACCAGTAGGCCGAAAATCATAGAAACGTGAGAATTGACTTAACAAATTCTATATTATCCAAAGTCTTGGCTGCCTGCTTAGCCAACACAAACACAGCAGAAAACATTAATTATGAACTAGACTACTGATCGTTAAAGCCTAATGTACATCGCCTACAATTAGAAACAAAGCACCAAAAGTCTAATAACAAAATCTACACTGCTAACTGCTTGGCGAAATCTACACTAAGCCACTAAATGAAATTTAGGCTACAAACAACTAAGCCAAACTAACAAACAACAGCTAACTGGCCTGACCAACACACAGCAATCGCAAGCATTACGCCAAAATATCCAGACGCCAAAATATGGTAATCGGTCAAAATATTAAGAATAAGTTTAAGATAACGTTGGGGACAAGCAGGACGGCGAACGACTACACCTGGTAAAATACGGCAATTTCATGCATAAGTGTAACTGCTTTTTTTATGCCGGTCACCTGGCCTGCCTTTATCAAGCAAAGATTTATGCAATATGATATACAATGCACGTATATTGCTGCGGGACACTTTTCACGGATGTGCTTCTGTACACCACTTTTGTGACCAGACATGACTGCAGCTCCATCGTAACCCTGACCAAGCATGCCACTAAACGGTATACCAGCATCGGTCAGTGTTGCTAAAAGCTGTGCCGTTAGTCCAGCTCCAGTCAAATCAGTAGCTTCTCGAAACGCGCTCGCAGATACTGTCTCCTCTCACGTATCTTAGACAAATTGCTAATTGCTCTTTAATCGATACTTCCGTCGTTTCATCAGCAAGCAGGGAAAAAATCGTGCTTCTTTAACTTCTTCGACAATACGCTTTTGAAAAAATACACCTGTAGCTTCCAAAATATCGTTTTGTATCCTGGGTGAGATGTAGGTGCAATTTCTACCAGCGGTGGTAATGTGCTCGTAGGTAACTTTATCGTTACAAGCAACGTTCCCTCTAAGAACTTGCTTAGTGAGCGCAGAATGGAAGGCCGTGTGAGCTCCAAAAAAAGGTCTGCGCGGAAAATTTGGAAAAAGTAGATAAGAACACATTTTAAACGAATACAGAATTTACTTGTACACTCAAATTGCAGCAATGGAGTAGCACTAGCGTAGACAAAAATTGACGTTTAGTTTGTAAAATGAATGTCTGATGATCACCAGCCTAACGTATATACTGATGTATGCTGCTACTTGATAAGTTCATATAACAGCATTTGTTGTGTTGCTGAATGTTAATGACAAATTTAACCTCCAACAACCTGTTTCACTCTGTTGGAGATCTTCAGGTAGAGTTATAAAACAAAAATCTATTTAAAAGCAATTAATGTGCGAAAATTTTGCTGGAGTTATTGTATATTTGTGTTATCATCAGACGAACGCAGGTTTTGAACCCCTGAACCAGACAGGAGCCACACAGAGCAACGCACCATGTCAGTTACCACTAGGCCAAGGGAGCAGTTGAGATTCTAGTCTGATTTCAGGCACTTAACCCGTAGGCTATAGTCTGCCCACGTTGTAGGCTAAGAACAGTATCTCAGCGATTTACCCACCAATTTTAATTTCTGGCCTTAAGTGGGCACGCAGTAGCCTACGGCATAAGTACCTAAAATCAGATTAGAATTTCAATTGCTCCCGTGGCCTAGTGGTAATTGGCAAAGTTCGTAGCTCTGCCTGCCGAGCAGAGCCGTAGCAGCCGCCCCCAAACCCCCCAATTGGGGGGTCCCACACTGCCAAAAGGGGCCCAAAATTGTTTTAAAGCAGAGTTTCTCAAACTAGGGTCCGCGGATTCCTGGGCTCCGCGGCGACCGCACAAGGGGTCCGTGACAATGTTGCAAAAGATAAAAAAACTAGAACTTTCAAATGATTTTTACAAAACATACACAAACCCAATTAATTACTGTAGTGATTGAAAATCTTATAGAATGTTGTTTTCTTCTACTATCTCTTGATTGTTGAGTAATTATTGAAGTTAGTCATGGAATACGATACTCTTGCCTTATTGTTTATGAATTATAATGCTGTAATAGCTTAATTGCAATGACAAGTTAAAAGCGCGAGCAGAAATAATAGACTAGATCAGAGAGACCCCGATACAAGCTTATTAAGATATAAGTTTATAAGATAGAAGATGAAAGCTTTAACGGCCTACTATCTTTTACATCCTGTTGGTAGAGCTAAATCAGGGCCGGTGCTAGGAACTGCGGGGCCCAATTAGAAATCTAATCGCGGGGCCCCTCTTTTCATAATAAAATGTATAGACGTTTGTGTCTCATGAAAAAAACATGTAAGCGAACCAAAAAAATAGACATTTAATACCTGCTAAAAAAATAAATCTAAGAGCCGGCGCCGGAGCAGTCGTCTTAGGGGGGCCAAGCCTTTATCAAGAGGGGTCAAACATTCAATCAATTCTATAAACTATACAAAAAAAGCTTTCACGCCACAGTCTTCTTTATCAACGAGAACTTTGCAGCGAGCTGACATTGATTTGAACTTTAAGGTGCCGTTTCTGAGCAAGTGTTATATATCACAGCTATCTCATAATGTTTTACGAGTTCGAAGACAAAAGAAAAGCAGTGAAACACGCGTATAGTTGCTTGTTGTGTTGTTAACAAACGCAATTTTCATATTTGATATTCTTAATTCGAACGAAACGCAAAACGGTTCCGGCGAAGCTGTTTTAACAATACATAAAATGTTTAAAATTATGCTTAGAAGCCGCTGTCTTCAAAAAAGTAAGATTGTCGATTGGAGGTTAAGGGTGGGGGCAAGCTTGCTGTATGTGGGGGCCAGACCATTCTTTTGCGCCGACTCTGCTTTTATTGATTACTGTACTTTAAACATCAAGAAAGCCGGTCAATTAGTTAAATAATTTTAAATTTCGGACAAGCATTATTTTATGGTAATATCTTGAAAATTATGCCACAACGCAATATTTTGCGAATACATTTTTCTGAATTTGGAACTCCTTCAAATATACCTAAATATGCCAACAAACAATAAACAAAAACTACCGGAAAGATTTTTCAAAATACACTAAAATTGTACTTGTTGTACGAAAATTTTAACAAATTTCCGAGAACGCATGGCCCTGGATTTCCTAAAGATAGTTTTGTCCATAAATCACTTCAAATGAACTCGACCTGATGTTGCCACTGTGCTATTGACTTTGTTATCATAAATCTTGAAGGTTTCTCACGGCTTTTGCTTTTATTAAACAAAATATATTTTACAATTTAACTTGAGTGTCAATTGCTTTGGTGGAGAGCGTGCATCCTTAAACAGACACTAAAATGCTACAACTGAATTTAACATGAAACCCTCCTCCAGGCGTTTATTTGTGAACAGCAAACCCATGTGACCAAACAACTGCGTGGCTTTTTTCCTTACCAAAGCTTGGTTTCAGAGCCGGATTTAGAGAATGAGAGGCCTTAGGCTTAGGTTGTGTTGATATCAGGTAGGCCGCTAGTGATCATAGGCGCTGATCAGACTCATCTGTAAGGTGGCCATGGTTGATCTCGAAAACAAAAAGGTCGCTCCGTGATCGCGTCGAGCCCTTTTGCTTGTGACGAGGTCCCTCGTTTCTCCGAGGCCTTAGGCTTAATTCAGCTTGATTTGCCTAATGGTAAATCCGACCCGGCTTGGTTTGTCCAGCCACCGAGTTGCCGATTTTTCCTATTTAGCCTAACCCTGATTTAAAAGAAAATAGAAATGCTTCATAGATATTGTGCACCGGTTCAACTTTTGGCACTTTCACCTATTTTGTATCTCACAGTACAGAAAGGGACTCCCACTAGCGCGGGGCCCCTTAAGGTGCGGGGCCCAATTTGGTCTAATCGGTCAAATCGGCCTAAAACCGGCCCTGAGCTAAATAATAACTAAAAGCATTGCAATTGTGTGAATGTAAAATCAAATCAAACCTTTATTATGCTTGCGGTAATACGCAGAAGCGTGTAACGAGTGGCGGGACTCATCTCCGCGACTGTGACTTTATCAGCGATTGTGCAATACAGCTTCGACTCCCAAGAGCCCTCGAAATGATGGCAAACTGCTGTTGGCGACGCTGTGTCTGATTTAACCGGCCCGGGGATCGGACCCCAGACCTTGCGCACCGATAATGATGCGTTTTACAAGTACGTCAGGGGTCGGCAACTTACTGCACTTAAAGAACCACCTTAACCGATAACCCAAAATATTAAACACAGGTCTTCGTTTATCCCCACAAAAAGCCGCAACTTGAGGATCAAAGAACCGCAGGTTACCGACCGCACTACATCAATCGCTCGGTCTAAATGTACAATTTATGGACAAATATTTGAAACAAAAGCTGTGAGAAGCAACCCCACTCGTCTCATTTATGTGATTCATATGTGTCGGTAAACATAAAACTACGATTCGGCACAATTTATTTTCGTTTTGCTTGTAGGCTAAGCTTTTGTAGAAGTTGGGTGAAAAATTAGCGCAACTTGAAAGTGAACGCGGTAAACTTGATTCGCAATAATGGTCCGTGGTACAAGAAAGTTTGGGAAACCCTGTCTTAAAGGACCCAAAGTTGCATCAATTCAAGAACAAAATTTTGCTTTGCGAATCGCGTTGAATGGGATTTTTTGCGCTCAGACTCTATATTTTAGTTTTCAAATTCTTCGCTATCGTTTCTTTTTAAATAGCGTCATAACCTGCGTAATGAAGTCATAACGAATATACTGTATGTAAAAGTGCTCATACAACTTGAAAAAGGAGGCCGGTGCAGAGTTGGATCCAATCATTTTTTAATTTTTAAATTCAAATTCATTAACACCTTGTGAGCGGATTTAACATTTTATTTATTTGCATTTTTATCCTGCTATCACCAGAAAGCGACGGGGCGCTATACGAGCTCGCTTAGGAGTTGCCGGCCATCTGTCCACCACACTTAGGTGGGGGAATCCCGTTAAGTGTCTTTCCCAACGGCACAACCAGCGAACTTGACGGCTTGCTTAACACTACCCCTTTAATGTTGAATTTCTAGTAAAGAAGCTGGGAATGCCAATTTTTAAGTCATTGGTTTGACTCGACTGGGAATCAAACCCTCAGTCTACCGATTCAGAAACAGACGCTCTATCCACTCGGCCATCCGATTGGTTCTTTACTGGCCATGTTGTCAATCGAAAGTTAAAGTGGGATGTTCACTGAGAAACGATACGATAACGGCAGGAAAATCCCCAAGGAGCGCACGATGCGCAAAAAACGCTCTGATACGACAACGATCCTCTAACGATCGGTAAATGTCAACCGCGAGCGACCGTAGCGTAGCTATGGAAGCAAGAATACGCTGGGCTCGTCTGCGATGCTTTTGAAGTCAAGTAGTTCGGCAGTTTAATTCACACAAACACTTTTCTATGGAAACTTCATGCTCGAATCATGGGCGCCCGCAGAATTTTTTGTACGGGGGGGGGGCAAATTTTTGGTTGGTGAAGTTGACGTTTTACGGTGTCAGCCAATAAGCTTGATTTAATTTTAATCAACGCCATACTGCATTAGATGAAAAAGCAGTATCATAGGCCCAGTGGCGTAGCAAGAAATTTTGAAAGGGGTGGACCATAATTTCTACAGCACATTTATTTCAAGGGTATTTTTTTGACAAAACTAATTTGAAGCTGATTGAGAAACAAGAACAGCTCTATGGGGTCCGGGGGCATGCTCCCCCGGAAATTTTTTGAAATTTTACATGCTGTATTTAAGTGGTTTTTGAATAATTTTCACGCCAATTTTGTTTAACGTGCTTCGCCAAATAGGCCTATGATGCATTTTGTTTGCACATTTTCCATTATGCGTACTTAAGGCGTAAGGCCTATCGCTAAATCGCCATCAAAGAGGTTCAAAGTTATGGAAAAGTTGTATACATTAAAAACATTTTTGAAAATGGCTGGTGGGAAGATGCATACCCCTCATCTTACCCCTGGATCCGTCCCTGGCTATAAGCACCAGAAACCATCAAAAGAGTCGGCATATTCCAGTCACTTGGCACCATTAACTTTGTTCTTTTTTACTAAAAGGCAGAGTCAAAAGGGGGGGTGGGGCATGGCACAATGCCCTCCTTCCCCTAAGTACGCTTTTGCACAGGTCTTATCAGTTATCATCATATTCGAAAATTTATAGAAATATATCGGAATACAATGAAAATGGGACGAAAATAGCTTAAGGAGGAAAAGTAAAACCACAGTTAATCTCAAAACTGGACGTTTCAACAACATAAATTTGGCTATCATCATCAGCAGCTTATGCAAGGCAGTTCAAAAGTGAATCACAGTACAAAACTGAAAACGGTACATTTTTTGAACAACACTTCATGTATGCTTAATGTAGTGTAGGCTAAAATTACAAGCTCAAAATGAACTCAGTCAGCCAGCTCTCCTGCATCTAACTTCTACTATTTTCTTAAAATTTTCATTGGTTGCAAGCCAGCCCCGCTGCGTGGTTTGGAGCGTCCTTTTTACGACAGCCGTGATCGCAAGGTTGATTGGTTAACTCCCATCCAAGCCTCGTTGTTGCGTCCTTGGATAAAATGCTTTACGACAATTATTTCTATTTGGTGGATCTTAACAAGCAGCAAATCAAAGAAGTCGGAAGCAAAATTTAAGTGGGAACTCGGAAACAAAGGCAACTCCTTCCTACGTATAGCGTAGTGTGTTCGCCCCGGGTTTCCCCGAATCCGAAAACCCGGGTTTTTAAGTAATATTTGAAACCCGAAACCCGGGTATTTTTTGGTGCGAAACCCGGGTTTTATTACGTATCAATTATCAACAAAGAGATGCAGTTGTTTGAGACTACGAAAAAGAGACCGGAGAATTTAAGAGAAAATTTATCGTACTCTCCTCACAATTACGTAGACCAACTTCTGTAGAAGCAGCGCGGACATTTTCTGCTATGGTACTTTTTGCTACCAAGATTAGAAACAGGCTAAATGATGACCCTTTGAACGTCTTGATTGTAATGCTCCAATTTAATAAACAATAATAAATTTATAATTAAAACAACAATAAATATATAAATATCATTTAATAAACAAAAATAAATTAAAATATCAAGTGCCCCCCTTGCCCCCCCTGCGGGCGCCCATGGCTCGAATGAAAAACGTTAGGCCTGCTGCATAGTAGGGCAAGTTAAATTTTTTGATGACTGATCTAATCAATTAAGTTGGGATGCTTACTAATCAAGAGTGTGATGTGGTAATATGACTTTACCAGGCCTAAACACGTTAAACTGTAAAATACTGGGTACCGGTAAGTTATATCAAAACATTTCGATAAGAAGTGGCCCAAACAAGTTACCGATACTGATAGTACTGGGTTAGTTGATCGGAACTAGGCTAGACATACCGGTAAGTTCAGTTTATTTTTTACCAAGCAAAAAAAGCACTGGTTGCTTGGCAAAGAGGCAGCAAAAAGACACAGTATAATCATCAGGCCATTAACGCTTTTAGGGCCTAGTGTCCACAAAAAGGGACTAAGTTGAAATTGCATTTACTAAGCATTCCTTGCTTTGTTTCAAATATATTTTTCTTCCGAGTACCATAAAAGCAATATTGAAAACGAAAAACACGTGTGTGGCACCTCTGTCTGCCTTTTTCGTGAAAAGAGAATGGCTTCTAGTTCAAGGATTACGTCTCAGTGTGGGGCTAGTCTAATTTAAAGATTTTTATTGCAAAACTATTAATTTTTCGACACTTTTTTTTATAAAAATATAATTTCATCCTTTTTAGTGTGGTAGAGAACTAATATTTTGACTATAAGTGCATAAAAGTTACTTAGTAGGTGAAATGACATATGTCCTAAAAGTGGACTATGGGCTCTTAAGGAAACTTTGTCAGTAAATTTCGATAACCTAAAGTACTGGTGCCAAAGTCGAATATTGCTTTGTTTACTGCTGTTGCAGTATTTTTTCTTTTAAATTGATTATACAGGGTGACCCCCAAAAAAAAAAACGGGCCCCGTGTATTTAGAATAATTAGAATTGGGGCCCGTTTTTTTTTGGGTCACCCAGTATCTTCATTCACAGCAATAAAACGTGTAAATTTTGCAAAAAATGGGTGCTGCTAAAACCTGGAGGATCACAAGGACCGCCCCTTGCAAGAGCACAAGGACCGCTAGTTGCGCAAGTGAGTTATTATTAGGGGTTAGGGCCCCTCGCAAGAGCACAAGGACCGCTAGGGGCACAAGTGAGTTATTACTGAGGATGTAATCACTCGCTTGCGTCCTTGTGCTCTTGCGAGGGGCGGTCCTTGTGATCCATGCGCTCCTGTAGGTTTTAGCAATACCGAAAAAAATTTGCGAAAATTGAAATGAGTTTTTATATTTTTCTTGCCGCAAACGACCAATGTTCTCAAATGTAGACATATTTTCACCCCCAAAACTATAAAATTTATAATGGAAACTTTGCGCAAAATCTGCTATTTGATAGTCAAATAACAACTTGACCGCATTATTATCATGGTGAAAGGGGTACAAGATACCACAGGCATTAAAGGGTCAAGTCAGCAGGCACCTTACGAAGAACAATAAGCAGCTATATTTTAGTATAGTAGCAATGAATATTTTTAAAACAGTGCAATGCATATATGCAGTAGATTTGAGAAAGACAGCTTTTATTTTCTACAGTAGCTACCCAGTACTAGTGCATACTACTGTATGTGGGTAGGCTACTTTACTAACATAAAAATGATGTTCGACCTACTTTTTGTAGATAAAGGAAATAGCTATTTCTTAAGCTTACATAAATCTTTTCAATACCGGTAGCTGTGTAGACAGACTTGCTCTAGCCTAGTCGACCAGTTAGTTAGGTACCGCTACTTATTAGTTCAGGCTGTAACGTAGGCCTAACCTGTAAGTTCATAATTCAAATTATTTAGTTATCTTAAGTTTGTGCTTTATCCAGTCCTTTCAAACGATGAGCTAACGACGCCCGACAGAGTAGAAATTTTTCTACTCTGTCGTTTCGTCGTTAGACACGGTTCTTCGCGTCGTCCCGTCGTGTGAAAATGGTCGTTATCGTGGTCAGAGCGGCGGTAGGCATTGAATGTCGTAAATAGGCGTAGGCGTCGCGTCATAATGTGTTAACAACGCGATAACGACTGCAGTGGACATCCCGCTTAATGCACACGATCTTCAGATTATGACGCTGTCATAAGAGCAACTGCGAACGAAAAAGTGCGCTCTAGCTAGGCGATTTTAATGGTAATGGATAGACCTAAATTAATGTAACAAACTTGTGTTAAAATGACACCTGTTATTTTTCCACAATGACAACGCGTATGTATTACTACAGTATTCGCATTGTGGTGAGACACTGAGCTGTTACCCCTGAAAAAACCGAAAACAGTTTATATCGAAAGCTTAGTATAGGGACCCTTGAACGGATTTTGGGGGGGGGGCAAAGTTGAGCTGCTACGGCACTGCTTCCGAGGTCTCGTTTTCATCAACCTCTTACCCACCATTTCTTCAATCACTCCTTTAACCTCATGTGTCTGTGTATTTTTCATTTAAACCCGCATCTGGCTAACACATTCCTTGTGCTTATAAGTTTAACCCATGTCAGAGCAGTACGACCACGAAGCATCTTCATTTTGTCAACAACATGCCGTTTTCTTTTCACCAGTTTTTAATGGCAAATTGGCAATGCGTTTTATTGACATTGAGATTGTCAAGCGATTATGACATCTATTTTAGTTATATGCTCGATTGATTACTGGCACGGAAGAATTTTGTGGTATCACTGCACAATTAACTGATTGCACCTTGAATTTGCAAAACAATATTGTCAAATCTCAAATGTGGGGCTTGCTTCCGATTGAAAGCACGTATTTACCTAGTCTTGCTGTCAATGCTTATGCGGCGTGCGGCAGAACGAATGTACTGCGCGGGGTTTCTCGGCCAGATGCGCAGCCGCGCAGCTTCGAGGGAACGTAGGTTACAAGATGCCATGAATTGCAGAGTTGCTCGAAAATTTCCTTGTGTGTAGTCTATTTCCGATGAATCTCATTGAGGCATCGGTAAGTCACCAAAATCACGATGTTCTCACAAAGCAAGGCACAATCGTCCCAAAAACTCGATTGAGAAAACAATTCACTCAAGCGCTCCGCGGTTCTTTTTACGCTTCTTTGCGGCTCCTATGTTTGCCTGTAGTTCAACATCTCCTGCATTGCTTTAAACAAGGCCTAAGAATACATTTGCCTTTGACTAGCTGTCTTCATGAAACTTCTTCTAGAGATGCTCCGTCAAATACACATTGTTTCCAGTCAAATGGTCATATTTTTGTAATGGGGTTTTCAACATGCGGTTAAGCTTTACTCCTTGAACTTCGTCAGCAAAAATGGCACTGAGACGGCAAAAAATTCCCTCATTGGACAAGAAGTAAAAAAACACGTCGTATTTTCCAACAAAATGTTGAGGATCAGGATGTCTTCGTCTAATACTGCTCTGGTCCTTGCGCTCGGTGCATGGCTATTGAAACCCTGTGAGAGGACACCATGGCTTCGTAAGAGAGCGAACCTTTTCCATATCACACAACTTCGACCACTCAATAGCACCAACGTCGTAACTCGGGCTGTCGCTTTTGATATGGGTTGGTTCCACAGGCGTAGCAGTAGCACCGCTTGTTGTCGGTTACTGCGTCGCAACTGTCATAGTTTGAGCTGGTTCGCCTATCTTTCTTTTAGGTTGAACTTCAAAAAAATCGATTATTGTTCTCTTCATTTTGAATATTCTGCAAGAAACTTAATAAATATGCATAAAATAAACTGCATCAAGAATTCGTGCCGGTATCAAGGTTAGCAGCAGCAATTAGCCTGCTGAAATAGTCTGTAGCTTCGTCAATCATTCGATACCTGTCTGAGAATCAATATCGGGGTTCGCGTAGTCTATTTGTATTTCGTTGCACGATTGCGAAAGACTGCGTGTTGACATGTAATGTAGCAACGCACAACAAAGCGCTCTCGGGCAGCAACTTTGCTTTCTTGACTTGCTTGAGTAAAATGACCTACTAAATCGAGCTTACACAAAAAGCAAGGAGGTCTGTATCGTAATGTACTCATTATGTAACTGAAAAATTGTTACGAATCAAATACCAGAGGAAGGTTATTGTTTGATCTACAATGAGCCCTTGCTCCTGAGCTGTTGCTCGATTAACTGTTGTCAATTATCAACATCAAGGGTTCTTTACATCGTTTTGCTGTCGATCCTTGTCTCGGAACTTGTCGGTGAGTTTAAATAATTTAAATAATGCGTTATGTGTGCAATGGATGTGAAGATTCATTTCTGCCTTAATATTCGAATGTGTTCATGCTATACTGGTTGCGCTGCTTTGGACTAGTTTGTTGTAGGTTATAACGATTCTGAATCGAGCTCTTGCTTATATGTTGTTGTAATTTGTGCTTTATCGTGACTGTTGGCGTCTAGCGTTGTGAATTATTCAAGTAGCTTAATGTAACTGTTTATAATTATTAATAGAAACCGTAAAAGACCAATATTCTACGTGTTCTGTATCGACCGTTAGACGACAAGGATCTTGACACTCACTAAGGTCGTTACATAGTCTAAACATTAGCCCAGGCTAAAGCAAACGTGTCGGCGAACCAGGTTAAAAAATAATATCAGATGATCAAGATCCTTACAACTTTTTCTGTTGATATCAGCCAGGGTTTTTTTTCCGACCATTGACCGATTTTTATTGGCGATGCCCGATTTTTTCAGGCCTGTTTGGTCACAATGACCGAAAGAAATTTACGAAGGACTAACTGCATTTTTTTTTTGTTTTTTATCGTGTTTGAAAGTTCAATAAATTTCATCAAAAAATGAAATCAAATCTTTATACTCGCGATATTACGCCGAAGGCCCAAAGCCTATAGCAAGTGCCCCAATCAAAAAAATTGCACGGCAATTTTTACCGGGCATTTAATATACATGAGCCAAGCTGGCTCAGGTAAATGCCCGGTGATTTCCATGGGATTTTTTTGATTGGGTGGCGTTCTATCTCCGCGGTTTTAGCGCCTGCTGTGCCTGGGCAGCAAACCTTCGAACTCCAAAGAAACTCGCAGCGCGGTGGCGAGTCGCTGGCCAGCAACACTGTATCCAATTTGACCGACCTAGGAAACGAAGCCCACACTTTCCGCCCCGACGTTTTTACGATTGAACTAACTGGCCGGTTTTATGAATTTTATAGTTCAAGGAAGTGTTGGAAATATGGTTTTAAACCTGAGTTACAATATGACCGAAAAAAAATCGATTTGACCGAAAGAAATTGTGCAAGCTTAGCTAAAATCGCTCAAGGATCGAAACAAAATTAAAAAAAAAAGCTGGATGTTAGACTACATAAGTACATATAGCCGCATCACGGCTTACAGGTCTCAAGAAATTTACGGAGGGCGGCGGTGTTTTATTTGTCCAAACTTAACGACCAGTACTGTAAAACGACTAAAAAGAATGACTAACTTTTTTCTATAAAGACGAACTGAAAGGGGGCGCCCATAGGAGCCCCTTCCGCGCACACAAATAGAAGGTGCAATCTATAGGAAATTGCCTTTACGTTCTTACATATACGAGGTTACCTGACTTATAGGAGGTGTACGCAGATGTTACCTTACAAGTAGGTTGGGTACTATCTTACATATACGAGATTACCTTAACATCTTACATATAGGAGGTTACCTGACATAAAGGAGGTTATAAACCCACGGTTTCCTTTCATATAGGAGGTTTGAAACATTGCAAATAGGAAGTTACCTTACATAGAGGAGGTTTGAAATATTACGCCTGAGAGGTTACCTTATATATAGAATGTCAATGTCATTGAGTTACCTTACATATAGGAGGTTTGAAACATTACATCTGAGAGGTTACCTTACATATAGGAGAATGTTTTTACCACTAGAGGTACTAGAGTGTTTTTGGCCTTTGGCCCCAATTCGCTCCTAAAGATAATTTACCGATTATTTACAAAACACCATTAAATATTTGAAATGATGAGAACATTTGCGAATAACATTGTTTTAATATTTTCACTACTAGAGGTGCTAGAATGTTTTTGGACCTTGGCGCTAAGTCGTCTCTGAAAATAATGCCCCCTTGTTTACAAAACACCATTAAATCTTTGAAATGATCAGAATATTTGCCAATAGCATTGTTTTAATATTTTTACCACTAGAGGTGCTAGAGTGTCTTTGAACCTTGGCCCCAATTCGCTCCTGAAGATAATGCCCCGATTATTTACCCCAAACTAAACCCTAACCCTCCAATAATATGTAAGGTAACCAAATGGCACTGACCTACTTCAGTATTTGCAAGGTAATCTCTCAAATGTAATGTTTCAAACAGTGGCGTACATTTGTGGAAATTAAGGGTGATAAATTATTGCAGTCGTACCCTTGCTGTTTTGCTTTTCACTTGAATTAGTTTGCCCTTCTGGGCGCGTTAGCTTTCCATTTTCGATTATGTTCTGATGAAGGACGGCAGCGTGGCCGAGTGGTTCGGAGCGTCGTTTTTACGATGGCCATGATAGCAAGGTTGATGGTTCAACTCCCATCCAAGCCTCGTTGTTGCGTCCTTGAATAAGATGCTTCATGGCAATTATCTCTGTTTGGAGGAATTTAACTAGCAGCAAATTAAAGAAATCAAATGCATTCCCCCTCATCCCCCCTCCTCTGGATCTGCCCCTGGTCACTAATTGTGACGAAACTTTTACCGCACAAAAACCAAATCAATGGAAACGTAACAACCTAATTATTACTAGATAGTGAAATAGTCGGACGTCATTATTCATGTACTGCGTGGTGACAATCAACAAGATCTTAGATCACGATACCTTATCGGCTTAGTCGTACCGGTGCACTTACTGCGATTGCTCGCTGATTACTTCCTCCTCTGCCAACCGTCACCTGACATTGAATGTTTTATAGCAATCGCGTACCAATTTCTTCCAATATTGGGGGTGATAAGTGCATTATCATCCCCCCTCGAAAAATATTGGGGGGATGCATCCCCCCTAGGATGTACGCCCTTGGTTTTATACCTCCTATATGTAAGGTAACCAAATGCCATTGACTTCCTATATGTAAGGTAACCCCTCAGATGTAATATTTTAAACATCCTAGATTGATTGATTGATTGATTGATTGATTGATTCATCTTTATCCTCCTATCACGAGAAAGCGACTGAGGCGCTATGCGTAGGACGAATCCAGACTCGCTTAGGAGTTGCCTTTGTTTCCAAGTTTTCTGCTTGAATTTTCTTCTGACTTCTTTAATTTGCTGCTTGCCAGATTCCACCAAGCAGAGATAATCATCGTGAAGCATCTTATCCAAGGACGCAACAACGAGACTAGGTTGGGAGGTGAACCATCAACCTTGCGATCATGGTCGTCGTAAAAACGACGCTCCGAACCACTACGCCACGCTGCCGACAAATAGATGTAAGGTAACCCAATAGCGTTGACTTCCCATATGTAAGGTAACCTCTCAGATGCAATGTAAGGCAACTTTGGGAGAGGGCAGATCTTCTGTGTGTAAGGTAATCTCTCAGATGTAATTTTTTAAATAAATAACTGAGGTTATTTTCAAATTATATTGAACTGAAAATTCAACAGTAATTGAAGGACACTGCGAAGTGAGCTTGCACTCTTCGAGTCAGCAGCCACCCGTTACATACGCCAAGTGCAATTGGCTCCAGCCGCGAATCGAACCCGTCACGCAGGATCTGTCACCTGCGCGCGGTACCGCTGGGCCACGTCGCTGACAAACCTCCCATATGTAAGGTAACCTCTCAGATGTAATGCTTCAAACTAGGGATGTGCCGAGTCCAGTCCGAGTACTCGGCCGAGTATTAAGGCATTTTCATTGAAGATTGAAGGATGTTTCATTATTTGATACTCGACCGAGTACTAATTTGTAAACAATTAACGTTTTTCTTTTTACTTAAACCCAAGTTACTAACTCAACGGTAGTAATTTAGCAAAACACGACTGATAATTCATAAACATTATTGTCTTTTTTGCTTGATAAGGCACCTACGGGGTACATTGTCATTATTGCATTGTAATGCCCAGATGTTGCCATTTGACTGTAAGTTCAGTATACCAAAACCAAATACCATTGTTACTGATTAACCCAATGATCCTGAAGCAGCTAAATGCAAGAAAACCAAAAAGGCAAAAACATACTACCCATCGCGCGTGACGTCATCGATACTCGGACTCGGGCTCGGACTCGCCGAGTAATGCCGTAAATACTCGTTACTCGGCGAGTCCGAGTAATTTTCCTTGAGGCACATCCCTACTTCAAACCTCCTTTATGTAAGGTAACTCAATGACATTGGCCTCCTATATGTAGGCCTAATGTTTCAAACCATCCACTAGCGTAGCCAGGATTTTGCAATGGGAGGAGTTGAGAACAGCGGGGCACCCAGGACTTAGCCAAGGGGGGGGGGGCACAACCGAGGCTCTAGGGGCGAAGCCTCAGTCGCCGGAGACTAAGGAGATATGGGGACATAACTCCCAGCTGCAAACGAATTTTTGCGGTTGTCACATTAAAAAAACACTCAATTTAGCACACTTTTTATCGAAAAAGTGCATGCAGTGAGTGCAGTCTCCATAGACAATGCAAAAATATTTTCGCACCTTATGTCTACAAGCAAAAGCTTGGCTAAAACGAGTGAAAGGAGGCTGCAACCATTATTACATAGTTTGAGAAATTGTAGACTGAAAGTTAGATTTTAGCGCCTTATTACAGCGCCAAAGAGGGGGCGATGGCACCGTGCCCCCCTGCGTGCGTCTATGGTTGAGAATGACGTCACATTTGACCATACGTTGTATAATAACAAAGCATGGCCTCAAATTTAAGAGAGATGTTTTTAACTAAAAATACCAAAGGCAGTTAAGGCACAATAAGTATTGTAAGGAAGTCAAAAAAAAATGCTTTCTGGTGAACTGGTAATACGATATTCAAATGTTAGCGATTTCGTTCTTTTTTGAGCTACGTAAATCTTTTTTGTTTGAAATCGTTTAGTCTTTTCTCTGCGGAAGGTCTGAGGGCAGTTGTGTGGGTAAGTATCTAGCACTTTAAAATAAATATCAGAAAAAGAAGTAAGCATGAAGCCATTCAGTCTCAAAAAGAGTTTTAACTTTTCCGTACCGTGGTTACGCCACTAAATTTTAAATTCTATAAACACGACACCCAAGTGTCAAAATATCACAAGCGGGTAACAGTTAAAAGTGAACTCTGTGCTGGTTCATACTTCTGTTCTGAATGTACAATATTTCTGCGCCGTTTATCACCCCATAAATCGAGTTCTTGGGATCCGCCTCTGACTACGCGTCCAATTAACATAAAATAACCGACTTAGGCGTAGTAGTAAAAATAAGTAACGCTTCAAAAAGAAAGTCAGAAAGAGACGTAAGTATGACGTCACTTAAGGCTCAATGAGGAGTTGTAACCCCAAAACACCCCCCGTGGCTACGCCACTGAAACCACCTATATGTAAGGTAACCGTGGGTTTATAACCTCTTGTATCAGAGGTGACGAACATGCGGCCCGCGAAAGAATTTCCTGCGGCCTGCGAACATTTTGACGAGACCAGTTTACTCCAAAACTTTCTTTTTCCGTCTAATCTTTGCGATGCGATATCAAAAGCTGAGCCCCCAATTGAACCACACGTGTATCACACAGAAATCATACCAGAGCCGGCGGCAGAGCAGCCGACTTCGGGGGGCCAAGCGTGTATCTGGGGGGGCCAAAATTTGAAATTAAGCACAAAAGCAGCTGTCGTCAAAAGAGTAAGCTTGTTGATTGGGGGTGGGGGGCAAGCATGTGGATTGGGGGCAGGCCCCTGGCCCCTTCTTGGTGCCAGCCTTGAATCATACTGAAAAAACGTACAGTACCAGCCTTTCATCTGTTTCAGGATTGAGCAGTTCATCCATTTTTGTGTAATAATAGTAATATAACTTGTGGTCCGTTAAAGCTTCATTACGCCTAGTGTGCAGCATACGAGTAACTATTTGAGTGAGAGCTTAGCTTGCCTTACAGTATTTTGTATTTGTATTTATCTGCGTATTTATTCTCCTGTCACGAGAGAGCGATCAAAGCGCTATAACGAGCTCGCTTAGGAGTTGCCGGCCACCTGTTTACCACACCAAGATGGGGGTAATCCCTCTAAGTGTCCTTCCCAACGGCACAAACAAGGGTGGAAACCTGGCTACTTGGCGTTAGGGTGTCAGTTTCAGTTTAGGTGTGTTGAAACTCAGAAGTCAGGTTTCAGTTTTGGTTTGGTTTCACGGCAGTTGACACATAGGATCCAGTTTCGGTTTCAGTTTTGCTTAGGCACAACTTTGGTTTCTAGGTTTCAGTTTCGGTTTAAATTTCATCCAAAAAAGCTATTTTATTTTGAATACGGATTGTTTAAGTGCTCTACTTTTTAGCGTTTTTGTTGTATTGCGATGATAAGCAGCAGCTCGGATGGCCGAGTGAGGAGAGCAATTGCTTTAGAAGTTGTCGACTTGGGTATAATTCTGAGTCCGGTAAAACCAAAGACTCAAAAATTGGTATCCACAGCTTCTTTATTTGACGCTCAGCATTAAAGGAACTGTGCTGGTAATTTCAAAAAAATTAAGCGACGTTTCAAGGTACCAGTAGCATTGTAATGGATGTGCTTCTAAGTAAGTTGAAGTCTACGAGAAACTGTTTACTTCTGACACGTACCCTTGGTCCTTACGAATCGTTAAATTTTGGAGGCAGTCTTCCATAGGCTTTGACTACCGCAGTTGCAAGGGCTGAATGCCTTGACAATTTTTAAGACTCAAAATCTTAGAAAATTCTAAACAGGTTTTAGTTTCAGTTTCGGTTTTGACGTTTCAAGAAAAAACGGTTTAGGTTCACGTTTAGGTTTTCAAAAATTTGGCTGAGTAGGTGTCAGTTTCAGTTTGGGTTTTAAAACCTTTCTTCAAAACCGGGTTTTCAGGCTTAGGTGTCCACCCTTGGGCACAACTGGTAAACTTGCCGGCTTGTTCTCCAAACTGCCCCTTAAATGTTGAGCGTCAAGCAGAAAAGCTGTGAACACCATTTTTAAAGTCATCAGTTTGAGCTGACTTGGAATCAAAACCAAGTCTACTGTTCCCGAGGCGGACGCTTTCACCACTCGGCCATCTGAGCTGTAAATAGTAGGGATTATGTAAGTTTGCAAAAATGAATTGGTGAATTTGTAGTACCAAGTGTACCTTTTACGCAATTTTACAGCTTTTTTTAAGGTACCTACTTGATATTCTGTTTCTCAATCAATATTTAAATAGCCGTTTATTTCGATGTCTTCAGCAAAGAAACGAAGATTGTAGATAGATTTTTATGGTATTAATTTCGGTTGTTCGTTACTGCTGATGAACAATGTTTCGTTTTTAACAAGTTTCATAATAGGTCTGTGACTAAAAGATTAAGCGGCCCGCTTGCTCATTGGTAAGTGATAAAGTGACCCGCGATAGCAAATAGGTTCGTCACCCCTGTCTTATGAGTAAGGTAACCTCTTATTGGTAAGATGGTTAACCTCCCGTATGTAAGATATCCAACCTCCTAGTTATAAGGCAGCGGTTCTCAACCTTTTTTTCTTCATTAGGCCTACCCACTTTTGATGTGACTGATCGTCAATTACCCAAAACAATTTATGACTGAAGTTAATTTCAGTTATATCAATCAGTGAGGTGCAAAAAAAGGTCTACACGTCCGCAGGTGTCCCGTTTTCGTAAAAATGTCGGCGAAGAGCAAAAAATAAAGTGCCTTCAGGCACATATTTTTGACAGCGGTGTCGCATTACCCACCGAAGAATCACATATTACCCCTCGGGGGAAATTTACCCCCAGGTTGGGAACCACTGTTGTAAGGTAACATCTGCACACACCTCCTATATATCAGGTAACCTCGTATATGTAAGAACGTAAAGGTAACCTCCTATATGTAAGATTGCTCCTCCTATTTGTAAGGCGAGGTTACAGACCCTTCTCGGATCAAAACAAAATTTTGAAAAAAAACAAAAATGACAAGATGTTAGGCAGGGCAAAAAAGCAAGATGTTAGGCAGGGACCAGGCCTCCTGGCCCCTCCTATCGACATGCTTACCCCCCCCCCCCCAATTAACATGCTTTCTCTTTTGAAGACAGCGGTTTTTGTGCTTAATTTTAAATTTTGGCTTACCCTGATAAACGCTTAGCCCCCCTAAGCCGGCCCTGATGTTAGGCTACATATAACCGCATCACGGCCTATAGGTCTCAAGAAATTTACGGAGGGCGGTGTTTACTCTGTCTAAACTTAACGATTAGTAGGCTACTGTAAAGCGACTAAAAAGAATAACTAACTTTCTTTATAATGAGGAACTAGGGGGTGCGCGCATTGAAGACCCTCCGCGCACGCTCCTGCATTTAAAAAAACAAACCTTAGAAAAGCTTCTTCGTGAATTTCGTTTCTGTCTTGAGGCATCTTAATTAGTAATTTTTTGGCACTAAATTTACCTTACGACAGCTGCCTAGAAATAATACTCCCCTCCCACTTTTATTTCTACATGGACTAGACTATGGTTTACGAAACGGGAGGATTTATAAAAGACCCTTATTGACCTTATAGTTCTGAATTCTGGCTTTATAGTTGTAGCGAACTCGTAGTCTCGTACCATCTTTTTTTCTGAGGTCAAGGTTTTCGCTTCGTATTTGTGGTTAGTTTTTCTCATTGGTCTCGTATTTAGACCAAAGTCCGGCAAATTTGCTACTGAGTTCCTGTCAGATCTTGAATAATTTCTGGACGACCTAATTGCAACTCATTGCCGGCTTTGTTTCATGTTGCTACTTTGACCGCCTTTTAATAATTGTCGAGTTTTACTGCCTCTTAAATATTTTCGATATAACGAGAAAAGGAGTAGAGCTGTCAGAGAGAAAATGCTCGCGTAAAATATTATACTATGACAGGGATGGCGAATCACTGACCCGCGGGTCACTGAGTGACCCACTTGCAAATTTCAGTGACCCACTTGAAGTATGGAAAATTTTAAACTATGGCCTGCGGACGCGATGACCTTTTTTTTGGTCTTCACTTCTTTTGAGGATGAAAAATGGACATCTGCGTCCGTGGTGACCTTTTTTTGATCTTCGCGTGTTTTTGGGCTGAAAATGGTGACCCTATCGTTAACCGTGGCCCACGATTTTTCTTTTTTCTGTCCACTACCTTAAATTTGACCCTCCTCTTAAAAAGGTTCCCCATGTTTGTACTATGACACAACAGAAAGCACAGTGATGGTGATACCATATACCAGTGGTTCTCAAACTGGGGTCCGCGAGACAAATTTTCTGGGACCGCGAAGCACCTTCCAAAAAAATTAAAACGACGATCCTGAAGAATAAATTTTGTGTAAAATTAAGTTTTCAGGCAACTTTTCTTCCAATCAACTATCTGCTATCTTCCAAATGCCTAGTCTATCTGCCCCGTAGCGCCCTCTGTTGCATATATGTAACATAAACTTTTGGGGGGGGTGTCACAAATTTTAAAAAAATGTATGCACATTTTTAATTTTTCAGTGTGTACCGTATAGCCCAATGTTGTAAAAATGCAACAAAGTTCATTGCAGCCTTCACCCTGTTAGGAGGTCTAACTGTTGAAAAACCTGTTTTGTAAAATTGAGGAAAACTTGGGGAAGGACATCTATTTGGACCCCCAAATGTCATATTTGCAAAGGAGAAATCTTTTTATGTGATTGCGTATTTGTTTTAGCATTACTTTAGCATGATTTACCACGCAGCATACATGAAAAGTTTTGCGAAGGTTTTCGACTGCCGACCAATCAATATCAGTGTTGCAAATATGCAACGTTGAGTCTTACGTGGTGCAAAAATACCTAAGTGGAAAAGAATTGTGTGTTTTGGTCTTGTTTTATAGTTTTTTGTGTATATCTTAAAATTAAACTATCCTAGCTTATTTTCAAAAAAATGAAGTATATAGCGCCAACTTGTGGTTAATTTGTAAGCGCTCAACCATACGAAACAATAATGAAAATCTTTTGCTGGTTTTTGTCACTGTGCTTGCACTGCTAAATATGCAATCTGTAATTCTGTGAACTTCGAATTGGAGTACAACTTGCAAAGATACCAATACCGGTAAGTTAGTTTTTTTCTTGTCTATTCTTGTAACCTAATTTAACAGTCGTTTGAAGGGATTAGATCATAGGCTAGGCTACTGGTACCAGTAATTCTAACCTCTTGTTCCAGTAGGCCTAGTCTATCTGTCTATGGCAATAGCATTTACGGGGGTAACATTTACAAGAAGCCGCAGGGAAGGATTTAAAAAATTTCTGCAGGGGGGGTCGAGGAATTAGTTATGGTTCGGGGGGTTCGGCTTGTTATGTTTAGAGGGGGGTTCGGGTTAGTTCATCAGGTTCGTTCAGATTCAGGGTTCGGAGCAGGTTTTTGCTTTCAAAATCAACGTTTACAATATAATCAACGTTTAGATTATGACGTAATAGATGCAGTCCATTGCTTTATGTGCATGTAATTGCAGTGAAGCGGCCGTCAGCCGCGTAGCGTAGTGTTCGCACTATGGGCTCAAGCGCTGAAGGTCTAGGATTCGAAACTCGGTTGGGTACACTTTTTTTTAATTCAGCAGGCTCTTTTGTGCTAAAGCACGTCCCAGTTTGAATTAGATGCTTTGTACAGTGAAATAGACAAGCCTATAATGTAAAGATATATATTATTTTTGTAGTTGAAATGTCACGGAGATATTTGGATGTCGAGGATGTGCTGAATGCTATTGGCGATGGAAATGACAGTGATACTGGAGGTGTTGGTAGCGAAGATGACAGTGATGGTGATGATGACTATGAGCCCAATTCGATCAGCACTCTTCAAACTGGAGAGGCCGAAGAAGAGTTGTCAGGCTCAGACTGGGATGACAATGATGTCTTGCCACTTCAACAGCAGCTTGGGGCAATTCAGCCACCTAAAAGACGAAAAAAAGATACCAATAAATACACATGGAGAAAAAGGTCCTACGATGCTCCAGACACAACTTTTACTGGTGATTTACTAGATGCTCCAGAAGAAGTTGGAACTCCCTACGAGTATTTTCAGCTGTTTGTGAACAAAGACATGTTATCTAATTTAGCTGAGAACACTAATATTTACGCTATGCAAAAATCAGGAAAAGAACTGGGTGTCACTGCTAAAGAACTCCAGCAAGTCATTGGAATGTTTTTTCGAATGGGATTGACAAAAATGCCTTGCAGTCGAATGTATTGGGAGAAGGACACTCGTTATGAACAAGTTGCAGATATAATGAGCAGGAACAGATTTTTGGAAATACTTGCTCACCTTCATTTTGTCGACAACCTGACTGCAACTGAAGAACAAAAAAAAAGTGACAAGCTGTGGAAAATCAGACCTTGGCTTACCAAATTTCGTGAGAATTGCTTGAAGCTGTTGCCTGAGGAATTTAATTCCATTGATGAACAAATGGTTCCGTTCAAAGGAAAGTTCAGTGGAATAAAACAATACATACGGAACAAGCCTCGAAAATGGGGATTCAAGATATGGTGCAGATGTGGCATATCAGGGCAGCTGTATGATTTTGACATATACCAAGGAAGTGGACCAGAAGCAGTAGAACAAAGCATTGGACTTTCTGGGGATGTAGTGGTAAAACTTTGCTCTACACTTCCTGAAGGAAGGAATTATAAAGCTATCGCCGATAATTTTTTCACCAGCATGCCTTTGATTTTGAAGCTCAAAGAACGTGGCATTTATTTTCTTGGCACTGTTCGTGCCAATCGATTGCCCAACTGCCAACTACAAGAAGAAAAAGATCTGAAGAAAAACGGAAGGGGAAGCTATGACTACAGAGTTGAAACAACACACCAGGTGTGTGCTGTGAGATGGTATGACAATCGAGCGGTGACCCTGGCTTCATCCTATCTTGGCCCACAACCCTTAGATGCTGTGAAACGATGGGAAAAAAAGCAGCAAACAGCACGTTAGTGTTCCTCGACCTTACATGATAAAAACCTACAACAACTTGATGGGTGGAGTGGACTTCCTTGATTCGTTGATTTCCAAGTACAGATACCCCATCAAGTCCAGACGGTGGTATTTGTACCTTTACTGGCACAGCATAACCACTGGTTTGATCCAGGCCTGGCTACTATATCGCCGACACTGCCGAGCACGGGGCACGTCTAAAAAGAGCACACTGAATCATCGGAAATTTCAGGCTGCAGTAGCTACTGCCCTGATCATGGTGGATGTTCCAGTACAGCAACGTGGAAGACCAAGTGGAGAGGTGGTCAAAATATATGCCCCTAAAACATGACGAGTGCAACAACCTGATGATGTTCGGTATGATCTTGTTGGCCACTTTCCAATTAAACTAACTAAACGTGCACGTTGTTTTTTATGTAAAGACGGCTTCACCACTACCACTTGTGAAAAATGTGACGTTAGACTTTGCTTCAACGAAAAGCGCAATTGTTTCAGAGGTTACCATGTTCGCTAAAAAGAAAAGTTCTTGAGCCCTTCTTGATTTTTGTCGTTTTGAAATCGTCGTTGCTGCATTAAATCAATTTGTCCAGTTTTATCTATTCGATTATATTGAACGGACAACGTATTGTGCTTGTCAAATTCAGTAAAACACAGCCGTAGGTGAAAAAAAGTTTTAGCTAATCACAACCCTTTTGACCCAATGTTGCAAATATGCAACATTTCAAATCTTATTAAATAAATACGACCCACCCAAAAAATTATTAAATTATCACTATTCGCAATGTTTAGTGTCACAAAAACCCCAACGATATTTTTTTTCTTTGTTTTTTCTATGCTTGGGTGCTACGGGGTTAACAAACACAATTTGTCATGAAACCTTACAGGCTACATAGGCATTTATGATATCACAAGAAGCAATTTGATGTCACATTAGTGCAATGGCTCCTTTAGCGTGAAGTCTGCGAATGATGGAGAACGTGCAGTAGCAAAAAGGATCAAGTTTTTTTGCGGATGGCTTAAAAGTAAAAACCTGGTGGGTGGCGGCAGCAGTATTGGTTTCAGAGAAGGATACTGCAATGTGTGATTTTAGTCTAACTCTAGTAAATTGTTCATTTTCCTTTAATAAGTTTGCAAAGAAGCAAGTGTCCTCGTCACATTGATACAATAAAAAATCAACGTGTTGTTTTGTGTTTATTTGTGTTAATTTTTCAAGGGGACCGTGAGCCATTAAAAAAATTGCTAGAGGACCGTTGCGTAATTTTTTTAAAAAAGTTTGAGAACCACTGCCATATACAGTACTGGAAAAAAGTTTAGAAAGATTTGTTCATAAGCCGAAAAAACGCAAAAATGACATATTTTTAAGTTTTTTCTTTTATTGAACGTAACAAAACTTGAAACCAAGGATGGCAGTACGGTACGGTACGCAAGCACGGTACGCAAGCACGGTACGGTACGCTCTATTTTTCGGCAAACAGTACGGTACGCTTGTACGGTACGTATTTATTGCTAAGGTACGGGTACTGTACGTTGTTAAGTGTTATAAATCGTCAGAGGTGGGCATTCCGCAATTTGAAGCGCAAAGCGCTAGTTGCAATTCCGCAATTTGAAGCGCTTTAACAAATTATTTTTAGCCATTGCGCAAGTTGCGCTGCGCTTCAAGGAAAATAAATCCTTCTTGCGCTTTATTGCGTTGCGAACTGAAAAAATATACAATAGTGTGCGCATTATTGCGCTGCGAACTGAAAAGAATCTGGTTGCTTGCGCTTTGTTGCGTTGCGCACTGTCGGAAGTTGAAATACTGCGTTGCGCTTTGTCGATTAATTAAAGCGCAATGTGCTGGAGAAAGCAGTTTTTTGTAACTGTTTTTAATAGAATAGCAGTTTGTTTCTTGATGCGGAGGCTACAATATGCCTATAGGTCGATGTATTGTAGCAGAAATTTTCAGCTCATCAGAAATGTGGTACACTAAAGTCTTTTGCTTTTTAAAATAATTGCAAGTGCTTAAAGAGATCATTGAGTGTTGAATAAATCATATTTGTTGTTGTGAAGAACTTCGCCGCATATGCAAATTATGATTTACCGCGATGAGGTGCTTTTAATGGCACGCGACAATGCAACGTGGCGCAGTGGTTTGGAGCGTCGTTTTTACGACCATAATCGCAAGGTTGATGGTTCAACTCCCGACCTAGTCTCGTTGTTGCGTCCTTGGATAAGATGCTTCACGTTGATTATCTCTGCTTGGTGAAATCCGGCAAGCGGCAAATTGAATAAGTCAGAAGCAAAATTCAACCGGAAAACTCGGAAACAAAGGCAACTCCTAAGCGAATCTGGATTCGTCCTAAGCAGCGCTTTCTTCGCTTTCTCGTGATAAGAGGATGAAGATGAAGAAAGCAATCATCAGCAACGCATCTTTTTTCGCTTCTTATTTAATTTTCCTGTTCAATGACCACGCAAAATCCTGTTACAGTCACTTGCATTAAAATCGTTGTCGCGTTGTAGACAACTGCGTGCTGTTAAAAGCACCTATAAAAATAACTCAAGAAAAAATTGCATTGCTTATACATCTACTCGTTGCGCTTTATTAAATTTTTCATTGCGAAAGTTGCGTTGCGCTTTTTCTTTTGTATAAACCTCATTGCGGAAGTTGCGTTGCGCTTTAATGCAAAAAATTATTGATTGCGGAAGTTGCGTTGCGCTTTAATGCGAAAAAATAATTGATTGCGAAAGTTGCGTTGCGCTTCAGTCAATTTAAAAATTAGGTTGCGCTAGTTGCGTTGCGTTTCATGACTTGACAGAACTTTTGCGCTTTGTTGCGCTGCGCTTCAACCAATTTTTAAAAAATGCCCACCTCTGTAAATCGTGTGGTACGGTACGTAACTTGGTATTACGTACGGTACGTAACTTGATAACTAGTACGTAACTTGATAACTTGGAACGTAACTTGGTACTTAGTACCGTACCGTGTGGTACGGTACGTAACTTGGTATTGTGAAATTTTGTGAACAAGAAGAACAAAGCTTTTATTGATGTACAACATTTCCAAAAACAAACATAAGTAAACGGTAACATTACACTCTGTAGCTTCGGAAATATGCACATAGGTGAAGGCGAAGGGAGCAAAGCTCATTTGGGTCGCTGCCACCTGAAGTACAGAAGATCAGGGACCGATGGGACAAAAACACTGAATGATTAATTATATCTACAGCGATACAGAATTGATAATGTGTAGTACACCATCAGTCCTGGTGATAATCTTGAAACTACGGACTTACAAAAAAATAAAATAAAAGTAAGCGACGACGTTTGAAGCACAAAGCAGGAATTAAAACACGTAAGCATGCAATTATACAATTTTTAAATGATGCAATTAGATTGTCCTTGAAAACTAATCAGTAATTATAAAAAAAAAGGTTGTGACAAAAAAAGGTTAATGCTCTTGCAACACTTTTTAAGTTATGTACAAATAATTATGGCCAGCAGTCAGTGGACAGAAAACTGCTCTGGGGCCTAGCATAAACAGAGTATTTTTCATTTAAAATATTAATATGCAGCATTACAAATTCACAATAACAGGTCGCAATTATACATGGTATGCATCCTCTGTGAATTTTAATTGAGAGAGGATTCATGAGCATAACAAAAGATGCTACCGGTAAGTCATTGGAGAAGTCTCTTTTGGTCTTCTAACGTTCCTTTAGTAGTCCTGGCTTCCTTGAAACAGGGCTAGGTAGGGTGCAGAGTGCAGACTATCAATAGGCTTATGAGAGAAATTTTACGCAATGCGCATTTCAGTGGACAAGTTTGGACTTGTTTATAACGTTCTACTGTCACCGAGCAGCATTATTTTCGGTTGTAACCTACAGTATTTGGGAAGCAATTAAAAAAAAGAAAAATAATATTCGGCTAATGTTTGCTCAGCTTTTGCAAAACGTAGGAGCTAGCTGCGGTTCCGATCGCCCACATGAGTTGTATCGATCAGTGTGACTAGAACCAGAGGCGGATCCAGAACGTTTTGGTGGGGGGGGGATGTGATTTTAAATTAGGTTGAATGTTACTAAATACTAAGACGTTTAGATTCAAAAACGGCCGTACGTAAGCCCTCTGAAAATATTTCGTGACAGGGGCGTATTCAAAATCTTTTTCAGGGAAGGGCACCAAATTTCGTCACTTTTTCAAGCGTAGTTTTTTTTTCCGGAAGAGTTAATTTGAGCAACTTAAGTAACAAAAACGACTCTAGGGGAACCAGGGCATACTACATGCTACCTGCGATCATATTACCTATCTTTGCACCAAATCTCCATAATGGAAAATTTTTGAAAATTTGCATACTGCAATGGCCATTTTAGCGCTTTTTGTACAATTTTCAGGCAAAGTTTGTTCATATTTTTGGCTTCTACTTTTGAGTGTTTCACCAAATATGATGCATTTTGTAGGCTACGCACAGTTTTGATTATGCGTGCTTAAGGCGACAAAATTTTATTCATCCAAAGCATTGTAGAAAATGGCTGGTGGGGGGAATGCCTCCCCCCTGGATCCGCCCCTAACTTGGACATTGCTTTTCCAGACTGATGATAGCCGCGTTAGTCAAGGTAGGATGCGATATGTTCTATTCTATTCATACTGTAGAACATCGCTGGCGACTTGGTAGTTACGAGGACACCACAAGAGTGTTCGTATTGTAGCTGGAAAACTTGTATAGGGTTCAATTTCCGATCAGGTCGCATATTGAAAACTTTAACCTATTTATAGGCATTGCAATAGCACTTAGCTAATTTGGCGTGCATCCAAGAATGGCGGTAGGTAGGTACGGTACGTAATTTTTGGGTACGGTACGTTTTAAGGTACGGTACGTTTTAAGCGTACCATACATTGGTACGGTACGCGGTACGGTACGCTTGTTAAATTTATTCGAAGTACGTTACGTTAGTACAGTCCGGTTAAAATTTTGAAGTACGGGTACATAAGTTTTGAAGGTAACGTACCGTACTGCCAACCTTGCTTGAAACAAACACCAGACAATCTAAGCATCTCCAACATGGCTCAAATTATAATAGTTGCACTAGCATTGGTGTGGTAACCCTTGTTTTTACTAACTTTCTGAATGCGGCTAGGCATGGAAATTATAAGGTTTTTGCAGACCTTTTGATCAATATCTTTGCACCAAATCTCTATAATGGCTTGCTTTGGCTCATCCAAACTTGTCGGATTTAATGCAGAAACTTTCGTTTTGATCAGTGTCCATAAATTTTCAATGAGATTAAGGTCAGGAGAATTTTCTCGCCATTTGAGCACTTCGACATTTTTGGTTTGAAACCAATTCGTGACTGGTTTAGCCTTATGACATGGTGCAGAGTCTTGTTGGAATGTTGTGCATTCGTGAATGTTCATGAAACTCAGTGGATGACCATCTAGGACGCTACCATAAATACCGTGAGGCATTCATTGTTTGTCCTTGTGGCAGGAAGGAAAGACCACCTTGGCCTTGGCTATAAAAATACCCCCACACTATGTCAGAGTGCTCAAATGGCCAGGAAATTCTCCTGATCTTAAACCCATTGAAAATTTATGGACACTGATCAAAAAGAAAGTTTCTACATAAAATCCGACAAGTTTGGATGAGCTAAATCGGACCATTAAAGAGATTTGGTGAAAAGGTATTGATCAAAATGTCTGCAAAAACCTTACAATTTCCATGTGCAGCCGCATTCAGAAAGCTATTAAAAGCAAGGGTTACCACGCCGGTACTAGTGCAACCAGTGGTGGGCACGATAAACCTTTCTGTACTACAACGATAACGATAATCGATAACTTCAAAAAAGCCCTGGGCGATATCGATAATCAATACATCTCAACATCTCAATTTCTTCAAGCGATATTGGTAATCGATAAATTATCGCCGATAAATTTTTCCGATAAATATTGCGGTAAATTTTTAATGTGTTTGACGAAGTTTTATTTTATAAATCAAATTGCAAAAATGTTTTTGTAGATTTTTCCAAAAAACGGAGTGGTTTACGGGCTCTGCCGAGGCATTAAACAAAATAAAAAGAGATTTTTCAAAAATTGCAACAAGACTTAATGGGCACCGTGTATTTTTTCCATAGTACCAACTCACCAACTCTAAAGTTTGAACACTGTAGACATAAAAAATCGTTTATCGCGATAATTTATCGGCGATAGCCAAATATATTACAAAAGCGATATCAGTAATAGATAAATCAAAACCATTTTGAGCGATAACGATAATCAGTAAAAATTATCTCCGATAATTATCGCCGATAAATTATCGCGATAAATGCCCATCTCTGAGTGCAACTACTATAATTTGAACCATGTTGGAACTGCCTGGATTGCCTGGTGTTTGTTTCAAGTTTTGTTACGTTCAATAAAAGAAAACACATAAAAAAGCGTTATTTTGCGTTTTCTCAGCTTTTGAAAAAATCTTTCCAATTTTTTTCCAGTACTGTAGTCTACTACATGGTTGTGCAACTATGTCACGTGATCCCACTTTCACGCTTGGCTGCAGCTGTATACTCCTGCTTCTCCTCCAGTAGAGATGTGCTTAACCGTTACTTTTGAGTAACGGTTCCAAGTGATTACTTTAGAAAAGATACTCGATACTTTTTATCCGTTACTTGTATTCGTTTAGGTAATCACGAATCAAAATCTATTCGAATCTAAAAAGAGCAGCAGAATCAAAACATTTAAATGCCACGATACGACGAATATTTTTTCTCTTTTGTCTGTACATGACGCTCACAAGCAGAAAGAAAATATCTGTTACTTTTTATCTGATATTTATTAATCATTACACGGATTCCAATCTAACGATTCCAAACACGCTGCAAGCAAATATTTTTTCTCTTTTGTCTGCACATGATGTTCACAAGCAGAAAGAAAATATCTGTTACTTTTTATCTGATACTTGGTAATCTTTATACCGATTCGAATCAAACCAAACGATTCCAAACACGCCGCAAGCGTATATTTTTTTTCTTTTGTCTACCAACCAAGCGTGAAGGAATTTGTTGATTAGTCAGTCAGAAGCAATGGCGCCACCAGGGTCAAAAAGTGGGGGGGGGTGCAAAATGACGTCAAAACTTGATGACGTCGCGTACGGGAAATCCCCAAGCCGGCCCGTAACCGCGCGCTGTGTGCATTCGGCTTAAGTTAGCAGAAACTAACTTAGCATCAAGGAAGAAGGCGTTGATAATGGCTTGTTTTGGATATTGCTGCTGAACTTACCGTCATTCAATCAAAAAGCAAATCGTTTGATGTCAGAAGAGCTTTATTGTCACAAAAAGAACCATAGCAAAGACAAGAACAACAAAATCGTGAGCTTAAAACTAACACCAGTGGCGTAACGAGAAATTTTGAAAGGAGGGTCCATACTTTTCGCATTTTTCTCAGCGTATTTTTTTCGACAGAACTACTTTAAAGCTGATTGAGGAACCAAAAAAGCTCTAGGGGGCGCGGGAGCATGTTCACCCGGAAAATTTTGAAAATTTACATGCTGTAATGGTTATTTTAGTGCTTTTTGAAATATTTTCAGGCAAATTTTGTTCAAAAATTTTGACCCTAAATCTGCGTGATTCGCCATATATGAGACATTTTGCTTGTACATTTCCGATTATGCGAGCTTAAAGTTTATTGCTATTAAAGAAGTTCGAAATTATGGAAACACTGTATACATCAAAAACATTTTGAAAATGGCTGGTAGGACTGGGAGGATGCATACCCCTCACCCTAGCCCTGGGTTCGCCCCTAGCTATAAGCTACAGAAACCATCAAAAGGGTCTGGCATATTTCAGTCACTTGGCACCATGAATTTTGTTCTTTTTTACAAAAGGCAGAGTCAAAAGGGGGGGCCATGGCCCAATGCCTCCCCTAAATACGCTCTTGACTAACAACAGCAACGTGATGTTTTAACATTATGCTGCTAGGCTTGATTAGCAGCCGTATTATCAACAAATCCACACTGTAACTGCAACAAATTGTCAGTAGCCAGGTGTGATGAGTTAATCTTGAACTCGTAAAGTAACTCCCACTCACCCAAGCAGGAGCGGATCCAGAAAGTTTTAGTGGGGGGATGTAATTTTAATTTAGGTTGAATGTTAACTAAATAAAAGACGTTTAGACTTGGAAACGGGCATAAATAAGCCCTTTGAAAATGTTCTTATGTCAGGGGCGTAGGCCTATTTAGAAACTTTTTCAGGAAGGGGGCATCAAATTTCGTCACTTTTTCAAGCGTAGTTTTTCCCGGCAGAGTTAATTTTGAGCAACTTAAGTAACAAAAATGACTCTTGGGGGATCCGGGGGCATGCTCCCTCAAAAAATGTTTGAAATTTACGTACTGTTATGGCCATTAGAGTGCTTTTTGAACAATTTTCAGGCAAAGTTTATTTTTGGCCCCTAATTTTGAGTGCTTCACCACATATGATGCTTTTTGTTCGCACAGTTTCGATTATGCGTGCTTAAGGCGACTCAGGCATATTGTTATGAAGAGGTTCAAAAATAATGGAAAAATTTTATTCATTCAAAGCATTGTTGAAAATGGCTGGTGCGGAGGGTGCATCCCCCACATCCCCCCTCTAGATCCGCCCCTGCATCCAAGCTTCATTGTCTAACCCTTGGAAAAAATGCGTCACTGTGAGAAATCGCTGCTTGGTTGATTCTTAACAAGCGGTAATTACAAGCAAATATTAACCGTAAACTTAGAATCACCGGAAAGGTCTAATGTATGACGATTGAGTCATTTTTATTGAAGTGGAGCAAAAATAAAATTATCAATCCAACAATGTCGGTTTATCACTGACAAAAATGCTATTAACGTAAGTTCATGCGACGCGGGGCTGCAAAAGAGAACTTTTCAACCGATGCATCAGTATCTAGGGTTTCCTGAATGTCCGTTTTCACCGACGTCATCTGTCTACCACATTAAGGTGAAATCTTCACACTCCCTTCAATGCTAAGCGCCAAGCAAGAAAGCTGCGAATACCATTTTTTCAAAGTCTTTTGGTATGACTCGCAGTAGTCCGTCTTATAATCCTACTAATTATTATCCTCACTCCCTGGCCCTGATGTAGGCTAATTAAACCAAAAAGTGTTTTTTGTCTTGACTCTAGCTACCGCTGAACAAGTTCAAACGACGCAACTATTTAATCTAAATCGATTTAACCCGGTGTTCTGCCCGATGTTTCACTTATGACACATGCGGTACTTTTGCTCAAACTGATTGAGGAAATGAGGATATCATAGGCTAAAACTTATTTTTTTGGTTGCGTAGGCTAAAACTTAAATTCTAGATAAATTTAAGTACTGAAAAACATTAGACCTACTTCTCTATTTTATCAGCAGCAAAATAATATTTCGAAAAAACTTTGATTGAGGTTTAGCGCATAAAAGACTTTCATTATTTTATGATAACGTAAGAATACTATCTCTATAAAAGCGAAAAAAAAATCAAAGTAATATTTCGCAACGTAACTGAACTCAAGCTTTTTAGTTTTTCTTCCTCAGTACGCTGACTCTGATGCGAGGAGAACTGTAGGATACATCCCCGGTGACGTAAACCAAGGCCATTGACGCATTCAGTATAACCAAGACGGTAGGCCTGGTCAGTTTATGTTTGAAACAAAAAAAAATTCACAGGTCAAACAGAACATTTTCACGGCTTGTTTCATTAGTGGAACGAACCGACAAAAGTTTGGGGGGGTCGGGGGGTATACCCTCGAAAAAATTTTCTCAACGGATTTGCACGAACTGGAAGAACAGCCTAAAACGAAAGTGGGGGGGCAACTTTCCCCTCTCCCCCCCCCCTGGCGGCGCCACTAGTCAGAAGCATTATGAAGTGAAAGTAGGCAAGAGGAGTCGTTTTTTCGCTTGGTTTAACTCAGTTCGCTTGCGCTTCTGAGTTGACATTTTGGGTAAAATTTTGATTTGAAACGAAATTTTGACTTCGAAAATGTTGTAGGCTTCTGTGCTGTATTTATGCAACACAGTACAAAAACTAAACGTGGCATACTGTTGTACATTGAATCGTCACAAGGCTCTTTTTACTAAACATTCATAAATCTCACGTGGCATAGTATCGAGATTAAGGGATGTAGCTTTATTAATTAGAGAATAGCTTTGAAAAAAGCTGTTTTTGCGTTAGGCTTCAAGAAACCCTCTGTCATAACTCTTTGAGAGCTTTGAGAAAAGCTGTTGTTCCAGTAACTCTTTTTGAGTAGTTTTGAAAAAAGCTGTTGTCCCACAAACTTTTCGTGACGCACGCTTCTGTGGGTAATCGCGTCAAAGTGGAAACGAGCAATGCTGCCACAGAAAAATCACAAGATTTGGACTCAAAATCACAAGTTTATAAAACCAAACTTTTACTGACTTTTACTGCCAAATTGAGGTCTGTTATCACATCTGAATCAACAGTTATGACTTTTGAACTACATACACTTTGTAAAAGAAAGCTGTAATGTGTTTGTTTCTAATGCTGAACTCCAAAAAAATTAAATGATTACTCAGTCACAAATTTTCACTTAATAGAGGTGATTAGCTTGAAAAGCAAATGCTACCAAAAACTTAAAACAACTAATTTTATGTAAGCCTAGTAACTTTAGGTTGATAAAACGTGAGACATTAAAATTAACAGATAAAACAATTTCAAAAGCTTAACAAAACACGAACCGCGATGCACAATATCAAAGAAAAAACAAGCACACTACACGATAATTTCAGATAAAATTGCAATCATGCTTAACAACAGTGAAAATGAACACGAACTTGCAAAAGGCACAATTCAAAATTCAGATTGAACGCAACTTTAATGGCATGGCAAAAAGAAATGCCACTTGGATAAAAAAATACCGCATACACAACTGATGATGATCATGATTTCTTCATCTTTACCCTCCTATCACGAGAAAGTGGCGGTGGTGCTATGCGTAGGACGAATCCAGACTCGCCAAGGAGTTGCCTTTGTTTCCAAGTTTTTTGCTTGAACTTCCTGTGACTTCTTTAATTTGCTGCTTGCCAGATTCCACCAAGCGGAGATAATCATTGTGATGCATCTTATCCAACGACGCAACAACGAGACTAGGTTGGGAGTTGAACCATTGCCCTTGCGATTATGGTTGTTGTAAAAACAACGCTTCGAACCACTGCGCCACGCTGCCGACTTCTACAAAACACCAGCTTGTCACTGAATGTGATATATTCACAAGATAGTGGTGTAAGCTGTAGGTAAAACCGCAATTATCAGAATATGCTCAAAACAACAGTAACTTTTTACCAAAAATCCACCTCTAAACGGTATTGCTAAAACCTGCAGAAGTGCAAAAACCGCCCTCGCAAGTGAGTTATAGGAGCACGAGGACCACTGGCTGACTAGTGAGTTATTACTAAGAGTTATAGTTAAGGGTTAGAGCCCTTAGTAATAATAATATAGTAATAATAATCAGGGGCGCCTAGAGAAATTTCGGGCCGAGGGGCAAAAATTTCGTTTGGGCCCCTTGGTCAGTGGTGCTCCAAAATCAAGCGATGAGCAAAAGAAAAGGTCATAGCGTCCACAGATGTTCAAATTTCGGCCCGAAATCAAAAAAACATTATCGCCTGTGGCAAAGCTAGAAACTTTAAAAGAAGGGGGTCATAATTTCCACATTTTTTTCAAGCGTATTTTTTTTTCGGCAGAACAAATTTGAAGCTGATTGAGAAAAACAAAAGGGGGCATGCTCCTCCGGAAAAATTTTGAAAATTTACGCTGTAATGGCTATTTTAGTGCTTTTTGAATAATTTCAGGCAAATTTTGTTCGAATTTTTTGACCCTTATATTGAGTGCTTCGTCAAATATGACGCATTTTGTTCGCACATTTTCAATTATGCGTGCTTAATGCGTAAGGCTTATTGCTATCAAAGAGGATCAAAATTATGGAAAAGTTGTATACATCAAAAACATGTTTGAAAATGGCTGGTGGGAGGATGCATACCCCTCATCCTACCCCCTTGATCCGCCCCTGGCCATAAGCTACGGAAACCATTAAAAGGGTATGGCATATTTCAGTCACTTGGCACCATTGGTTTTGTAATTTTTTACTAAAAAGCAGAGTCAAAAGGGGGGGGGGGTGCATAGCACAATTGCACCCCCTAAATACACTAGTGGCGTCTGTAGGCCGTAGGTCGTAGTTTTGCATTCTATTTTGACAATTCTGAACCCAGGGCCTCTCTGTGTCTCCGGGCCCCCGGGCGATGACCTCTTCTACCCCCCCTCTTGGCGTGCCTGATAATAATAGCACACTTCTATCGCGCTGCATCCACTTTACACAAAGGCTCGCAGTGCTTTAATCTAAATATTCCAAAGAAAAAAGATGTGTTTTTAAATTATTTTTGAAAACTGCTGTACTGTCCGATTGTTGCAGGTTTTCGGGTAAAATATTCCACAAGCCTGCTGCTGCTCCAGCGAAACAGCGATCACCATGGCACTTGTTTTAATGAAAGGCTTCTGCAGAAGTAATTTTGACGAATTTCTGAGTTATCGAGTGGGCTTTGAAATTTGGAATTAGAGTTTTTCAATTAAGTAGTTTGTATGTGCTAAGCCATGCAAAGTAATAACTCACTTGCGCCCCTAGCGGTCCTTGTGCTAAGCTATGATTGATCAAGTAGTTTGTAGGTGCTAAGCCAAGCAAAGTAACAACTCACTTGCGCCCCTAGCGGTCCTTGTGCTCCTAACTCACTTGCAAGGGCGGTTCTTGTGCTCCTGCAGGTTTTAGCACCTCTAAATTCAGATTTAACACTAACTTCACTTAGACACTAAGCCCACAGCTAACACTTTTCTTCACTGTTCAGTTCCCTTCACAGATAATATTACGTACTGTAACAGGTTACCTGTATCAGTATTAGCACCACACATTCCAAAGTCGATCTGTTGTAGATATTAGGCTGGACTATAATTACAGATTAGTAGGTCTATCGGCACCAGGCATGAGGCATCTATGGCCATGCTAAAGGAGGGCTATATAATAATGTCATCGGCTAATCGGTATATTTGCACGGATGAAAGTCATGACTCCATGAGTCATCACACCCGACACCAACCTAACGAGTGACGAGCCTTATGCGTGTTACCAGGGTCTGTTTTGCTTTTATGATTTCGCATTCCGAATCCGATGTGTTAATGTCGTGATCAAATGATATTGCCATGTATAAACAAAAAATTGTTTTTATGCCGAGTTGGAAACGTTTTATTTATTGAAATATCCGATTTAAGCATTTTTTCTTGAAATACCGACCAAACATTGTTTCAATGAAAAATCATAAGATTATGCCCAAAATTCACAAGATCACAAGATCGAAATCAAAATCACAAGATCTTGTGGAAAATCACAAGGCGTGGCACCACTGGAAACGAGAAAGCAAGGTCTGGCGATTTATAAATATCAGTTTTGGACGGCAGCGAAGCGGTAGCTACATCAACGAATCCAATCGAGCGCGGGAAAGTCACGCACACTTCTGATTGGACAAGTCGTGCGAACCTAAATTCTACTTGAACAGTTTAAGAGTATAGACAAACCCTTTCTGCTTGCATAGATTAGGTCACCGTACTTTAATGTAGCTTGCTTCGAGCAGACTAAGATGGAAAGGGCTGCGCGCAGTGTCCAGAATAGAGAACTGATCATCGTTGTAATTGGCAGCACATTGGTCGTTTTCTAATGTAAGTGTTGTCCAATTGCCGAGTCACATTCTGGAGTGGGTTGTTTTCGCTTGCACGCTCGGTTAGGTTGCACTCGCTGGGAGGCTGTGTGCTGTCGTAGCCATTTCGGACAACAGCTTTTCTCAAAGCTCTCAAATAGTTATGACAGATGGTTTCTTGAAGCCTAACTCGAAGACAGCTTGTTTCAAAGCTATGCTCAAGTTCTGTACCGCCAACCTTTATTTTTTATTAAATTTCGTTGGGACGATCAAAAGCGGCATAGTATCGAGAGTGGCATAGTAGCGGAGTGGAATAGTATCGAGATTTGACTGTAGCGCAGACATTTCTATTGCCTTCATCGCAATTAGTCAAAGCCGAAATGATAACATCATAGATTCAACCACAGTATCTATAGTTCCGCTGCTTTCGCGGTGAAATGAAAAGCAAGAAAAAATGCGACATAAACCGGTTCAAATCAGTATTTTCATTTCGCCTGGTTTTCATTTCGAGTATCTTGTATTGTAGATAACAAAAGAAAAGTATACAATTTGGAATCGTTATTTTGACAAAACGAATCTGTTACTACCTGTTACTTCTTGTTTACCGTTACTTTTTAACGAATGATTACTATTCGCCCACCTCTATCCTCCGGTCTGGTAAAGCAGAATCAAAGCAGAACGCCAGTGGTTTCGCTGAGATAGGGAAAGAAGTGAGCTGATCTAGTACTGCAAACTTACTAAAGTGAATAGAAAAGGAACTAAAGCAGTTAGTAGACTAATTGCACTTTAGATGAACTAACAGCAAGAAACTTGGACTTGATTGATTAGGAGCCTGATTGCTCTATGAAAACTTGAAATACAGTGATAGACTGTAATTCTGTAATTAAAGTGTTGAAGTTTGGTTAAAAGTTTTAAAGTCTTCCTTAGGCCCAGACCAAAGGGCACCAGCATCAGCCCCTATAATACCGTGAAGTCAAAACCATGAATTGCATTGAATATTCAAAATTATTTTTTGTGACTGTAGCCTAGCCTACAGTCAGCAAAAATTTGCTGCTTTAATGAACTCCATGCTAGAAAGAATGTTTTGATTCACAAGCAAGCAGATAAAATGTTATGAGGTAATTAAAACTTATTGGGATATAGTCAGCACGTAAATTTTGGAATAATAAAGTTGCTTTTTCTCAAAGTTGGCTACCAGCTAAATACAAATGACATTACTGCTTCTCACAGGCTGAAAACCAAACACTCAAATCAGCCTCAACCAATAATCATGAGGTTCACTAATCGCTATGTAAGAAATATAATCTTTGCTTTAAGAAGTCTCTGTCATCCCAAGAAATTTGACTACAAATAATCAGGAATTCCTGGATTGACTAGGCTGTACATCAATGAAAACTTGACCTCTCAGCGCAAAAATATTTTTTTGAGACGAAAAAGGTAACTAAAGAATGTAATCCTCCCTGTGCTTTTGTGTGGACTTCAAATTGCAAAATTTTATGAAAAACAAAACAATGAAGCAAACTCAAAGATTATAGAGATACATTCAAAAAAGAATTTGTCCATAAAACTGAAGGGACAGAAGTCAGGAGAATGAGTTGTGGCAAATTCAAGACAATGAGAGGTAACTTTTTTGTTCAATGCAATGTCTGTGTCCACTGTTTCTGTGGGGGCATCTGACCAATACTCTTGCTTTGAAAGCAAGAATGAATTAACTTGCCTAAGCTCTAACAAAAATCATCTAAACACTTTAATGCCTGGTATCTCAGTCTGCTCAACTGAGTACTGTAATATCTACCAGCTAAAGCAAAATATTGCTTGCCATAATCTGTCTGCACTACATGTTAATATAAGCTTAATCAAAAATATGTCTAAATTAGAAGATATGTTAACTGATCTGTAAGTAAGTCCAGATCTCATTGCAATTTCAGAAACTTTAGTCGGCAACGTGGCGCAGTGGTTCGGAGCATCGTTTTTACGACGACCATGATCGCAAGGTTGATGGTTCAACTCCCAACCTAGTCTCGTTGTTGCGTCCTTGGATAAGATGCTTTACGGTGATCATCTCTGCTTGGTGGAATCTGGCAAGCAGCAAATTAAAGAAATCAGATGAAATTCAACCTGAAAACTTGGAAACAAAGGCAACTCCTAAAGGAGTCTGGATTCGTCCTATGCATAGTGCCTCCGCCGCTTTCTCGTGATAGGAGGATAAAGATGAAGAAATCAATCAATCCATCAAATCAACTTGGCTTACAGATTCTAAAACTGATAATGTGAATTTACCAGGTTATAATTTTTTCTTTGCAAATTCCCCAAAAGGGAAACAATATAGCACACATACAGCTGGAGGCGTGGGAATGTTTGTAAAAAAAATCCTTATGTGCAACACAAACCGAACTGAGTATTTTATGTAAAAATTGCGAAGACCATTGGTTGGAACTTGAATCAGCAAATCACACAAAGTTAATTTTTGGCGTGATTTATTGACATCCACAGAACAACATCAGCGAATATCAGTCTAATTTAGGTGCATTACTAAATGATTTTAATACCTGCAAGAAATCTTATTGCATATGTGGTGATATAAATCTTGACTTGCTGAAACATCATTCAGTCGCAAAAGTAAGAAACTATGCTGAGAGTGTAAACTGTCTTGGCTGTATACCTGTACTATGCTATCCTACACGAGTGACAAGTACTACTGCGACGCTTATAGACCATGTCTACACAAATGACCTAAAAAATAATGTAAAATGCTACATACTAAAGCATGATTTATCTGACCATTGGCCGATTCTTTTTACTGTCGCAAAAAGTGCACTAAAATCTCCCCCTAGTAAATCATTCACTAGAGATACAAGAAATTTTATTCTTGAAAATTTTTTACTTGATCTCCAACAAGCCTTCGATGTGCATAAGTTCAACCCACGAAATAATCTCTTACACGACAGTGTTAGTCAAAAGTTTACTGCTTTTATTGACTCTTTCAAAATACTTTAAATAAACATGCGCCACATTGATCAGTAACACGGAGAGAAGCTCAATTAGCAAAGAAGCCATGGATTACACAAGGATTGCTGAAATCCATTAAAACAAAAAATAAACTTTATTTACTCAAACAACGCCATCCATTTGATGAACCCATTGCAAAAAGATATAAAAGCTACAAAAATAAACTTGTACATTTGAAAGAACTTACAAAGAAAATGTATTATAATAACATACTTGATAACAATAAAAATGACAATAAAAAAATATGGAGAGTCATAAATGAAATACTTTCAAACAAACATCAAAAAAATAGCAATAACATTCCTCTAAAAATAACTGATGAGCAGTGGCGTACGCAGGATTTTTCAATGGGGGGTTTCAGTGACGTCACATCGTGATGACGTAAAAATACTACAATTAGCCTATTAGTTCAGAGGTATTAAAGTGCATTGGATTGTAATGTTTCTAGTCTAAATTACTGCGCAATTGCAGCTATCATGATTATACTATATAACGCCATAACGAAGGAAACAAGCCAGATATTTCATTCACACTCATGCTTGATTCTTTGGGCTTCATTTAAGGAGCGAAAAGGTTTCACCGAAACTCAAGCTGTCAATCCGTGGTTCAAAATTTACTGAAAAAACTTTAGTTGACCTCATTTTTGGGTCATAGGAAGGTTAACTGACTAAAGTAGGCTAGCTTTCGCAACGTCTCGAACAGGGTGTAGCCAGGAGGGTAAAACAAGTTATTGCTTCCCTCCAAAAAAATCTTTTTTCAAGAACCAACATTGATATAAATAACGCATATAAACCTTGTTATAAACATTTAATATGCACTCATTATGAAAGGAGCAGTATCCAGTGTCCCCTGTCTTGAATAGTGAAGACAGTGAAGCATGAGAACAAACTGCCCTCCCTACCGAAACATTTTTAAACTACAATAAATTGCGCGCGAGAGGAATCCCTGATCATGCCATTAAACTCAAAAACAGCGTCGATATTATCTAAGCATTTTTCACCCAAATCACAGCGTCGATATCATCAGATACTCTCAAGCACATAATCTGGGTGTCTGGAAAACGGAACACTCCAGCTCCTGAAACAGTAGCGGTGCGTAAAAACAATTTTGCCACCCCCTCCCCGTTTTCCGCCCCTGGGCCTCTTTAAATCTTTCGTTGATTTGGTCTTCCTTGGCAGTATCTTTATTTTATTTTTAGCATTTAGGGCAGTGTCAATTTAGATTTTTAATAATTTTTCAACAAACCGGCCGGTTATAGCGCAGTGTTGCAGTTGTCGCTATCGATGTGGAAGGTCTGAGGTTCAATTCCCAGGCCTGTCAAATCGAACACAGTGTTGGCAACGGCTCGCTACCACTGCGACGTTTCTTCGTAGCTGCGTTGTCCAGGCGTTAAGCCGCGGGGTCGGGCCCCGCCACTCGCTACGATGCTGCAATACTATAGCGAGTTTAATGAAACGATTACAGTGAAGGTTTGATTTTTTAAAAAAATTTTGTGTACAGCCATAGTTACTGCAGATACTTCGTATTTAAGGGAACTCCCACTTACCAATTGCTTCACAGCAGCATCAAAGACAAAATTGCAGTTCAAGGGAAACACATCGGAAAAGTTGGAATACCGGTATTGTTGCATCGCATCATAATAAAAGTTTCTCGAAATTAAATTAGAAAGTTGGACAGAACAGAAAAAAACATGACAGCAATTTTGGCAAGCTCCGCACGAAGAAAAGTTGGTTCGTCTCAAAAAAGAAAGGTTTCACTTTTTCTGCAATCGTCAACGTCAAGCGCAACGCACCAAAAAAGTTTGACTACCGGTATTATTGCATCGCAATGAAAGTTTTTCAAGATTATATAACATAAGGAAGTTGGATAGCACAGAAAAAACATGATAATTGATAACAATTTCGGCAATCTCTGTATGAAAAAAGGCGGATCGTTTCAAAAAGAGAGGTTTTCATTTTTTCAGCCGTCAATGGGGGGGGGTTGATCCTCGAACCCCCCCTCCCCCCCCCGTGCGTACGCCACTGCTGATGAGCATAATCGCAACCATAAAGATCCCATTGCCATAAGTAATGTCTTTAACACCTATTTTGCTAAAGTTGGGTCAACTTCGGCCTCCAAAATTCCAGCATCAACCATCAATAAAATGCAGAACATGCACTCGGTTGTGGACTCTTTCTTTCTGCAACCTATCATAGAAACAGAGGCAGCTCACCTATTACGTAACTTAGATCCATCCAAATCTACTGGACTACATCATATTCCAATAAAATATTTGAAAATGGCCACCACAGTGATTGCACCAATTCTAACAGATATGTATAATCGCTGTATTCAAGAAGGTGTATATCCCGATGTACCGTAAATACCCGCGTATAGGACGATACCATGTATAGGACGCAGTGGATATTTGACCCTAAAAACGATGAAAAAACTGTGTACCTGTGTATAGGACGCATCTTAATTTTGAGTTACTAATCAAAGCTGCTGTTGCCAACGTTAGTGCGATAAATGCGGCAGCTATAGAAATTTAAGGCAACGATATTTTAATTTTCAAAATCTTTGATTAACAATCTTAAGTGCCGTCATTATGTATCGATTCTGCCTGTTTCAAGTAGATACCTGCGTGTTCATTTTGATTTTATGACATTCTCAGTAGCATGTTAATTAAATTTTTGATATTATGATAAATGTATAATTTTTACAAAAAAAGTATCCATGGATAAGACGCACCTTGGTTTTTAGGTCAACTTCTTAAGAAAAAAAATGCGTCCTATACGCGGGTATTTACGGTATTAAAAATTGCCCAGATTATCCCTGTGTACAAAAAAGGAACAAAAGTTCATGCACCAACTACCGTCCTATTTCTTTACTATCTCCTATCAATAAAATTTTTGAAAAACTCATTTATAATCAGTTAGAAAATTACCTAACAAAAAAGAAGTTATTAACAGATAATCAGTACGGTTTTCAGACTGGATATTCCACATCGTTGGCAGTGTCAAACATTAGTGATGAAATAATACATAATCGTGAAAACAATGAAATAACATGCGCCATTTTTCTTGATCTTGCAAAGGCGTTTGACACTATTAACCACGCAGTACTACTTCAAACTTTTGCTGCGCATGTTAAGTTGTGGTAAAACTATTATTATTAAAACTATAATATATTACATTCATACGTCCAAACTATAATAAGATTCCTTTGAATTAATATTAACCTAGTATGGTAGTACCTGGCTGTAGAGTCACCAATAGAGATACAATAAAGTTAATTCTAAGCTTGTTTTTGAAGCTTTTATTTCAAAGAACTTCTGATTCAGACATGCAATAAACCTAAGGCTAAGTCAGTAGCCTACAATCTAGTCGCAGCGCTTGGTCAGGTTGAATTAAAAAACAAGATACACTTAGGTATAGGATCAAGATTGGCCATTATTGCTGAGTGATAAAGTTATAGATTTTGGGTTTAGTGGGCAAAAAATGGGAGCTTGCTTAAATTAAGCCGCATCTTATAACAGGCGGATATATCACGAGCACAAGGACCGTTAGGGGCGCTAGTGAGTATTAGTAGGGGTTAGGGCCTAACCCCGAACCCTAATCCCAAAACACGGCTTAATTCAAACAACCCCCAAAAAATGTTCAAAAGTGTGAATAAACGTGTTGGCCTTTTTAAATTGCATAGTTTTCGTAATTTTTGGATATTGGGTTCATCAAAGCAATTTATTCCAAATACATTATTATTTTCCGCAGGTATTAAGTTGAGCGTGGCAATTACTGCATCACTTGGGAGTATAATTGTTAGTAATGTCATGAACTGAACACTAGCTATGCGGACAACAATTTGCAATTACACTGGAATGTCGTTCCCCCGAAACTCATCGTAGAATTGACTGAAGTGGAAGTTGTGAAACAGAATATAACTACTGCTGCCTACCTTGAAGAAAGCAGTGAATTTGGAGTAAATAGTATGAAAAAACAAGTGAGCAGAATTTCGAATGGAGTTGCAGCTGTGTATGACTCAGGCGACTTTGGAAGAGAAATAAGTCACGGTATTGCCAATAAATATGTACTAGTCAAGAATAAAAACAAGCTGATGAAATTTGTGCTTCAAACATGAAACCTCCACAAAATATTTTTGAAAACCTTCATATTGAGTTCCTAAATTTTTTTTCCATACCTATTGCTGATAAGTATGCATGAACCTAAAAAAGATTCACCTGAGCAACTCAGCAGAATAGCTCAACTTGATACTGAAACTTTTGAATATCGTGGTGGTTATGTGACTATGTCTTGCACTAAGCTGGAAAAAAATTCTGGCCCAAATCACCATAGAGTAATGAGAGGCTTCAACCAAGCGGTGACGTGAGGACAGTTAATATCGCACATGCGGAAGAAAACTAAGGCTCTTTGTTGCCCTTGCTCTGAATTTATGTGGTTGCTCTATCTAGTACATTTGTGTACTGGTACCAATAGAGAGAGCTATGAAAAGTTAAACTCATAAACTATATCAGCGCAATTACTTCAGCAGTGCTAACTACACATGAATTATTACCACTTTTAAATTATCATTTTTTGCATATTCCTGGTTTGAATCAAAACCTTATCTCAGTGTATTCATAGCTGAATAAATGTTTGGAAATTTGTTTTCATCAGTTTATGTAAGTGATTCAATTAATTTGCACAAGGGTGTACCTCTTTTCTTCAACGTGTCATGCCAGGAAAAATATCTCCGCAATGCGAAAAGCTTTTAGTTTGCCGCAAGCTGACGCTGCTTGTTCATAATGAGAAAAAAAGCCCGGTAAAAAAATAAGACGAAAAATCCAACTTAAATTATCGTGTTAATACGTGGAATTGTCACTGGACAGCCAAAGTTTGGAGATAGCTGGAATACCCAGCATTAGAGGCGATCGTGACCGTAAAGAGCCATCCTTGGCTCGTGGTCAGGTAAACCACAAATCAACGAGTAGCTTTTTTTTGCTGTGCAGGGGCTTTTCTTCTTTGTCAAGCACTCGCTATCACAGCATCGAATATCATTATAAAATGAAACGTAAATTAATTTCTCTCTTTACGCTTAAAATCACATGCTTTAGTTTAAATCTTTACTGATTCAATATCCTTTCCGTAAATTATCCGCAAGTTTTGTATTTTTCAAGGGGTACAAAAAAGTAGAAGTGTAAACTAGCATGAAAAGAATTGCTTGTAAACAGAAAATTCCTATCGAAGAAAGGATTCTGAATTCAACCTCAAAAAAAAGTTGCCCAATGTATTTTTTTGAACTTCTGAACTTTTTTAATAACATTAATAAAGACCGTAAATGTGCAAATTTTACTGAATTGAGCCAGAGGAAAAAGAAATTTCGTCGGTTTTACAGCCAGTTCAAAATAGAGTGAGTGCAAGTATTTTGAACGCAATATCAACTAATATAGAAATTTTTAAGTCATTTTTGAAGATAGGCACAGGTTAACGTTTCAGAATACTGCACATCAGAATGGTGCTCCAAATAAAACCACAATCATTTTCCTTGCTTGAAAATGAATGCGTTGTCACTATGATTGTCATCCTTAATTCTAAAAATGATTTTGAGTAAGTCAATCGTCATTCCCTGAGACTGAGCTGATACAGTGAGTATTCTTTTATAGATAATGACTTAGTGTTATGTTCGTATTGATTGAAAGGAAGTTATTAGCTAATTCATTAATCAAGGTTAAATAGACAGGATATTGTGTTCAAGCATCGTGCTTAGACCAACACACAATAAGGTGGGAGGTTATAGCGCAAAATCTGCTTGCCCACTTGTCTACAAAAATAGATTTTCTCTTTATCTATTCATGCATTGTACTTAAAAAGACAGATTAGTGGAGTTAACTACTCATCTGTCTTTATTACACATGAGATTTCATAGCCTTATCACAGATAACCGGCAAAGCAGTTACTTATTAACCCTTCGCCAAACACTCATCAAATCTGCGAAAACAAAAATGTTTGAGTCAAGTTGATGATTCACTTAATGGAATTTTCCATTCAGATATTTTTCTACACTCATGTAGGAAATGCTCTGAAATGAGCGACTCATTGGTAGTATGAAAACACCGCTTTTTCTTCGCTTACTAAAAAGTCTAAATAAATGATTAATTTTTCTTCAAAGAATAGGATATGTTCAGCATTTTTTACCTATCTGTTACATATCGCAATAGGTTATTTTCCTATCATTGATTTATAAATTAATCAGAGTATAAAAGATTATGTTGCCAAATTTATTTCATTTATTTTTTATTTGTTTTTGATGACGACATTGATCTGTCGTATTAAAAAAATACTACGTCATTTGTTGCTTTAATGAACTTAAAGTTCTTCTTCATTCTCAATCGACCTATTTGATCAGTTGTCTTATAAAAAATGTCATTTTTTCTAACACAAAATAATGCACTTTATTTTAATGTGATTTCGAACACTTGAAATTTGAAAAGCATTCTTTGCTCTTCAGGACGCTGTCAGCTAATGACAATTACTGTGTTACGAGTTGGCTGCGTGCGTTAAAAAATATATCCCATCCCTTCTCTGCCATTCATAAATACTATAACTTACTATATGGGTAACGCGCTCATCTAAATGCCTTCATCATAATACTTAACCTGGAAAAAGAAAAATCGCTATTTCGCGTTGAAACTATTTGGGGTTAATTTAAAAAAATACTTAATTCAACTACCGGCATACGAACGTCATTGATAACGTTTAAGCCGATTTGTTTACACCCAACAGATGAATCCGATACTTTTTTCCTAAACAACTCCAACCTACGTCATTACTACATGACATCTTAACCCCTTAGTTTGATGAAAAAACTCGATTTTTTTTATTTTGCCTGAAGAACCAAATGTGGGCTACCACATTATTGCGTGTGGTGGTGCTAAACGTTTCCACTTCCAATCACTGATTCTTATTAAAGATGTTCGCTTGGGATTACAACGGAGCAGAGCAGTAGCAGCTGCCCCCCAGACACCAAACCCTTCAATTGGCGGGGCCCACACTGCCCAAAAAGGGCCCCAAATTGCCTTTAAGAACCCAAAATTGCATCAATTCAAAAACAAAATTTTGCTTTGCGAATCGCGTTGAATGGGACTTTTCGCGCTCAGATTTTATATTTTAGTTTTTTGAAATTCTTCGCTATCGTTTCCTTTTAAATAGCGTCATAACCTGCGGAATGAAGTCATAAAGAAGATACTGTACGTAAGAGTGCGCGTAGAACTTGAAAAAGAAGGCCGGTGCAGAGTTGGATCCAATTTTCAATTTTTATATTCAAATTCATTACTTTTGAAAAAATTAAATTCAGATTCAATTACATCTTGTAAGCGGATTTAAAATTTTATTTATTTGCATTTTTATCCTGCTATCACCAGAAAGCGACGGGGCGCTATATGAGCTCGCTTAGTAGTTGCCGGCCATCTGTCTACCACACTTAGGTGGGGGAATCCCATTTAGAGCCTTTCCCAACGGCACAACAGGTGAACTTGCCGGCTTGCTTCACATTGTCCCTTTAATGCTGAACGTCAAGCAAGAAACCTGTGAATACCAATTTTTATGTCATTAGTTTGACCGGACTCGGAATCCAATCCTCGAGTCTACCGATTCAGAAGCAGACGCTCTATGCATTCGGCCATCTGATCGGTAAATTAAAGTCAATCCTAGTTCTACCCTAGTTTTGTGCAAGTAACCATAATCTGACACCGAATACAAAAGTCCATTAGAAAAGGTTTTGCTGGTTCGACAACGTTTGCTTTTGAAATAGCGCAGGAATTGGACGTTGGTCCTGTCTTCCTCAATCAAGAGGTAAAAAGAAAAAGATAATGTTTAAATGCGATGCAATTGTTAAGCATGTAGCTACTGAGGAAGAGATGCAAAGCAAACTTTTCTAAACAACTGGTGGATCAGGCAATTATGTCGGTACTAGAAAGTTTTAAGCTGACTTATGATATCGCTTCCGTCTGTTCATTGTTGTTTACACCCAGCAGCTTCGTGCATAAACAGTCATTGTCAGGGAAATGGTCTGGTGGTACCGCACGCAGGTTCAGATCCTTTGCGACGGGTTCAATTCACGGCTGGAGCCTATAGCATTTGATATATATACCGGTTGGCTGCTAATCAGAACGGCACCAGCTCATTTGGCAGTCTCCTTTCAATACCGTTGAACTTTTAATTCAATACAGTAGTAATAGGCTAACTAATAAGTGATCGATCGCTTGCCTTGCTCCTCGAATTTAGAAAATGCGTTATTACTGTTAGGCTACCAGTGCTGAACAAAGCTTCAGAAAACTAAAACTTATTCAAACGTTTAATAGATCTACTATGGCAGACTATCTTTTTGCTTTTATTTATTGGCATTTTTATCCAGATCGACCGTTAGCTCAGTAGCTAAGTGCACGCTGTCGGTGCGGGAAGTCTGGGAATCGATTCCCGAGCCGGTCAAATCGGCACAGCGTCGCCAACTGCTCGCCACCGTTGCGACGTTTCTTCGTAGCTGTGTTGCCCAGGCGCTAGGCCGCGGAAATGGGCCTCGCAACTCGTTACACGCTTCAGCGTAATACGGCGAGTATAATGAAGATTTGGTTTGATTTTGGCATTTTTATCCACAATCTCAGAAAGCGACGGAGCGCTAAGCGAGCTCGCTTAGAGGATGCTGGGCATCTGTCTACCAACTTAGATGGGGTAATCCCGTTGAGTGTCTTTCTCAGCGGCATAGCAGGCGAACTTGAAAGCTTGCTTAACACTGTCCCTTTAGTGCTGAATATTTAGTAGGGAAACTATGAATACAAATTTTTAAGTCATTGGTTTGACTCGACTGGGAATCAAACCATCAGTCTACCCATCCAGAAGCAGACGCTCTATCTACTCGGCCATCCGATTGGTTCTTCACTGGCCATGTTGTCAATTGAAAGTTAATTACTGCGCCCGATATCCAGATTATGATGCTGTCATAAGAGCATCTGCGAACAAAAAAGTGTGCTCTAGACGATTTTATTGGTAATGGATAAATGGGTATAACAAACTTGTCTTAAAATCACACCTTTTGTTTTTCACAGTGACAACGCGTATGTTTTACTGCAGTATCCGCATTGTGGGGAGACACTGCATGAGCGGTTATCCCTGAAAAAACCTAAAACAATTTATATCGAAAGCTTAGTATAGGAGCGCTAAAAAGGATTTGGGGGGGACCAAAGTTGAGCTGCTACGGCACTGCAACGGAGTTGTGTATTGACTACAGTTTCGCATTCTTTTTGGGGATCTCCAGATTTTTCACAGGGGAACTCGTGAAAAACTTCAGCTCTATATCATAATATACTCCAATAATTTTGTGAGTTTTCATCTGATTTTGAAGGTACCGCCCGTCATACTGAAAATTCTGGAAGGGGAAAAGACAGTTTTGTTTTCAACCTACTATGAAATATTGAAGTATTTTAAGAGTAGAGCTGAAGTCTTTGCGAAGAATGAGAACTACAGCAGGTGCAACAATAGGCCTACCATTTTTCAAATTTTAACGTGTCCCTTTAAAGCCAATGAAGAGGAGAAAAAATATTTCATAAAATGCTCTGGGAATTCCCTTGCACGTTGAATATCATAGTTGGTGAAGTCGTGAAGAAGTCTATAAGCTATATCACCAGGATTATGAATCAATCTCACTCGTGACAGCTAACCACGGCGTCGAACCAAACCGGAACGTAAACCGAAAACCAGTATTAACCGCTTTTCTTCATTGAACCCAAACCAAACCGTAACTTTTAACTTAATAGACGTAAACCGAACCTGAACCCAGTGGCGTAGCAAAGGGGGAGTGGGCGGCACGTCCGGGGGGCGGCACGTCCGGGGGGCGGCATTTTGGATAAGCTTTATGTAATTTTTTTCTTAATTCTTTTGAACAACCATTACTTTGCTATATCGCGTATTTACTAATCGCAAATCATCTTACAGTGTTGCCCAATGCTCAGGCGCACAGTTGCGGAAACAGGTCCCGCCATCTCGTTTACGCTTCGATGTATTCCCGCGAGCATAATTAAGATTTGATTTTAACGTTTATGTCACAATTGCGTAATGTTTTTTTTTCCGAAAAGCGCGGGTTCGATGCTCACCCAGGAGATTTCCATGATGAATATTCTTCACTGATATAAAAACCTAAGCTGCAATTATCAGACTTAAAAAATAGCATAAAAAAATTTCAATCAACTTAAGCTAGTCGCTGCATCGTAACAGCTGAACAAGAAAAAACTACAGTTTGACCACATTTAATACAGGGTTGGTTGCGATTTTGTAATTTTTGTGCATTATTCAATATTCAAGCAATCAGACCTATTACTGTAGTAAAATAGTCATCAGGCATTTGTCAATACAACTAATTTTGGAAGAGGACCACAAGGAGTAAATCACAAGCTGCAAGATGCTGAGGTGAGCAACCACTACCTACATTTCTACGATGAGAATTTATCAGCAAAAAACTCGCTGGAGTAGATTGCAGAACCTAACAAAACTGCTCACCTGCATTCGTTTAAAAAAATTAAACCGAACCGGAGAAAAAAACAGGTGGCAAAACTTTTTTTACTTTTATTCTTACGATTATGCTTCTTTTAGATCATGATATTAAATATCTTTGCGGTTCTTATAGTCTACTCTAGATTGTCTAGCGGATGTGTAAGGAAATAAGCCATTGTTGTTGCGCAGGCAGTTTTCCTGTTTTGACAGAACCGTTTTCACTGTGAAGCACACCTATCAATAAATCATTGCTTGGTTAGTAATTCAATGGCAGCAAACTGTTATTAGATCTAAACTCGGCTAAATTTAACTTTATGATACGTTGAATCACCTGGGCTGATATTGCCTAATAGATCATGTTTTACTGGATTGGATTGTCGCATGATGGTAAAATGAACTGATAAACATTTATTATCAAATGTTCGCAACAAAAAATTACCATTAAAACCTGGCGTTCACACTACATCATTTCTTGATATGTTACAATTGGAATTAATTACTGTAGTTAATGATGGGTTATTAGTAAAATTACGATCAACTTACTGTATTTTGAGACCATTTTGACTGTCGCTACGATACAGCAAATTGATAAGTTTTGGCAGGAAATATATTTTAGGAAAAAAGGTTTTAGATCAATGCTATAAGATTTATTGCTTTTTTATACACAAAATATTTTTGACATGATTTTGTTCTCTACTTGTCATTTAGAGTATTGGATGATTCAATCCGGCCCGGCATAAATTTCTGATTATATCAAAAAAAGAAGAGAGTCTCTAGCTCATTTCTATCAAAAGTTAGGTTATGATTTTTTAAATTAGATACAAACCAAATCCTCCCTCCGACAGCGGGAGAGCAGTAAATGTGAAAAAAGGCTCACGTCCAGCATGCGACGTGACACGAGCTTGCTCCATTTTTTTCAGAATTACTTTAAAAAACAAGGATAAATCAATAAACTCATTATTATGAAAGGTTATATGAACGACCTTAGTGAGTGTCAAGATCCTTGTCGTCTAACGGTCGATACAGAACACGTGGAATATTGGTCTTCTACGGTTTCTATTAATAATTATAAACAGTTAAATTAAGCTACTTCAATAATTCACAACGCTAGACGCCAACAGTCACGATAAAGCACAAATTACAACAACATATAAGCAAGAGCTCGATTCAGAATCGTTATAACCTACAACAAACTAGTCCAAAGCAGCGCAACCAGTATAGCATGAACACATTCGAATATTAAGGCAGAAATGAATCTTCACATCCATTGCACACATAACGCATTATTTAAATTATTTAAACTCACCGACAAGTTCCGAGACAAGGATCGACAGCAAAACGATGTAAAGAAACCTTGATGTTGATAATTGATAACAGTTAATCGAGCAACAGCTCAGGAGCAAGGGCTCATTGTAGATCAAACAATAACCTTCCTCTGGTATTTGATTCGTAACAATTTTTCAGTTACACAATGAGTACATTACGATACAGACCTCCTTGCTTTACTGTGTAAGCTCGATCTAGTAGGTCATTTTACTCAAGCAAGTCAAGAAAGCAAAGTTGCTGCCCGAGAGCGCTTTGTTGTGCGTTGCTAAATTACATGTCAGCACGCAGTCTTTCGCAATCGTGCAACGAAATACAAATAGACTATGCCTACCACATCAAACGCGAACCCCGATATTGATTCTCAGACAGGCATCGAATCATTGACAAAGCTACATTATATATATTAAAATTGTTTGTTACATAATAGACAAAAGTATCACAACATAACAGGCAATGTGGCATAACATTCGGAAAAAATATTCAAAGTTATCGCAAGAAATCTTATTATAAGAAGGTGGTCCTAAACTTTTGAGCACCACTGTACAGAGCAAGTTATCGGTCAACACACCTTTCCCAAAATGGCACTGTCAAAAAAAATAAATAAATAAAAGTGGACGCAGAGTGCAGAGTTAGCAAGAAAAAATGGACTGAGAATAATTCTATTTATTTAGAGAAGTGAATGCAAAACCAGTGTGCTTGGCACGTAATCAGCAAGTTGCAGTGTTCAAAGAGTTTAATATTCGAAGCCACTGTGAGACTTATCGTAAGGACAAGTATGACCACTTCATAGGAAAAATAAGGAAAGACAAGATAAACAAATTGGTGGCTGGTCTGAAGAAACAGCAGTCTACTTTTACGCGCAGCCGCGATATCGCTGATGGGGCTGTAAGAGACAGCTATATTATTGCCAAAGGTGGCCACGTTACATTTCAAACGTACCGCGGTACTACTCGTTACTGACCCTAAAAAGTACCGCGGTACCGGTACTCCATACTAATTTCAAAAAGTACCGACTTGGTACTCGCTAATTTTGTGATGTTTGTTTTACATATCTGTGTGACGAAAATTGGAAAGCCATGGCCATTTATAAGGTTTCAAAATTGCTCTACTTTCAAATTTCAAAACGCCTACCAACGTGCCAATGTTATGGTAGAGTTTTTGACACGCTGATCACAAAACTCGCATTATAGTAGTTTGATCTGATATAGTCTCTAATCTTATTGCCCATACACTGCAATAACTTGTATTTTTTTTTATTTCAAAGCCAGGGGCGTGCCCAGAAATTTGAAAAGGGGGTGGGAGGGGGCCGCAGTGTACCACCCAAAATCAAGTTAAGACCGAAAAAAAGGTCTTCACGTCTTTCGACGTCCAATTTACCGCCCGAAATCAAGTGAAGATAAAAAAAAGGTCTTCACGTCCACAGCTTATATTTCAGCGGAGGAGCGGTAGGGGGGGCGGGACCCCAGCGCCCCTCCCCCCTGGATACGCCCCTGAAAACAGTATGATAATTGAGGCGAAATTTTTTTTCATAGCTACCACTTGCGTTTGTTTAGTGTGGTGACTGATGAGTTGCTTCAGGTGTAAAACTGTATTCACTCAACTGTTAAAATAAATCGGTTGTTAACACATTCACCGCTTCACATGAAAATTACTTTTTTCAATTGTTTGTGCATTAATGTGTCGCGCTGTAAAAAGATCCCTTGTCATCTGTTATTAGAATACGTAGAGTAGGCTACAAATGCAGAATGAAGGATAAAACATAGTAGGCTACGGAAAAAACAAAGCTAAATATTTGGAGTTGACATTCTTTTGCTGATCCGGCCCACCTGAGAACAGAACATCTGAATCCGGATCCAGAGCCAAACTGAGTTTGACATGCCTGCACCAAGTTAATGCAATATACACACGCACACAGGCATGTACTCCCAAAACACACAACACTAACAAGCATTAAACATGTAACGTTTTTTCTTTTGCTGCAATTATAAATGAGTGTAACATTCTGGCTGTAAAATAAACGCTAATTGCTCACTGTATTTTGCTATCGCACTCGCATTCAGTGCAGGTTGTTGTTTGCCAACTGTGCACCTACCCTCGCACAACATTTTTCAGCCAAATATTTTTTTCGTTAATAAAAAATCGAACCTCAAGCGCAACGTTATTTTGTCTAGGATGATGAATTCATTTCACAAAAAATCATCAAACTTGTTTACGATAATTCGCTTGATGAACTCATTTTTTTATCAAAATTTCTTTACGTAATGATACCGACCAAGAAAAAATAAATTAATTTAATTAGCTTTTAACAATTTCGCAGCACTGATGAGCTGATGAGTCATGTTCTTTGAATCTTTTTAACGACAAAATGTGGCGCATTCGCAATAATAAGAAAAATGCTTCGAGTAGGTGAAGAGAAAATGTTTTACTGTTCACCAATTTTAAAAACATTATAACTTAAAAATTCAAACAAAACTGTGCTAGCAAAAGATACAAACTTTTCGAAAAGTTTTTGCGCTACTTCCCGGTGTAGTGTTTTCGATTTCAGTATATTTTAAACAAGCAATGCTACATTGGACTTTTTATGTTTTTCAATAGCACCAGGTTGTTACATCCCACAATATTCTACAGAAAGTTGAGTTTTTTAATGATTTGCGACATTTTTTTCAAATAAGCTTCAAGTACGTTTTTTTGTCGTATACGAATTCTACACCAGATTGTGTACAGCCCACTCTGCTAAAAATAGAGCACTCTATTACAATTATTTAATAATTCATTTCATGGTTGATATTTTTTTATTTCGTGTCTGTGCAGAGCGCAAGATACTATTGATCTTCATGCAAATAATTGAAATTGCGTGATATCACATCTGAAATAACCTGTAGTGAATAAAAACGTGCTGATGAGGAGATGGGCTGTCATTTATCGTCACTGACACGTCGCTACGTTCACGCTTCTGTCGTCACATTGACATGATATGTCACGAGTGGTATCTGATGACAATTCCGATGCAAGGTCAACAACACAGCATGCTTTGAAGCAAAAATTAATAAATATGCATTAATATTCAAAATAATCCGCAATAACCTACTTTAACGAAAACGCGTAAATGAAACACGATTTTTGCTCGCAACTACTATGAAACGACAAGCCAGAAACACATTGAACTTCAATTGCAAAGCATCGTATTGTTTTCGGAATACAATAAATAGTGATGGGACGAAAATAGCTTAGGTAGAAAAAATAAAGCCAGAGTAAGTCTCAAAACTGAACTAGGATAATTGAAAATCGTGTGAGTAGTCGACTTGCACATAATCGATAATCATCGTAGACCGACAATCTTTAACTGTAACTGTTGTTGAATTGAGATACTTCTACGGATTATTTCCTAGTCAACTGTTCATACGATTTTCACTTATCCAAGTTCAGTTTTGAGATTTACCCTGGCTTTGTTTTTGTATTGTTTTGTTTTTATTTCCTTTTCTTTTTCATCCATCATCTAAATAGTGAATCAGTGCTGACGAAGAAAAATATCATGCTCGCGTCACATCACACCTTTCACTTTTCGTTTCATGTGAGATTCTTCAAGTGAACACAGTATTATACTTCACAGCAGGATTGCGAAAAAGTACAGTATAAAAAGGTCACAGAGTTGGCGAGTGGGGTGAAATGTTTATTACCATCAATATCATATAAACTCGTGCAGCGCCGCAGCCGCTAATATTACTGCTTTATTTTTTTTAATACTTTGGTCTAAATTTCGGCTGAATTATAGGAGATAATTTCAGCAACTTTTTGTGGTTTTGCAAATAGGATCTCTGGAGTCAAATCATTATTTTTACTTTTATACTGTCTGCCTTTCGTATAAGCTACAAGCTTCCCACTACGGCAGGTAAACTGCATAGCCTTTCTGGAAATTCACGCTTCTTTTTTGCGAAAGAGCTAAGGATGTCGTGTAAAGAGCTTGCTTGGGAGACTTTTACGCTTATTTGTTCGATTTGTGGTGAATATTTTGCTCAAATTGTTGTTTCTAGAAGCGAAACTTGCAGATTGAATAATTTTCCACGCTGCACGATGTAATCACCCCAGCAATTCGCTTTAAAGTACCCTTCACCGTGAAATATTAATCCGAATTGAACCGCTTGCCTTCACGTACAGCACATGAAAGTCTAAAAATCTGGTTTCTTAATTAGGCGTTTATTAAATCTTGAACCATGTTTTAGCATGATCGACTCCGATTCAACACTTCATTAATCTTATGCCAGGCCGAGATCAATGAATCAATGACCACTTGAAGTGCGTCGAAATTAAGAGGTGCGCTGTGAGCAAGACATCCGGTAAATCAAAGAAGTGGGCTGAATGCACAATTCAGGATGTTGGCCTCTTCTATCCAGCCCGTTCGGACGCCATATACAGGATCAAATCATGTTGGAAAACGAAACTTTCGTAGGCATCAATTAGAGAACTAACCTAACAAAATATCTGAATCACCTTATTTGCTCACGTGATCGACTTTAGATAATTGCGTCACAACCTCTTTACACAAGGTGAAATGCTTGCGAAATCATCGAATTTTGATAACTGCAAGATAATGTTTGCATATAGGCCTAGTTGATAATTAGCTTCTACGTTCCCTCCACTCATCTTTTTTTTTTAAACTATCGATGGTAGTTGGTCGTTCATCACAGACGAACTTTGAATGAACGCCCAAGTTGTTTTGCTACCAGTATCTGTGATCCTTGGTTGTTAGTTATTTCGAATGGGAGTTTCGTGTTCCGAGCTACGGATAAAGCTTCGATAGTTTCAATCTAGTCTTAGGTTGTCTTTACTTGTTTAAATTAGACAGCCCAAAACGTGGGTCTGCCTCATCCTTCATTCCTTGAAAGTATTAATTGTTTGTCATCCTTCCTACCATATTGGTGATTCAATAAGTTGCCATTAATTTTACATACCGGCAGTGGCGGCTCGTGCCTGTGGGCGGCGGGACTGCAGCCCCCTAGAGTTTTTACATTTCGTATTTTTTAAAATTTTTGTTGCATTCGTAATTTCAAGTTTATTTCAAAATTATACTTTGGTCAATTGACAATCCAGCGCATTGCACTGAAAGCTCTTCGCATTTTTCTCACAAAGCTAAACAAGCATTTATTGTGGCATTCGTGCGTCAACGGGAATGAAGCATAGTATGCGCAAGACGTTAATACGTTTTGCGTCGGGCGGAGATATGCAGCGCCCCAACTCGCGTTTTTTATAACAAACTAATTACTTCATATGTGTCATATTTCTTGACTTAATAAATTTCCAACGATATTTAAATGCTGTTATCAACTTAACTGATTCAAATTTTCGAAATAATAGTCATCTATTTGTAGCGTTTGACTGACTGAACTGAACTCACGTTAGCGTCAGCATAGAAACTAGCCTAAGCCGAAAAGACATCAGCGGAAAGCCTATAGGAAAAGGCAATTCTAGTTTCGCGCCGCCTACTACCACGCCACGCTTCAACGTTTCTTGTCCGTTTCTCTATGTGACATATCATTGAGCTGTATCCGCTCATATTTTGAGTACCGGTAACCTGAATCATATTGGCCGTTTTACTGATTTGCACCAATTTCAATTCAATTCGTTTATTTGTCTGCTCAAACAGAGCTTGTAACACGGGACAGTCCGTGAATAAGCAGTTTACACAATATAGTATCATGTAGCAACCAGCACCTTTAAATGGATTACAGTACCATAGATAAATTACAAATTATTTCCGATTAATTTAAGGACTTGCAAGTTAGCGCTTACAAAGTTGTAGTATTGCAATTAGGCAGGACAGCGAAAGACCAAAAATTGGTCATCACGTCAAAGCTGCTCTAGTCGTGATTTAATAATGTCAAATCGCTTCTAAAATAAACGAAAAACACACAAACCTACAAAAAAGGAAAACAGTTAAAAAATAATAATGATGAAGATAATAATAATCTTTTTTTTAATCTATTTTTGACAGACTAAAATATTTTAGTACCTATCAATGAAATTTTTTTAAACGATTGCAAAAAGTGTGTTTAGATGCTTTTTTTATTTCTAAAGGTATCTTAATCCAAATTTTTACGCCAACATACAGTAGATGTATGACAACTCCCCACTCTTCGTAGTAACTCTTTCCATTTAATAACTATGTGAAGAGATGGATCGAGTGTTATAAGAATGTTGTGCATTACTTGATCTGAAGTAGGAATCGAAATTTTCTGGAAGCATACGATGATAAAAAGAATGCATGAATTTAGCAGTCTGTATATATTTTATAAACATCATTATTTTATTAACAATATATTCATAGATTTGTATAAGGTGCACATTTTTACTCTGTCACTAAAATGTTTGAAGTTTGAAATTCAATATGCGAATAATTTTGTTCTGCATAATTTGCAATTTTTTTAGAGAAGTTTTGTTACCAAAGCGCTGTAGAATTACATACCGCATGTAAGTGGAAATAGAAAGTATAATTAATAATGTAGCAAGCCAACTGTTCTGTTAATACTGCTCATGCTAGATCACCTGTTCTGCGAGAAAAGTATTGGCTAATGACTAGCTACACCACTAGAATACAGAAACTTGGCACTTGGTAGTACAGTATCTAAGCCAGGATGGTCTGGGCACATTCTGGGTTTGCGACGCAAACATCACTCGGTTGTCGGTGGTAATCAGTGCAAAATGGGTTCACTAAACACCCATGACTGAGTAAATTTAATTACTAAAGTGAGATTTATGCGAGACGAAGTGAAATATAAGAGTAGTAAAGAATTGCTACGTACCACAATTTAAATTTCATGTAATAAGTTCTGTTTTCATCTTCATTTTTAGAACTAGAGTAGCCTATATTTTTTTAAGTCACGTGAAATAACGCGAAGGAGGCGTTGTGAGTAGGAGTTGATTAAATTTAAATTGGTTTAGGAGTCGAACCTAAGCATCCTGGTACTTTTTGTTGTTCTTACTTCCTAATTTGCTGTTTGTCAGAAACGGTCAAATATAAAAATGATATATCAAAAACAATGCAGCAACGAAGAAAAGAAAATCGTGAAAGAACAACCTTTTAACGTTATTTCATTATCGTATTTTTTGTTACTATTCTTAAAAGCAGCACGGGTGAACACGGAACTGGTGAACAACACAGGACAAATTTTTAAACATAAGCAGAAGTTTGTGGACGCAATAAAGGCAGTGAGCATCGCACTCTCACCATACGGTCAAGAGTCAAATATCTTACCGCTGGGCCATCCACAGGTAGGCCTACTCATTAGTCCTTATCGTTATTAAAAAGACGTTTCAAATATGAAACTGGATGCGCCACGTTGAGGTTATCGAAATCCGGGATAAAAGATCTAAAAATGTTTGTGCCATTTGTACTTGCAGCCCTCCCAATAAATTTAAGCACCCGCCACCGCTGCATACCGGTACTCTAACTTGAAAGATCGCAGAAAGAACCGCAAAAGCTGTGCTCTTGGTATCGCAAAGGCATGTAGCGTGTGGTAAATTGCCTTTGACCCGGATGCAAACTCCATGCAATGATTCAGGTGAGTGTCCTGTTCGCACAAGTTAGCAGCAATTCAGGTTGCTGCTGTTCAAACACGTTGAGCGATGGTTGAATGCACTTGGCTTCTTAGTTTTGTTGACATTGTAGCTATGAAAATATAAATATAGCGCAAAGTTGATTTTCTCCCCTCGATATAGATTTTCATCTGCAAACAAAGTAGCTGCGTGGTGTTATCCCCTGTAAGCATCTTGTTATCATTAATGAACAATACTGTGTTGCACTTTTTTATGCAAAGTAAGGAGAGAAATAGATTGTTACAGCAAGCTGTATATCATTTCCTAATGCCTTTTTCAGGGACCCGCTGTTAGTTTTATAAAAAATATTTCGAGCAGCCTTCTCCGTAATCAAAAATCTCCGGACTATAATTTTTGACATGCTTTGAAGTAGTATGATTGACACTCGGTTGATCAAAAACTGATCGAATGCTTGTGCATATTAGCCTCTAACTTTTGGATTCAAAATCCCAATAAATCTCAAAAGTCACAACAAATCGGTAAAAGAGACATAATCATTCGATAAGAAAATGCGCCAATGACAAGTTATTAATAAAAGTACGAAACTACGTGTTAAAGTTCAAAAGAAAAAAAGTTGTAAAAATGGTTTGACGTCACATTTCGAAATGTTTAGCTTTTCCAAACTTTTCCATCATTTTTCTGACTTCCTTTAAATATTCCTGGCAGAGTTTTGCTTTCTGTAATTGTTCTTGTTGATGTGAAAGGTCATTCTACTTTCAGATTTCGCAATGGTCGGAAATATTTTTTTATTTTTTATTTAGTTGCATATTTATATTGTATTGTATGTAAATGCAAGAAAATGAGAACATTTAATTAAATTTTTCGTGATCAAATGATGGTAACTACACAGTATGCGCTCGATCGTATATTTATCAACTAATCGTTTTGTAACGCCCTTCGGAGCGTTGTTTGGCTGATATTTTCAAAAAACTCGGACTGATGTTGACTATAACCGCCAAAGGGATTGGTTGTTGTTCTGACGGTTATCTGGGAACTGCTGCTTGAAATTGACGATGCTGTGAGCAGACAATTGGGCTAATCTCAAAACACCTTTAATACAGCAGACTGCCAACAGTTCAATTGATATCGCAATTAGCTAACAGTAAATGAACTGTAAACAAAAACTACAATTAACGCACAGATTAGGCTAACATTTTGTTCTAAATTTACCGGTACCTTACTTTAGCCTAATCACATGTGAAGAACAACGCAAAAACGTACAGACAGAACTTTCTGGAAGGATCCTACTAGTGGTTAGATTAATTAAATAATAGCAAGGACCTGACATAATATTGGCAGTTACATTGACATTGCTGGGTAAATTCTTAGGCAGGACACCAAATGTAGGTTTGTAAGCCACCTGATCAATTCATTTCGATTAGACATTTGACTTCTCAAAACCGACATGCACCAGCGCCCAACCTAAAATTCAAAAACAAGCCCAGTCCCTCGCGAAGGTTGATACCCGTTCTATGTGCAGATTCGTAGGCCTACAGCATAAAATCGATATCTTCGTATTTCGGATTCTGTTCTTCTAAGCTCGCATCACGGCAGCGAGGAATTGACGGTTATTTGCTGTCATTCAAACTTACAAACTAATCGAACTTCGAAAGTAAACAAGAATAAACGCTCTGGTCAGGCACGCTGAAAAAGGAAGCCATACTTGGCAGAGCATGACGTCACTCAAGTGCACAGTACTATCAGAGCCTACCCTCGTAAAATTTGACGCCACTTTACCATGTTGTGGGTAGCTTCATTATCATCATATTATTTATATTATGTGGGTATCATATTATTTATAGTGCTTCCATTTCGGTGTTAATTTATAAAATCGAGCAGTTGGGTATAATTGATGCAGTTTATTAATATATGATATAAAGGCCGTCCGCATGCTGTCTTTCTCTCCCATCTTTTTATTCTCTTCTTTCCGCATGCTTTTTCCATTGAGTCTTTCTTTTCTTGATTTTTCTTTCTCTCAGACTCTGCCGTTCGATGTTGCTATATTTGCAATTTTAAAAATAAAAAGCATTCGTTTATTCATGACAAAACGTTCGACGAACAAATGCAACCAATTTGTCTTTTTCTGCGTGAAATTTTGGCATAGAGATGAATTTAAAAAGTCCAGACAATGTTGAGTATTTGTCTGATAATCTAGTCAGACAATGGAATAAATTCACTTTCCAACGAAGTCATATAACCTTTTATTTGAAACTTTAAACTTTATAACGGCAACCAGTCAAATTATGACATCAAACCTTTGTCTGAACTTTTATATATCTTGTCACAAGGTTTGGATTTTCAAATAATAAGGCTAACTTTCATAACATTAAAAAACAATATCTCGTTGCTGCTAAAAATATGCAGTTACGGCCCCGTTGACTAAAAAATATCCCAAAGGCCAGGAGTTGTTTTACCCCAGTGTCTTTCTTCTTTTTTTATGCGATCACACCAGACATGCATGCTACCACTGTGAATTTGGAAGCTCGGTTTAATATCGTTCATCAAAGTTTAAACTTATGAATCGGGCCATTTTGCACTTACTGCAGAAGAAGCAGAAGTGAGTAAGATAGATTCGAAATTCCAAACTTGATCGCTAATGCTGTAGATCGAAACACGGTTTAAAAATCAAACAAAAGCTCTTGTACCATCGCAAATTTATCATGACTTAGGAAAGGAAAGTATCAACAGATTTCAACGAGGTTTCTGTGAACTTTTCTGAAGAATAACAACTACAGTTGAAAGCTGTTTGCATTAAAATAAAAAAATCGTTTTCATTATACTGTAGGTTTTACGCTGAAACGTGTAAAGAGTGGAGGGGCCCATTTCCGCGGCTAAGCGCCTGGAAAACACAATCCGGAAAAAAAAACATCGCTGCGGTGGCAAGCCCTTGGCGACACTGTGTCTAATTCGACCGGCCCGGGAATTGAATCCTAGACCTCTTGCACGGATAGCGATGTTTTAACAACTGCGCTGACCGGACGTACGAAAATTTCATTTGTTCCCGTTGTAACTTCTTGACAATGGCCACAACACAACCAGTATGCACGACATTAACAATTAGCACTCATAACAAAACATAGCCAAGATGACATGTTGAAAACAAACAGCAGAAATATCTTCAACGAGAACGGAGATGCATCCTGACAACAATGTGAGATTCTGTAATCCAAGCGAAAGCCTAAAACATATTTTTTTCTGTTGTGTCTTCAGTTACCTGCATTCATATGTGTAATAGATTTGATCAATGTAGACATTACTGTATTCAGTGATGGGCACGATAAACCTTTCTGTACTAAAGCGATAACGATAATCGATAATTTCAAAAATGCTCTGGGCGATACCGATAATCGATATATCTCAATTTCTTAAAGCGATATCGGTAATCGACAGTTTATCGCCGATAAATTTTTCCATAAATGTTGCAGTAAATTTTCAATGTGTTTGACGAAGTTTTTTTTCTTGTAAGTCAAATCACAAAAATGTTTTTCTAGATTTTTCAAGAAAAGAAAGCACTTCACAGACTCTGCCGTGGGATTAAACAAAACAAAGAGAAATTTTAAAAATTGCAACAAGGCTTTATCGATACTGTGAATTTTGCCATAACGCCAACTCCCTAATTTTGAACACTGTGTGCATAAATAATCGTTTATCGCGACAATTTATCGGCGATAACAAAATATAATACAAAAGCGATACGGTAATCGATAAATACAAACTATTTTGAGCGATAACGATAATCGGTAAAAAATTATCGCCGATAACTATCGCCGATAAATTATCGCAATAAATGCCCCTTTCTGACTGTATATTTGATTCCAGTCAAAGACGTTTTTGCGTTATGATTGTATGTCACTTTGTCGACCAGGTGTAGCTACTTGTTTTGCCGGCTTTGTGCTGCATTTTCACTACAATGCTTTTGAGCAAAGGAACTGTCAGGAATAGTTATCGCTAAAGTCGGTGAACTTACTGTATGTTTCTCAATATTATTATTACAGTATTATAATTAATTGTATAAGACAGTTTTACGTGTACGCTTTTTGATGTAACCAAAGTCTATACATTTCATTTTACTGTTTGTCACTCACACAAAGTCGCAAACAACAGCTTGTTTTGTTCAACTGTACACAAGCAAAATCTACTTTGCTTCCAACGACAAAAAGCCATAACCTATGGCTAGAATGCGTAAGTCCAAAATATTTATGCGCAAAATGATTTTGTTTCAATGAGAAATCTTTTATTACGATATGACGTGACAAGAGGCAAATAGTTTTTTGACTGTAAAATACATCTCAAAACAATGCGCATTCAATTACCGAGTCCGTGAATGCTATACGACGTTGCAACGCAAATGAGTGGTCATTGCTGCAGTGCAAGCTGACACTTGAAATAAATAAACTATTGATTGATGTTTTTCACAGCAAAAATCTGTGTCAACCAGAAACGGCTCCATTTATGAATCGAACCCATTGAGAAGGATCTTTAGCCCACTAGCAGCGCAAGCAACAGGCTGCACTGCAACTCGTAACACGTCAAAGCATAGGCCTATTGTGAAAACTTAATTATGGTATAAAATGGCTGATATTTTGTACACCATGAGTCTGAGTTCGGTACACTAGAGGATACTGATCAAAAAAATTGTTCGTTTGAGTCTGAATGCACAACTCGAACACATCGTTAATGAGTCTTCGAAAAAAAAAAAAACACTTGGACCGTTTATTGCATGGGGTCAACGTATCCCTATAATCGACTACTTTTTCCAAAATAGTATCAACGAAGACAATCAAAAAGTACGGGGTGTGCGAAGAAAAATACTTAGAAACGCACATGCTTTGCACCTCAAATATGAGCGCCGTAAGGTAGCGCTACATGAATCGCAAGTTGTTGCAGCTTTTAGAGCAGCAAGTTTGACCGAACTAGGAAACTAACCGCGTACTTTGTTCTTCAACGTACTAGTTTTTGTTTTGCTTTATTACCAGCAACCACGTTGAACGATAATTACGAAATGTTTTGATTTTGATTTTTTTCTGTGTCTTGATTTTATTCCAAAACTCCTTTCCCAAGATAATTTCGCAGTCAGCTTTGTTTAATCAGGAACTCAAATTTAAACATAATAATAAGCAGTTTAAATTCGAATCCGGTGTAATTTAAAAAACTTGAACTGGAGGTGCAAAGATATAAGCAGAACAAAACATTCAATTCTGATTAATTAATGCACGGTTGTTAAACAATATTGATCATGCCGTGCTATATGGATAAGAACGGATTTGTTATGGTTTGGGTGGAGACTATGATTATATAGTTATTAAAATACCTGCTATTACATGGCGCAATAATGACAAACATAATTATTACTCAATAAGCGTAAAGGTCGAGTACGAATTTCAATTAAAGGTAGTTTACATACGGGCGATTAAGAAATGCATGACAAAATAAAATTTTGATGTTATCGAAAAATCGATTATGAAATATTATTTGAGTTTTGTGACGCCTTATAAAGGCAAAGTCCTGTTGCACCCGGGCCGAGAAATCCGAAATTTTACTTTTCAAGTCCTTGCATCTACGATGCAGGGCGGAAAGCGCTTCAGCTAATATAGAGCGAAACAGTAAATGGGAAAGGTCATGTTCAAAGAAATGCATTTACGATCAAGAATCGAACCCGTGTATTGAAATGCTTATCATTTCACATAAGATGTAATAAGGGATTCTGCATGTCAGACGTTGATACTATTTACTTTATGTAGCCTGCTAAACATCAAAAATAGGATTTTCAAAGAAGCCAAATAAGTAGAAATGAAATAAAGAACTTTATCCAAAGTTTCAGTTCTTAAACATTGTTTCACGGTGAAGTTTTCAAACTCTCAGCTTTTTAAAATGATAAAAGCAAATTAACCTTGACGTTGTACTGTAAGTAGAAGTTAAATCTTGTCCTTCTATAATCTAGTTTACAACATACAGTAGTAGCTGAACCAGTACATCTTGATTCTAGAAGATTGATTACCTTACGTTTGACAAACAATAATTTTATAACAAAACAATAAAGTGAATCGTGTTGGGGCGATCAAGATCAATGCTTTTTTGCACACATCCATTGCGACAATGATTGCGTCGTAAAAAATATGCAAAGTATGAGGTTGTTGGTCTGTCGTTGACCAACTCAACCAAGAATAGCTTAGACTTGCCCTTAGGAGTTAATTACAATTAGGAATTTGTGAATAACATGTTCATTGTTGAGCATACCCTGTTTACAACACATTAATTTAAGGGCGGTCAACCATACTTCATAACCATAAAAATATTTCAAGTGCATGGTTCATTTGACATTGTTTAACAAGTCCGCTGTCTTCACGCTACAAATAGTTGCAGTTCTTTAAATAACCAACCTTGCAGTTTGCTATCACGCAAAGAATTCAAAAAAAGAAACGAAAAAGATCGCACACTGCTCTGCTCATGTAAACCTTGCGTGCAACTGTTTATCGTAATTGTAAAGCTTGTTTGATAACAAAAGGTTAAAATAAGAAATTCGAGAGACATCTAGTTGCATCTTCCACTAATTCACACTAACCGCACGCAAACATTTGCTTCGTCACGATTCAGGGTCCAGTTTTTAACAATTTTCACCTTACCCAAACAAACAAAGTCAGCAATGTCGTGCAAGTGGAACTAGGCTTTGAGGTGAAACACGTAATTTTAAATCTTCCGCATGGAGAGATAAATCTCAGATTTTCAACTGATGTAAGCTCATTAGTTACGCTTTAATCTTCTCTATCGCTTTGGGATTTTTTTGTTTGTTCAACAACCAACAGTTTATGTCATTGCTTGGTTACACAAACAAACTTGAAGAACAAAATATTTACTAATCGAGGATGCCAAATTACATAATGGTTCTTGGGATGGTAATAAATGCATAATTACGATTCAAATAATTACGCATCACCAACCTGCACAAATTTGGTAACGAACTGTTCTTGGCGTATTTAAATGCTTTCAGGAAACTCCTTTCTTTTTCATCGTTATCGTTTTGCTCTACTAGCTGCACTTAAAACTCCTTGTGGTAGAGAATAGCAGCAAAAGTTCTAAGAACCTACAGAGTGTAAAATTTACACTATCTTCTTGCCCAAATGGATCAAACCAGAATAAAGTCGCGTCAACTGCAAAGTTTTTCTGACTTAGCACTCTTTTCGCTAAGTCATTGAAATCAATTTTTGCTTTGACCAGTTTCCTAATTAATAGACCAAAGCAGTCAAAGACATAATGTCATTACAAAAGTAACCTACTTGTGTTTGTAGGAAGTAGAAAGTTGACATAGCTTAAGTAAAGAATTTACTTAATGAATTGAACTTGAATCTAACCCTCCAAGATCTTAGGCTAAATCAAACGTAATCAGAAAAATCTGATTACGAGTGGGATTCGAAGCCCCGCTCGTACCTACCAGTGACGTATCACTAGTCCAATAATGGTTGCAGCGTGTTTTTACCCGAGAAGCGGCCTTGACTTTTCGGCCATCGTTATCTGATGTTGGAAGCCTGGAGCTGCCGAATTTCTCATACATATCTTAATACTAATTCATCATTACAAATCTTAATTAATTAATAAAGTAAGCCACGTTGACAGCCATGACTATTCATTCAACTTGGCTTTGCCGCGAAAGACATCGGAATTAGTGTTTCCTCCCGGGAAGCCGTAACGGTAAACTTCCCGGAAAATTTGGCATTTTCGGATTTCCCGTTTCCCGAGAAATTTATGACGGGATCCCGGGAAATTTTTTGCTCTTTAGCAAGTATTTCAGTGGTATTGATATCTATCATTCCGACATAAAAAAATGCGTTCCTGCAAATTAAAAAAAAATTTTTGCTTGCTAAAAATTATTTTTCAAAATTCGCAAAAATTTTTAAAACAAAATGCTTGTGAGATCACAATTTTTTCCTCAATTTGTTGAAAAAATTGAAAAATTCAAACTAAGTTAGTCAAAACAACACAACAAAATGCTAAAAATGAGATCTGAAATGCTGAAAATCAGAAAAAAAAGCAAAACAATCATGCTCGGTAACACGAATTTCCCGAATCCCGGGAATCCCGAGGATTTTCGGGATCCGGAAAATTCTTAGGATTCCCGGGAAGTTTTTTAGGAATTTTCCGTTTCCCGGGAAGTTGAAAATCCGGGAAAAAGGGAAACCCTGATTGGAATTAAAGTTTAAGTTGGACTGAAAAAACTTCAGCAGTTTAAGCATGGGACTACTCCTTCAGTTTGATGTCAGAGAGTGATGAATGTCCATTCTCATTTTCCTTATCTTGTTTATACAATTTGGGTTTTCACGAACCGACATATGCGGTTTGTTACGCAAAGTGTGATGGAAGTAATGATGAGATAAATAGATGAATGGAGTTTTTAATTCACATTCACCGCCTCAAGCAAGGCAAAGATGAGCGGTACGAGCCTTATCTATGATCTCTTCGTCAACTTTGTGGTCGGTCTCACGCGATGTAGGGGAAAATCAACCAACAACAATAGCAGACAATACTCTCGTTTGTTTGCGGTTAGTGCACTCTCGTTTGTTTGCGGACAGGGATGCATTAGAGAATTTTGAAGTCAAAAAATCCATCTCTGTTTTCAATAATGGAGATGTTTGCCCGCTAATCCGTTGAAGGAAAAACAAATCATTCTTTTGTGGAAATCGTTTCTTAATGACTTTTTAATATTTGATCATCATGGTGCCATTGTAACAAGTGTTGTCGGATGACTAATTAAAGATGTTGTCAAAACCTGTTCACATTTTTCGCGAATCAAATCCATTTTAGGATATATTGACATGAAGTCCGATTTATTGCTGACATGAAAATTGGATTATGAAAATAAGGAGCATCCATCGTTTAATTCATGTCAGCAATCACGTGATATAAGAGTTTTAATGCACAGTTAGTCAAATTAATTTGCAAGATTGTGATAAGGAGTTCGGCAAGCAAACTAATATTTTTTTCAGTGCTTGTTTTAAGGTTTGCCTTGGGAAACTGCAAAGCAATTTTGAAAGACCGCCTATCTTTAATCACGTAAATCACAACTTTCTACATTATTGTAGAAGCAGATTTTGAGAGACCGCAGGACAACTTTGAGAGAACATTTCGGTTCCACAAAACGCCTCAAAAAAACATTGATCTTATTGATGGTAATCTACGTATCTTCGATCACTTGTTTAAACTTTCAAGTGTGTTTTTATCGTAGCCAATCGCGTTTCTTCCAATGGTTATCATCATCGACATACTAAAAATTTCAGTGTAACAGAAATAACTGAAGCCTCTAGTGAAGTTCCAAACTGTCAAGTTGACGAGGCAGGCCGCTTCATTCGAAAAGGTGTGGAGCGATTGAAGTTTAATTTTCGCTATGGCTGCTATTGAGCAGCATGATATTGTCAGAATCAAATTGAAGCAGTAACTCACGATCCGACGTTTAGCTATTGTTTAGAAGGTAACTAGGTGTGAAGCTAAGGTCAGCAACCTATAGTTGCTCCCTTGGGTAAATTTTTGGTAATGCGATTCAAATCGAGTTGTTTAATCACACGAGGTGGTCTGGTATATAAATACAATATGCATAGATCTCTCGAAAACTAAATTTATGGAGCTGGTATCTTGGACAAACACAATGTTAAACATTCATGATGCAATCAGTTTACAAGGTTGTTTCATTTACGCGAATAAACAGGATAACCAATACAATGAGCACCATTGATTACGGCTGATAAGTTAAGAGCTTTAAACCATCAAATCATATCGTCTCATGTTCTGAACAAATATAGTCAAAGATACTGACCACACTTTTTCTAATCCCCAGCAGGTAACAATCACTGGTGACTTTCAAAAGTAGGGAAACAAGAAGTTGACAAGAAAGACAAAAAACTGTTTTAAGTTGATGCGAAACACAAAAAACTGTTTTAATTAACCCTTATATGAATGGTTTCTTCAAGTTGGCCATGCGCAACGTAAGTTTCACTGCATTGTTACAAAATACTACAATAATAATATTTTCCACCTATATTTAACTTAGCTTATTTCATACAACACTTTTTATACCGGAGGCAACAAAATGGTGTAACACACGAGAAAGCCACACAATTTTTTAAAGTATTGACTAAGAGGATTAGTCATAAAATAAACGTATATTTCAAGCAAATGTTTTTCTCAACAAGATAGTGCAACATGAAAGTGCCATATTTTCTCTTTGATTTCGAAGCAAAAATCTTGTCCAGCGTATTGTTTACCCACTAAGTATTTGCAGTACTATTGGCTTAATATTATGCTGATAGTAAATTATTTGACAAAGCGTTGAATCAACCTGGGATACGTCCAGAAGTACGAAACAGTAATTTTTTGCGACAAATATTTGTAAAAAGTGACGAAACAGCTTTTTTGGATATCAACAAATCTGGAGAAGTTTTGTTTTTAACCATAATGAAGTGATGCTGGAAAGTAACCGAAACAGCTTGTTCCTGGTGGTGTCGGCACTTTTATCTTATATAGTTGCGGTGTAAAAGTGACGACAAGTGTAAACCCGAACTAAACCCCACTTTGAATGGAAGTTCTAAACAGGTCTGAAAAATCCGAAAGTTTGGTTAGATACAAAGGACTTATACTCATGTAAAAACTTCAGTTCCTTCAAGTAAACTTTGAGGTTTAGGCAGCCTAACAAATCGCGCGGTTGATTCTTATCTAGGCAGTATATTCGTCTGCCCAAACACCGACGTTTTTGATATTCCGATTTACTAGCTTTTGGCAAAATTGACTTGCGTTAACAAAGTCAAACAGCTAGCTGGTTGACATTGATGAAAAGTAGTTGTTTTTGTAAGCTCCATACTGGACTCGAATTAGACCCAATCCCAACCCGATTTACGACTCTTCTTTGCTTTCCCTTCTTTTTATCACACTACTGATACGCTTATCAACTAAAATTTATGGACTATTAAAAAAAGAGCGATAGTTGGTGGATTTAGACATGTATTGGATTTTACAGTAATTTTTAGCCTAAGTAATTTTCTAAAACAGTCCATTTAATTTGGCGTGAATTGATTTTTTTGGCTGAAAACTGGATTGAATAGACCACTTACGAATTCACTAGTGGTACAAAATTTTGACATTGCCGTGGTGTCGTGGTTTAAAAAATAAGTAAACGCGATTGATAATTGTTTACTCTTTTAAGCCGTTCAGTCATGCGATAACGAAAACTTTGCACGAAAATATTTAAAATATGAAACTAGGAACATAATTAACTGTGACGTTTATTTTGAATTGTAGTGAAGAAAAAAGTGTGTTGTAAGTGACATTTTTCGCTAATCTTTTCTCGCAGCCAAGTCTGTTATATCGGTGCAACAGAAAACAAAACCACCGTGAAAAAAATCTAACGCAAACACATTGCAAAAAGTTTGTGGTACATTTTTCAAATATTCTCAAAATACTTATTTCCTAGTATATGAGTGTAGGTCTTTTGTGAACCCGCCGAGAATTAAGCGCGTTGAAAGTTCCACCAGAAATGAGGGCAATCTCAAGTCTTCAACTGGTTCAAAAAAGCGTTGGCTCTAACTCAGTTGTTGCAATATGTTCCGTTGTCGAATCAAATTTGTTGTATCACTGCTGACCCTTGTTGCAACTCAATCTGCGCTTATAAAATATAAGACAGGGCCAGTCTTGTTTTATCAGGGTGTGGTGCATTAACTAATAACAATGATAAAAGTACCGCGTGCTTATAGTTGTCATCCAAATGAATTTGTTTTCAGGAGGGAGTTTTTATCAGTAATATCACAATCATTTTCGAATTCAAGTAGGCCTAGTGTAAAGAGAGACAGTAATGTAAGCTGAGGTGCGAATCTATGTTGAGCATGGGGGGGATGATTTAGAACAATTGGCCATTTTTTGATATTAGGGGGGATAATTTAGCAAAATTGATCATTTTTCGATATTTGGGGGGTTTACATTGGCAATTCAATTGGCCATTCATAGGGCAGTATAGCCTATTCATTGGTAAAAATCGCTGTATTAACGAAAAATGCTGCCGTCAGAACTGATTTGCGCTACACTATCCGCATAATTAGCACTCGTGCGTCTTGGTTGGGTAGGCTTACTATGCATCGTATCGGGAATTTTCCACTTCTATGAAAAATATTGGGGGAATGCTGCCGGATTATTGGGAGGGATACATCCCCCCTGGATTTGCACCCATGAATGTAAGGTAGGTACCTACAAAAACAGAACTGCTCTCGGTAAAAGCAGTACAACGAACGGCACACCGAAAGCTCTTCCATATTAAAATTATAAAATGACTCACTTTAGGAGCGTTTTTGACTGAATTCAGGGCATTGTGCCATGTCCCCCCTCTCCCCCTTTGACTTTGCTTTTCAGTTATAAAAACCAATGTTGCTAAATGCTACGTGATTGACACATGTCAAACACTTTTGATGGCTTTTGTACTTTATCCCCCTTTCAAAATTTCCCGCTACGTCACTGACTGAATTGCTTCGAGATTGCGCAGGATCAAAATCTTGAAGAAGTGCAAGTGCAACAAATTAAGTAGAAACACTTTTATAGTGAATCTCTACAGCAATATTATTCAAGACTTACGAGGACTATAAACGATCGGAAAGTACCATAAATGTTATATGCTGTAAATATTAATATTTGATCGTATTGGAACGATAATTGTTATTAATGACAAAAAACATGATCTGTTTTCAAAACAATAAACAAAGATCTCAATTTGACACAGGATCTCGCTCAAATGACGCGATAGATTTCAAAACCAGATTTGCTCTTCCCGAAGGCAAGTTTCATCAAGTTGTAATCTGATTTTGATTTCGTTTCTCCGAACAATTTGTCGCGAAAACGATAAAATCGGTTTTCTTGCCCTTAAAGTTTAACCTGTCCTTGCATTTGACTTTCAGTCGACGAAGCTGTTTCAGATCATCAATAAATTATGCAGAAAATGTGCTAAGTGTAGCTTAACAAGGTGTGCTTTGACATTTAAAGTCAATTAAATATTACTTCGAAACGAAATTGAAAATACTTTAACACAGTGGTTCTTAAACTTTTTCAGTCGCGCCTCCCTTGACGTTTGTCTTTCATGCTCACGCCTCACCTAACCTCAAAAATCAAATGCACACAAAATAGAACAATGTAATTTATTTGCCATTATCCTGCTCAGAGAGAAGGATGTAACTGTTTTTGGGAAACAAGTCGTTTAATTGGAGGTTTTGTTGAAGACAACGCACATTGAAGATCTGCTTCGCATTCCAGTTTGTTGCGAAATTTGGTATTTATACTCACAAGTGCTGCAAATCCACTTTCACATAAATATGTCGATGAAAAAGGAAAAAGGGTGCGTATCGCCACACTACCCACATTCTCATATAAACGCGAATATTTAGCCCAGCAATCGTCAAGAGACATTGCTTCAAAGTCATCTTTAGCAGTGGAGTTGCACTTTATCCCCAAAAACTTTTCCTGCAAATCTTCCGAAAGAATATCTTCTTTGATTCGAAAGGGATTTCAAGTCATCTTCCACTCTGCTAGTTTTCCAAATAAGTAAAATAATAACCATACCCTTCTTTCAAAATTTGGAGGTGGGATTCCACTTCTGCCTTAGCCCACTCTCCAGTTTGGCTTTGCTGTTCCCAAAAGCTAGCTTTCACAATAACTTGCTTTCATGGTTTGGCTTTGCATTCATAATAAGACACACTACATCCGACACAAGCTATACGATGAAGCAGACTAAATTGCATTGACATCAACGTAGAAATAAAATAACCCGCAAGAAATAACTTGAATTGAATTTGGTATGCTTTGTCGGATGTTGTGTGTTTTATAAAAGTAGTAACTACACGTCAAATTCTATTGGCCCACGTAATTTTGATCGTTGCAAATATTTTTGAAAACTTTTGAACTTTATGTCATTCTCCCCCGCTGTTTTTTGCGTTTCTCATATATCAATTTGCCCTGCCCCTGCGTTAACTTTCTCATTCCATCAATGATGCTCTGATGAAGGACAGACGGTTATGTCCAAAAACGTTCAGTTTTTGGTTTTATAATATTATTTTTTCCGTATGTACGTCATTTGTAAATAATTAAAGTGAATAATGGTATATCTTCAGAAATTAATAGTTGCTACTATAAAACCATAATGGGTACCAAATTACCATGAAGAAGTGGCTCTCGGCGAAATAGTGTGGAAAAGACGCCACTTATAGAGAGCGAATAAATGAAAAAGTACAAAACCGACGTTGATGGAATGTAGCATGAAAATGATAAAGTTAAAATACTGTAGAACAGGGGTGGCCCACTAGTGAGATGCTAAGAGCCACATTTCTTTCTGTGTTTCAGCAAAGAGCCATATCAAGCCCAATGGATAATGATCGCATTAACATGACCATACCTCTTGTTGATACACATCATACTTTTGCTTAGCTAGATTAATAGCATACCGGCCAGTTTGCTCAGTGATAACGACGTCACTATCGGTGTGGGAGGTCTGGGGTTTGTTGCCTGGGCCAGTTCAAGCAGACACAGTGTCGCCACCGCTGCGATGTTTCTTCTGACTTCGAAGCTGTGCTGCCCAGGCGCAAGGCCGCGGAGATGGGCCGCCCACTCGTTACACACCCCCTCGTAATTCTCTCAACAAAGTGATTATTACGTGATAATGCATCTTACGCATTGCCAAACGCAGCATGATTTCAGAACTATAGGCTGCTGATAGATTTTATAGAAGAAACAAAGCATGTGCAAAAGAGCCGCATGAAACTGGCCAAAGAGCCGCGGGTTGGCCACCCCTGCTGTAGGGTGACATCTCGCGCGAAGTCGGCGGAGAAAGGAAGGGAAGCACACAGCGACGTAAACAAGACAGCAGAAATTGAACAGTAACAAATTAAAACCTGGGCAAATTGTTTTTTTAAAAATTAGGTTACAGATTTTAATCTGTTGGATTAGCAATGAAAAGGTATGCTAACGAGATTTGACCGTAGTTCACAGCTGCTTTTCATCAATATGTCATGTCATGCTCACGCCCCCCCTGTGAACCTTTCACGCCCCCCAGTTTAAGAATCTCTGCTTTAACAAAAACTTCTTAAACTTTTTAGTGCCACAGCAATTTTTCCTACGTTATCGCATAAAGTTTGTTCCATCTTTGGGAAGCGATACTGGGTCTGCTGAAAATAAAGAACAATTATCAAATTTCTATTTATCGACTAGTAAATTAATCGTTATTTTGAATCATTTACCAGTTTGATTGTCATTTGACTAATTTACATTTTAAATTGGCAAATCTTCGTGGTATTGATGAATAAGTCAAGCAAACAGACATCTTGTAATGTAAATTTGCCATAACCTTCCGGATAGGAAAATTAGCACTTAACTAATTACTAGCACTCATACGCTATATATGCTAAAGGGCAAAAGAGGTGAATATAGCAATGCTGATCGAACTCGTTAAGCATAACAAATACTAATGCGACCAAAAATAAACGTGACTTTTTTAATGAACACAAAAGCATATCGGCTAAAAACACGTTTCATATTTGAAACAAAAGGCTTCAATTTGACTTTTGAATCGAGAAAACACTGATTTGGTGATGTGATCAAACGTTTGGTAGCACAGAATTTGAAACTTGCGTGAAGTGAAAGGTTCATTCCTCAAATCTTTTCATATAACTCTTTTGAAGGAAATCGTCTGAAAGAAGGATAAGAAGGTCGAACTAGTTAATAAGCAAAAAGGAGCTCCGATTAGTTGAGCGTTCGACGACAAGCTTTCCTTAAAGAATGTCAAACAAAAGTTTGGAGAAATAAACCTTCCACTTCACGAGATATGTATTTCTATACTGACGTAAATACAGACTACTATGCTACAGTTATTTCACAATTTCCAGTATCCTCTGAACAATTTCTTTGTTTAAATTCAAACCCAAATATTAAAGCCACTTTAATTTTTGAATTATTGTAAGAAACAAACAGCCAGGTTCAAATCCTAAATTTAATTCTCAAAATTGTTTTTTAAACGAAGTACGAGCCCGATCTCGATGGAAAATCTTTAGTCAAATGCAGTGGCGTAACAGGCGCAGTCCCGGGGGGGTGCTCATGGCTGCTTCTCAATTTTTTTTATTAAAAAAAAAATGGATGGACCATATAGGCGCACACAGGGGGTGCCATGGCCCCACCTTTGACCCTGGCGTTGTGGATACCGATACGTGTTGTTAAAATTTTAAACACCGGCGTGTCCTTTTTCGACAAAAAAGCTTCGCTAAAATGAGTGTTTTTCTTGTAAAAAACCTAAAAATCCGTTGGAGGCTGGGGGAAAAGCCCCCAGACCCTCACTTGTGGCCTCCCTTTGCCAAATCCTGAATGCGTCACTGATCTCTCCACTCTTCTTCGTTTCGTGTTTTGTTAATCTTTCTCCTTCGTTGTTCTTTTCCAAACCGCGATTCATTAGTAACTCAAATGAAACACCAAATTTCACTGTCATTTTTATAATTTGTGCAAAATTCGGAGTGAAAGCAGGGGCGCAGAATTCTCTTTGCCCCCGGGTGCAGGGCACCCCAGTTACGCCACTGGTCAAATGATGACGATTTTATGACAAGGTGGTGGAGTTTAATTGGTACAAAAGCACTAATAAAATAATACCACTTAAATCCAAAAACAAATTGAACAAAACAGCATTATTGTGCGAAAAATACCAACTGCAGCTAATTAAACTTTTCATGCTTAGATGAGACCAAATTTGTAAGGTCAAGCTATAGAGTAATGGTAGACCACCAATGTCCAACAACTAGTCTAATAGGTGACCTACACCACTCATCAGATTTCTATGCGAGTTTGAACGAAAGAAGTATGCTGCTGGTGTGATAAATTTTCAACTAAAACTTTTTATAGTCTTGATAACATAACAAACACAGAGTCAAAGCGATTTTTAATCCCTTCAGGCGAGATTAGTCAAACACAGGGCAAACGCGCAACCAGGTTTACATTTTTCATGACTCAAATCCATTTCCAAATCAAACAAATCCGAGATAAAAGATTAACATATTTCCATTTTAAGTTAGAAATTTTGCTCCAAATTGAAACATTAAACTTGGGATCAAAGCTTTAAATTTCCTTGTAGACTCAGCAGATCTACTAGCAAAGCTTTGCGATTAATGTTGTTTCAATTTTATCAATTCAAACGTAAACGAATCGAAAAGAGAATAATTGAAACGAATTGTTGATTTTTTATGGTCTGGTATTGACAAACGTATATATTAGAAAGGAGAAAAGAATTAAACTGTTGAAATCTTAAGAAACGGTGAGTCAAAAAGTTTGGACCTTTTCAATAATAGATTCCAAAGAAATTCTGATCGCTTGCCCAGCTTCAACTTATCTTTTTTCCATTGTGCTTGCTACGAGGTTGAAAAGATCACTTCCCGCAACCCTTGTAATTCAATGACCAAGTAAATCTGAACCTAATACGTTGATTAAGAGGGAACTTCATCCACCTGCGCCCAACAATAAAGTGAAAAGGATCGTCCTGTTGACTGAATGGGCACAAATAATTATTGTTCATCAAACGTTCAGGTTCAATTTTCAGTTTAGTAGGTTTACCGTGAAATTTTTTTCTCCGGCCTTTTTCACCAATGCACACAGGAATGTATAACATCATCAGTAAAGCCTTTGATATTTGGTTAAGTGGGCAAAGACAAAAGCAGACATATTAATGACCATCAATCCAGCTGCGTAACAATGGCTTGTTTCCATTTCTACGTCATTATGATGTAATAAAACAACCAAAAATTTCCTACATTGTCTCTAATCGGTAAAAAAACAAAAATATTATACCTCATTAGCCTACACATTTTACGTGTTATAAATTGTAATACAGTTTTGAACGTATATTGTGGTTGATTTTAGTCTAAGGCATAGTGTCATTAAAGATTCTTCTGACGAAAAGCTTAATTATACCAAATGAATTACTTAATTGTTTTACGAAGCGACGATGCAAACCAATCTTATCCGAGCAATTAAAGCACAGAAAATTACTACTCAAAGATTCTCCTCAACATTGAAATGCTGCAAAACATTGATTATTCAAAACATAAATTTTTCAATTTTTTCATATTTTCATATTACTTTTTGAGATTTCATTAAGTGTTGTGATATTAAACCAATGTCATTCGGCAATTAATTTTTATCGGAAAACGGAGACCTAAAGTTGAGAGGCTATATTCTATTAGTTATAATCTGTTTAAACCTGAGACGATTTATATTGTTTACATAAACCTGATTACATTCACAAAAAATTGATTACCGTTAAGCCTGTTTACATGATGCGCTTTCTAAGCGGTTAGAATTCTCGTGTGACGCAAGTCATCCTTTTTATACCAAACTGAAGTAATTTTTTCTGAACCAAAATTGCAGCAAAATTCCAACATAGCAATATTTTTAAACTTCTTCTGTTGAAACCTTGTGTAATCAAAAAAAAAGAACAAACTTTAAAGCATTTTATTATTAGATTAATTTAATTTTATTAATGCCGTAAGATATTGAATTTTTAGAATTTTTTTGACAAGATAATCGTTTTAATAATATGTGTTGTTTCGAAAAAACAAAACGTGGTTACTCTTATCTGCTTGTATAGCTTGAATTTGATTTTTACAGTTGGTATCATCAGACATAATATGTTGAGTTACCAAGCCGAGATTACTCGGTTCAAGCTTAATCGGTTCAACCTTGTTGGCAGTGGAAATCTTACACTTTTGACACAACTGAGTATTAGTTCTTGGTAAAACCACGAGAATAAGGATTTTGTTTTGATCGGATTAGCTTTGGCCAAACAATCAAAACCACAAAAGTTTGACGAAAGAATCCATCTGTTTCTTCAGTGACAAGTAAGTAACTCACAGAAAAGTCATAAAGTTTTAACTTTGGCTCAGACAAAAGCTATGTCAATTGCCTCTAAGGTTCTATTTGTACCGCACAGTACACAACACACATTTTTTAACTTGTAAAGTGCAAACTGTGGGACCCAAATTTTGAATTTTGCCTTTGCATAACCGTTTTTTTTTTTCAGCAACCGTGTATTTTTAGGCTTCGAGTACATAATTACAGCAAAACTACCTTCTTCTTAGGCGTTTTTAAAAGAGCAGGCACGTGATTGTTATCTGCATAAAGGTTTTTATTATTTCCACTCGGTCAAGTTGCTGACTGAACAATTATTGAACAAGTTATACGTATTGACATAAACATGTAAACATCATTGAGCAAACACTTGTTTCACATCTGAAGAGTGTGTATCGTAGACCTTGGCCGATATGCTGATAATTAGCTCATAAATGACGAAATTTTCGAAGATTCAGAGGTGATTGCAAAATTTTGCTACTTTTTTGTAGCATTTTTAGTTTTCTGCTTTCTTATTTTGCGAAATCGCATCTCTCAACAAGATTTTGAAGAGGCTGCTTTTTAGTGTAGGGACTGAAGCTGCTACGACAAATTATACAATATTGTGATCGAAATGACATAAAACATGACTTGATGGACAAAAGCAACTTGCAGATGATGAACCAGCATACTTCATTTCATAAGGCGACGTATTTTCAGTAACTTTCCTTACCAAAGATGTTGTGGTCTTGTGGTGCAAAGTTAGAACCGCCTGTGCAGTGTTGATGTCAGCTTTTTCATCAAATAAGCAATAGGCTAAACTTTCAAAAAATCATAAGTGAAGCAGTTAAATGGTTCTGTAACCGCAATGTCGACACACCACCAACGCTGTCCCACCCTTCCCTCCTAAAGCAACAAGAATGAAGTACAAAACGTAGAACGATAAAAAGTTATAACGTTTTTGTTAATCAGGTCACAGGTTTGCATCACATAGTTTAATCGATTGGCTTTTTTAGTCATTACACTGTAATAGACTTCAGGTGCCAAAATCCATTAGTGATTATGGGTTTAGGAAATTTCATGTGGCATTAGCAAGATGACATCAGATAATGAATTTTAACTTCTGAAGCAATTTTTTTGCTTCCAACAAATTTATGCATCCACACGTGTTTAGATTTTGTAAACCATTGCAAAAAAGCTGCTAAAAAAAGCAATGATCTCAACCACCGATACTGCAGTTGTAGTACCGGTAGCGGTGCCGTAACTAACAAGACAACGGGCTTATAGCTATTACTTCTCATGAATTTTTTTACTTTTTTCTTTGTAGTGTTGTCGCATGAACCACAGATCTAGCTTTTGTTACCGGGATGTATATTTGCAAGTTTCTGTTGGGAAAAAACCGCGGGTGGACTGCACGGCCCCACTGCTTGTTTATCTCTAAAGGATGAGAGAATTCAGTCAATTGTCTTTTCCATCGAAAAAAATTTGCAAACTCATTCTCTTTTCTCTTCCTTATTAATGCCAAAAGTCCACACTAGAAAGCTGTAACAACGAATTTTGAATATCCAGCTTGACCCAACTAGCAATCGAACCCGGTGATATGAGCAAAGAGTTGGACAACCCCTCCATCGTGTTCATATAACAGGCACATTTCATACTTTATTTAGTTTAATCTGCAGTATGATAAAAAGGAGAATCAAACGGCTTGCCTCAAAATATTTTACTCCTTTTATATATTTTTTTGGTTGCGCCAGTGTACCAAAGTTAACGTAGGTTAATGGCTTTTCAACTGGGGTTCCGCCAGTACAGTCCAGGAGTTCCGCAATTTTACAATTTAGACCTGGGTTCAAGTAAATTTGTAAGTTAAATTACCGCACAGGGGTTCCTCAAGTCCCTGGAATATTTCATTGGGGTTCCGCTCCACCAGAAAGGTTAAAAACCACTGACGTAGAAAATGAGCAGTTTTGCATTGTTGCTCTTGATTTCGTGAGCAAATCACATAACTTGTCAGCAGATACAACTTATTCTTGTCAATGCAGAACCTTTGTACGTTGGTGAAACAAAAATAAAAGGAAAACCAAATTTCTCGAAGACTTTTTCCATATGTGTGGACCAAAACGTAATTATAAAAAATATGATTCAAAAATTTTAAAGTTGTCAGGTTTTCTGCAGAAAACCTTCAGCACTTCAAATTAGGAAAAACGCAGAAAAAATTTGGCATAGCCGAATATTTTGCAACTTGATTCTGGTATGCAACTTCTTGTGTTTTCTTGAAAAATTAATAGGCAATCCACTTTATGGGCGGAAGAGATTTGCTTTCCATTTACGCCAAGGTTCCATCACATCCACTCAATCAAACGTCATTTTTACAAAAACTTAATTGTTTTTGTTTCAAGCAAAAGCACACTTACATGTTTAAAAACATCCGAGTCTTTGAGAGAAATCCACCAGCTTGACAAAAGAAAAAACTTCAAAGGCCGGTGGTTAATCCGTCTAGTACAATTTCTTTGTTGCTTCATTACATTTAATTTTCTGGTGGAATAATTAAACCTTTTTATGTATTAGTGTCAAACATGAAAGAACAGAAACGCATCATCTCTTTGATGACGCCATTTTTCTAAAACTGTCTGATGTTAACCTTAGGCTAAACTTTTAAATAATTAAATCTCTTTTTTTTCTGAACCAAAACCCACGTTTTTCCTGAATCTTGTAGCATTTATTCTAGCTTTCTACAAATTGTAATTCTTATTCAGACTTGAAACGATTTTTTTGTCTAAGTCTCTTCCCACTGTTTGATGTTATTTGATAAAAATTCATGTGGCATCTTTAACTGTTTGTCTTGTTTTATATCCGTTGATTCATGACATTAAATGTAGGTCAAGTTTGGAGTAATTGTGTTATTCCACCCATTTACTTGAGCTCACCAGTGGATTAGTTCGTCAGCATGCTTCGCCGTGATTATTCCTGCAAGGCGTAGCTCGATAAGTGGCAACTAGGAGTAATCAAGGGCGACGGAACCGGGGGGACGCGTTCCCCCCAGATGTTCCAGGGAGGGACGCTTTTCAGGTGAAAAAACGTTTAGCTTTAATTAGTGAATTACTTCGTATCCTACAATGTTGGCCTACATATTCCTGATTAAAAAAGAACTCACTTATCGAGCAAATTTGTCTTGTAGATCGTTATTTTCGTGGAATAATAACAGTGGTACATTTTGTACAATGCACAATCGCAAGTTGTCATAACCATTCATTCTGACAACTTGTTTATGATACAATCGTCCATTCCGCCGGTTTTCCTGGCCTGAGCCTAAAAAATAGCCATTTAAAAGTATAGCTGCTGCATAGTGTGGCAACTAGTTCAAGCTAGAGACGAGCAAGGGCGAATCCAGGGGGGGTAGAGATGTAGAGTATGCATCCCCCCACCAGCATGTTTTCAACAATGTTTTTGATGAATACAATTTTTTCATAATTTTGAACCTTTTTGATAACAATAATCTTTACACCTATAGCAAGCATAAATCGAAATGTGGAAACAAAACGCATCATCTTTTGTGAAGGACTTAAAATTTGGGGTAAAAAATTTAAGCAGAAATTCCTTTAAAAATTGTACAAAAAGCACTAAAATGGCTATTACGCTGCCTAAATTTTCAAAAAAATTCCGGGGTCGCATTCTCCCGTGCTCCCCTAGAGCTGTTTTTTCCCCTCGATTTGCTTTGAAGTAACTCTGCCGAAAAAATGTCAAAATGTGGTGCCCTTCCATCCCCCTGAAAAAAAAATTCTGAATACTCCCCTTACACACAACATTTTCAATTGAAAGAGCTTATTTATGCCTTTTTGCGGGTCTAAACGTCTAACTTCTGCATTTATATAACATTCAACCTAATTTAAAACCTCATCCCCCACCAAAATTTTTTGGGTCCGCTCTGGAGATGAGAAGTCAAAATTTTCCATAGTCAATAAGTCAGGAATGGGCAACCCCAGCACGCGTGCCGAACTTGGCACGCAAGCTCGTTTCTCTGGCACGCGAGTAAGGACGGTCCTTTTATCTTCTTTATCTGAGGACGTAAGACCTTTTTTTTTGCTCTTCAACAATATTTTCAGGGGTGAGGAAAACAAGACATCTGAGGACGTGAAGAAGACCTTTTTTTCTCTTCAACGATACTTTCAGGGAAATCAGGACATCTGATCTGAGAACGTAAAGATCTTTTTTTTGCTCTTCCACAATGTTTTCAAGGGAAATCAGGACATCTGAGGACGTAAAAACCTTTTTCTTCAGCTCTTCACCAATATTTTTATATTTTCAGTGGACAACACGAACTATTAGTTGGCACGCGGGAAAATTTGGCAACTGATTTTAGCCGATTTGGGCACCCAGACCGAAAAAGGTTGCTCATCTCTGCAATAGGTCGTTTCAATAAATAGCAGTGCAAAACAATCGATAACTTTATCATGCTGAGCTGGCTAGCAATGGGATGCAGGCTATCGTTTCACCATGTAAGCATGTTTCGTCCGTACAAGGTCTGACGAATTTGTCAACTCCTTGTGAGATTGTATTGATCAGCTCTTTGTTTTAAGAACATAATGCAAATTTTCGATAAGATCTTGCTCTCATTTTTTTCATTAGTTTTGTACCTTTATTGTCAGTAAATTTTGCACCTAATTCATTCTGTTTTTCAATTTTTTGTTTTGGGAGAATCTCCACACACCCTTCCACAAAGGTTTAGTTCCTACCGTACCTCACTGCGGCAAAAAAACTGAATATTTCAAAAATTCCTGGATTCGCTTTTGATGAAATTCCCTCGGTAAAATTCCGTGCCGCCCCAGGGAGTAATTAGTAAAAAATGAATCGGAAGCATTAATTTAAAAACGCTAATAGCATTAAAGCAAGTTTCGATACGCAAAGAACGATTGTTGGCAGAAGACGAAAAACGAATGTATTAATCAATCAAGAGACAAGAGCTTATTGAAGCAAAGGTCTTTTGAAAGTTTGGTGACATAGTATAGCCTGTTTCGCAATCTAAAGTGGCCTTTTTGCTAATCCACTTTGACATTTACCTCTGCAGTGAAAAGTCATTTTTGAGTTTATATCCCACACCTTAAACGTTTAATAAAGTCATCAATTCAGCAGTCAATCACGAATACCCTACCGGGAACAAAAAGAAACTGAGCGTAATTGCAGTCATACATAAAAAAGTTTGTCTTCATACTGTAAGGAGCAATACCGTAACACTAACAATCAAAGTCGATCACTACCGAAACTAGCTTTTGTTGTGCTTTTTTAAGAATTTTGTAGCAAAAGAAAAATAGCATGCTGTAAATATTTCTTGCCTGTTCAATATTCTCGCCCTATTTTCCAACTAAAACACTCTCCACCACACGAAACCGTAGTAGAAACGGATGTCAATATCATGTAACAAACTTAGAACTTCACTTTTGAGGTATTGAAGATTTATTGAGTAATTCTTACAACGCTACGAATTATTCGATTGTAGTTGCAATTGCATTTAAAGTTAAAACCCTGGCGGGCTGATTTCATTTCAGCTGGAAATATAGAAACCTAACAAGAAGGAAACAGTGAAGCAAATCACAAAACTTTCAGACTATTCCAGATCAGTCTTTGTCAATTCGAGTCAGGTCTTGAAATGTAATGTAGTTGTTGTGGTGCTGACAGTGTTACAGTAGCTTGTGTAGAGGCATAATTGTGTTTACATTGGCCTAAAAGGTACTGCTGCTTGAAACAGGATGTTACAAAATTAATCATATCAATGAAGTAAAGCAAACACCAGCGCTGCCACCCTATTAATATTCAGATGAGGCAAAAGTTGTCATCACCGTAGAGAAATAGCCTGTCCTGCGTGGTCACGTCTACCAAGACCTACTTTTTAGCTTTCCTTACTTGGGTTCGCTAATGCAAGAAAGGAACGTCGCCTTTTCTTCTCCATAATTTTACGTTTTGACTTGAAAATATAGGAAAGAATACGTCATAACAAACCGTTCAATCACGTCCTACCATATCTTGCTCCGACAGTGCACGCAACTGGTCTTGATGGATCGATTTACTGCAGCTGTTTCTATCCGTACATTGAAGATCTTGAGGGCCTCATGCATTTTCAATTTACGAAGTAGACTACAAGGTGGATTCCATTCAAGGCCGTATTTACGTGGGGATGAGGGGGGTTCGAACACCCTAAAATATTTTTGTAAGCTTGAACTAAGACAGTTTAAGCCCTGCAATCGTCAAAACATATCATAGCACGCAGTAGTAGGATGTAACATTTTGACCCGCAGGTCATTGTTGCGGTATGCGTTTCTTGATAAATCATAAAGGTCAGCGCTCCAAGCGCGGGGTGCCGTAGCGTTTGGTACATTTGCCCTATAATTAATCCAGCTATAACCGTATTGGAGTATATAAGACACGACCCCATGAAAAAGCGGAAGCCTTTGTGTACTACTCATGCAAATAAATTACGGTAAAGCATGGAGAGTTGGAGACTGATTTAAAGATGAACTGTTGTTTGTAAAATTGATTGCTATTTAGTGGTCGCCCGTCTGCGGCGTAAAAGGAGCAGGCGCCTGGCTAATGCTAAAACTGTCGCCGTATGTGCACTACCAGTTAACAGCAAATTTTGCAATAATGTCATGTTCAACCAATAGATAGCTTTGATTATATGTGTCGGATGATACCGCTTGCTTGAAAAAGAAGTCACATTCTGAATAATAATGCTAACCAAAGCTTGATATTTACAATCATTTTAGCGGGCTGGTGCAAATAGAAACGTATTAAAGGTGCAAACGTAACAAATAATTTGCTTTTCTATTTTTTCAGGAAATTATTGTATTACATAAAATTAATGCTTGCTCACAGAACGGAATATGAGTTTACATGAATGCCAATAAGAAAGTGATTTAATTCCCCCCTTACTCTTTTTCAAAACTCGTTAGTTTTTTCTCATTTTGTGCTCACAACTGCAGCGAATCCTTTGCAGTGAGAATTAGTTTAGATTCAAATACGGCGATCTTGAACCAAGGGTTCATGCCCTGCTGCCTGCATGAATGCAACAAGCTCTGTACATAAGCTATATATTCACTCTCTGTATGCATGAAGGCACTGTATGCAGTTGAATTTGCATTGTACTCGAAAAGTTTTGGTCACAGGAAAATAGTTTTACAAGAAAGATACGTAATTTTGGCAAACTTTGCGTCTCAAGGTTAGGAAAATCGCCAAATCTTGGATTCGGATCCGGGCTGAGATTTGCTTGAGTTTACAGCCCTAATACTGTACCATAACGAGTAACAACCATGCATACAAGTACAGCAGTGACTGTGGTGCATAGTGAATTAAGGAGCAATGTAGCTTACGCATTTCTCAAGCCTTTGATGAAAGATACTGAAGGTGCTTTTGATTGGTTTTTATTTCGGATCTTGCACACTGGACCACGTAAGTTTAAGCCCAGCACCAGGACCAGTGGCATAAGCGCATTTAGGGAGAGCCACGGTGCCACGCCCCCCGCTGACCCTGTCGTTGTTGTAGATCAGTGGTTTTCAACCTTTTTTATTCAGCGACCCATTTTGCGAACCCACTTAACCAAACGATCTCTTTCCAAAATTTTGAGCTATTAAACACAAATGCATGCAGTTGCGCATGCGCAGCAATAAAAATGACTAACGTAAGTAAAGCAGTATCACCCTGTTAAAAGAAAGACTCAATAAATTTATACACATCATGGCAGCTGCACTAATGAAATTGCTGGTGCTGCATTTTAGTAACGAGCTTGTCAAGGCGTGGCTCGGTTGTGAATGGAACACATCTCTGATCTAGCTCTGCTATTAGTTTATTCCAGGCCCGTAGCCAGCCAGTTGCGGCTGGGCGGGCAAAATCATTAGTAGGGGGCTAACTTGCCTGGCTCTACTAAAATTATTGGGGCCCAGGGCCGGATTTAGACAATAAGAGGCCCTAGGCTATTTGATCAATTAGGCCCGAGTGAGCAACGATCAGACTCATCTGAATGCAGTGGCGTGGTCAGAAATTTTGAAAGGGGGGGGGGGGGCATAATTTCCACACTTTTTTCAAGCGTAATTTTTCAGCAGAACTAATTTGAAGCTGACTGAGACACAGAAAAAGTTCTTGGGGGTGCGGGGGTATGCTCCCCCCGAAAAATTTTCAAAATTTGCTTGCTGTATTAGTTATTTTATCGCTTTTTGAATAATTTTCACGCAAATTTTGTTTAAATTTTTTTGAATTTAATTCTGAGTGCTTTGCCAAACATGATGCATTTTGTTTACACGTTTTCGATGTACATGTTGAAGGCGTAAGGCTTAATTGCTATGAAAGAGGTTTGAAGTTATGGAAAAATTGTATAGGTCCACATCAAAAACATATTTGAAAATGGCTGCTGGTGGGAGAATGCACGCCCCTTCATCCTACCCCCTGGTCATAAGCTACAGAAACCATCAAAAGAGTCTGGCACATTTCAGTCACTTGGCACCATTAATTTTGTTGTTTTTTTACAAAAAGGTTGAGTCAAAAGGGGGCAGCCATCGCACAATCCCCCCCCCCCCTTAAATACACTCTTGTCTCTACGTTTAGGCCTATAAAGGTACGTCTTGATGGTCAATTTCCAAAAAAAAGGTCTTGATAAAAAGAAGGTCTTCGTTGTTCGTGATGAGGCCCCTTATTTCTCCGAGGCCCTAGGCTTCAGCCTGCCTAGCCTGTTGGTAACTTCGGTCCTGTTGTGGCCGTTTGTGCAAGGTGCGTAGCAATGTGTGGCGACAAAAAACTTGAAAAGCAACCAACGAAATTTTAAATAACGCAGCAAATGTTTAATAAGCACTGTGACTTCAAGCAAGTATTGCTGCACTATTTTATCGCACAACAGAACCAGCGTCAAATGACCAACTAAAATTACAGAGTTCAATAGTTCATCAAACACCAGAAAATTCTTAGAACAAACGCAATCTCGTGTAGTGCATATTGAACCGCGATACAAAGGCATCTAAATCAATTTTGCGCGTGCGGTCACGTTCAAATGCTACGAGAACTAAATTACGCTGACGTGGTAGGAGCATTGAACGCTGTTTTGAAGCACCCATTCTAGTCAAAGTGAAGAAACCACATTCATAAACTGTTGTACTCGAACCAAATATAGCAACAAGAACAACAGATGCAAGATTATAAATTTTGGGAAAGGCAGTTTTCAGTTTCACTTCGTTTAAAGGCGTATTCTAGCACTACTACGCAATCTCACAAGTCACAACTCAATAACGCGGTGCTTAAACGAAAGATGTCGAAACAGCAGGTAGTAAGATGGGGTGCAGATGCCATTATAAAATTTTTAGAAAATTTCAAAAACTATGAAGTGTTATGGGAATCGAGTGATAAAAACTACTTCCAAAAAAATGCTAGGGAACGGAGTTATGGGCCACTTTGAATAACAACACGAGAGAGTGTAAGCTATCATCACTGGTTAGGTATTGAAGTGCTATACCCAGCATTGTTAGGCACGAAATAGCCATTCTCATGGACCGGTGTCTTGCTACTTAATTTTTGTCGTTGTCACAGCAAGCAATGCGCTATACTGTACTTTGCTTAACCCATTCGCAAGTCGCAACACGTTCCTGTATTCCTTGGATGTCTTCCGCAGCTATAGTTCGGAAAGAATATGATGTCATAAGGGCCCTGTTAATATAATCTAAAAGACCGGTAAAGTCACTCTGGTAGTAATACTCATTATCTTGCAGTAACATTTTGCCAATCCACCGCAAGCCATTTTTTAGCATGCTTTTAGCAAAAAAAATTAAGAAAAATTGGTTTGCCATCTAATTTTATCTTGCTGTAAACTCCAAATTCTTAAAAAAAGTCCAAATTTTTCAAGAGGGGGGGGCAAGATTTTCATTAGGGGGGGATTCGCCCCCCCCTTGGCTACGGGCCTGGTTTATTCCTGGCCTTGTTCTTCATTCCCAGTAATTTCAAGAAGCATGCCTCACACAGCCAGGCTGATGAAAAAGGCACCAAAAGTTGAATAGCTGTGCTATACAAAGCTATCATGGCTGACCAATACGCAGGCAAAGACATCTTTTTGATGGCATCCTACGCAGTCGAGCCATTTTTCAGGGCTATAAATTCCTCTTGAGTTGCATCATTTTCGCTAAACACGTTAACAACGTTTGAGTATGCGACAAAGGGGTTTCTAACAAATAATAAATACCTCTTGCGATCCCTAGAAAAATGCCTGATGACCCCCATGGGGGTTGCGACCTCCAGGTTGAAAACTATTGTTGTAGATTATAGAACACACCTACACGTCATTCAATCATATGCGTCGAAGCTGATAAAGCTGCATCCTCCTTTCATTTGTCTTAGCCAAGCTTCTGCTTGTAGACATACCACGGCTTTTAGGTAGGCCTACTAAAATATTTTTGTATTGTCAATTAAGGACTGCACTAACTGCACACGTCTCTTTCGATAAGAAGTGTGCTTAAATGAGTGTCTTTTATGTAAAAACCGTAAAAATCTGTTGGCGGCTCTCTTTACCAAATCCTTGGTGCGCCATTAAACAGCGGCAGCAGTGACAAAGAAAAAAAAATTAACAAGCATTATAATGTTTTTGCCAGAAAGCGTTAATATAGCGTACACAACTTTGTAAAAATTTACTTTATAAATTTTGCTATACACAGGTAGTGAATAATATTCATGTCAAACCCCCCGAAATATTTTTCTAGAAACGGTTGCATTTTAGACAAAATTTGCTAGTGGAATAGCCAGTGAAATATTTTCGTGCAGTTACAGTACATGTTTATTGAAAAAGACTTAATCATTCAGAATGAATTTGTTCTTTCTATTTTCGTCGATTCTGGAATCTTAAGCCACCGTTAACGAATAAAACACTGCATTAAAGTCAAGTTCAATCTTTATAATAAAACAAAAGTTGGAAGAAAAGGAGCAAGAATGATAAAACATGTCAACAAAACTTTCAAACAATCGTTTGTTGTGCATTCAAGCATCTTGTTTTCTTCGAGGTTAACTTGCTGATAAATTAAGTAAGCTTAGTCATGCCAGAACTTTCAAAAATTACGCAAACGCGACGGGAGGACATAAAACTAGATGACATTTAAAACACATTTTGGGAAATATCAGGGTTTATTACAGTTTAATCTAAGCTGTCACGACTTCAACTGAGAAGTGGTCAGTCATTCAGATTAATTGTTCTCGCGAAGACCTAAATCAACAGCTTTGAAAAACATCAATGTCCTTAAAGTGTTGGCAGCTGCCTTGACATTTCTATTTCCGCTCATTTTATATTTACCGCTGTCTGCATTGATAAAAAATGAATAACAACGAAATACATCCATCAACTTTTGGCGTACTTCGGGTCGATGGAAACTAGATAGTCAGCACTCAGCAGCCAATACGCAATAACGTGAAACAAGGCATTCTATGCGTCGTTCCTCATCAGGGTGGTGCAAACTTGAATGTAAACCCACTGCCAGCTTCTAATTGAGTGCCGGTAGGTGGTAGCTATTAGAGATGATCGTGGATTTGGATTTGAAAACCCGGATTAAAGCTTTTTCATGGATTTGGATATGGATTTAATGTATCAGTGAGCAATGAAGGCTTGTACCGAAGTCTATGCAGTCTAGCTACTAGGCTAAGAGAGTGATTCAAGTGTATAAATCAATGTAAAGAATTCACTAAACAAATTTAACTTGAATCTAACCCTCCAAGATCTTAGGCTAACGTAATCAGAAAAATCTGATTACGAGTGAGATTCGAACCCACGACCGCACCGACCAGTGACGTATCCCCAGCCCAATGGAATGCGTGAGTTTTTGCCATTAACCGGATTTGGACTTATCTCTGTTAATTACCAAAAAGTCAACAGCCCGAAACAGCGCTGTCCCGCTGTGCGGTTACGTTTTTACTGGAGTTGCGTTGCAACTGTTGGTAATGGAAAGCTGGTACAGCCTCCCACCCAACCAGAGGAAGTCGTCCTGACTTCCCATCCAGCAGGCCTGGAAGGACATTGCTTTTTAGCTATAACTAGAAAACCGGCTTAGGGCTTATCTCTGTTAAATACCAAAAAATTTATTTATCAAATAAAAATCTACCAAATAACCATATCTCTGTTAATATCATTTTGCATTTCTTTCACTCATTCAATTATGGTTCATACACTATTACCACAGCGAAAATGATAAAACAAAATGCCGGTAGTTTAGAAAGATAAGCTTTATTACATACCAAGTTTAAAGCTACTAATATTTGCAGCGTTAAACTAAATAAAACTATAAAATTAAATTGGATTTGGATTTTTTAGCTTTTTTAATTTGGATTTAGATCTAAAGTTTTGGATTGCATGTGGATTTTTGAATTGGATTATGGATCTAAATCCGGTCACCTCTGGTAGCGGCTAGCTCATTCTTACAATTTTGGGTTTTCTTCAAAACGATAGTGATGTCATAATTTTCATTGTCACCAATAGGTACAAAACGAACACTTTTAATACGAATCTACTCTGGGACCTGGGTTCTATCTCTCCTTTCCATTTCGTAATTTGTTATTTTTTTATGTGGAGTTGTTTTCGACCAAATAAAATTTTCGACTATTCAAAAACGTACAGTGCGATGGCGGAAAGACTAAAACCACGTCAGGCATTTCAGTAAGCAGCATTACTGTTGTAATTTGCGTGTAAATGACGGGAATTTAGTTTCTTCGGAGTCATGAGTCCTTTACGCTGTTACTCATATCCGCACAGTGACTTTATTTGACTGTAGGCCTACAATTTTTGATTTGCCATGAAAACTAGTCGAGCGACAAATCACATCCTCTCTTCGAAATTTCGGTCACCGAATTTGGATTACGTAAGGTTTGGTTTCATTCTACTAGCTTACATGAATTTTCGAGTGGTAAGTAGAGATAGATTTTATTTTTTCTCTCGAGATATGCGAACGATTTACTTGATATTTTTCAAGGAATGTCCTGTTTTGCTGATTTGTCAGACAGGAAACGAAAAAGCTAGGGAGAAAGGGATCTCGTTCTAGTGCGAAATAATATCTCTGTATGCTAGATGGGCGGGATATAAGATCTTGGACCTAATTCTTTAATCCCACTCGTACGGTTAACTAATGACTCATATTTCTTTTTAGCAACATGTCAGAATACGTTTTCATAGCGGCCACGTTGAATAATCTGTTTGTGACTTGACTTACAGATCCGGCTAATAATAACCAGAAATACGTTTATTATTTGCACTCAATTGTACGACAAATGTATAACCTAGTTCTACCCTTTCTTTCTTTTGTAGATTTGCAAACCAAACAAAAGTATATAGATTCATAATTCATCTTATATTATTCGAAGGAAGACATACGACAAATCAACATTGCGAAAGCGTTGAAACTGCTAAACAGTGAAAAGTAAAATGCTAACGAACAAAACACAAAAAGCTCAAACAACAGAAGACTTTCTGGGGTCGTATGTTAAATCTACTTCTACAATGGATGTGGCTTTGACATACAAAATCATGAAGTTCATAGCGAAACCAAAAGGTAACGCGCGTTAATATAAAAATAACATTTCCTTTTGAAGAGTCTGTTGAACAGCCTCAAAAATGTCGAGAAATTTTTAGTTTCACAAACAGTAACTTTTTCAGCACAATTTCAAATTGCGATCGTTTGCTTTTGCGAGACGATGCACTGCAGCAGCTAAGCCGCTCTGAAACACCTCATTAACGGCACGCAATATCTACGATCATAGCACCCTCAACCCAGACTGGCATAGTAATTCCTGGCACAGCCACAGTGTCATCAAATATTTAATACATTCGATTTGCAGTCACGCGACGCTGGTGGGTAAAATAAAAGCTGATCGTTGTTCGTAATTTTTATCGCCGCTTTTTTGTATTGGGAGAGTTAAAGTTGGAGTTGGGGGAGGGGGTGAGGTAAAAAATAAAGTAGGGGGGCTAGAACCGCCACTGTTAGCAGAATCGACACTGCTGTTTTCAGTTGAAGAATAATCTCCAACTCCGAGTGTTTTTTCAAAGTCTAAAAGTTGTCCCATAAAGTTGAAATTGGGAGAAACATTGCTCTTTCGCTGCTTCACGAAGTCGTAGGCGTCGTTGAGGGACCAACGGAGCGTCTGCATGAGATATGCAACAGTAACTGTGACTGAACGACTGATACCAGCCAAGCAATGCACAAGAACTCCGCATTTGTTTTCTTTTGCTTCTTCTGCAAAAATAATAAAACCTTTGTAAATAATGAACATGAAATTTGCAAAAAAAAATGACTGCCTTTTTGAATATTTTTAAATATTCAAAAAGATAGTCTCTCAAACAAATATTATCGCTTTACAATACACACAAAACTTAAAAATATTAGGTAAGACATCTCTCGTAGTACGCAATACGCCGTAAAACTACAGGAGTTTAAATGCAAAAATTTATCAATTTTACTACTTCCGAAACAATCAATTGAAAATTAGAGATGGAAACGTAACAACCGGACGAGAGTGCTATCTTATCAAGAGTACGAAGAGAGAAAAGTGCAATTTATATCTCCTGGCTTTCGCGCATACTTTATCGCTACTCAGGCAAGCCATTTCCTTATACGGAACGATTAGCCGATATAAACGCAAGCTGAAGTTAATGAAGTTTTGCTGAAATTTGATAAAACACTTGAGGCATGGCCGTTAGCACATCGATGTCGCCGTTGAGAAAGTTGTAATATAAATATAGATCTGCATTGCTTGATAACAATGAGCGCATTGTTGTAGAACGAAAAGTAAAATCACCGATAAAGAGTAGTGAATACATACATTGCCCCCAAATTTTGACAGTGATATCTTTTCTTGTCTGTTATCACAATCATTCAAAGTGAGCTCTTTTAGTTTGGTCGTATTGTATGACAAAATAATTGTTTTTGTTGGATGAAGCGCAAACATCGAATGAATGTTTGAGATAAATATCTCCAGTCATAATGAAGCCTGTTATGCTGTAAGTGTTTTGAAGCACGAACTTTTAAATCAATCGGATGAAAATGACAAAACAACGACATATTTATAGCAATTACATGCAGATATTAAGTTTCATGTATATTATAAGCTAAAAGCGCTTCTTCGAACGGAGTATGTCAGTTGATTATTATGAAACATCGGTTTGCCATTAAAAAGGCCTTTTACAAAAGTTGCAGAAATTATCAAAAAAGCCTATACGGTTGTATCACCAAATAAAGAGAAAAAAACGGACCTTATGTTTTAAGTAAACTTGCATTTTTGCGGAAACGAGCTTAACAAAGGTTGCGATCTTAATCTAAAACAAACTACTCCACTCCTTAAAATAATCAGGTTTAATCTTGCTTGTCTTTTACAAGGAGAAAACTGCGTTAGACCACAACTACTCACTTAATATAGCTCAGCATGTTTTAATTAATAGTTGAAAAGCACTTGCAAGATGGTACATAAACCATAAACACAGTTCAATGGTGGTTCAAAGTTGGCACTTTCTCGGGGTAAATTTGTTGGTATTTAGTCCAGTGTTGCCTTTTTTGTATGGGAAAGCATCTCAGTGCTGCTCAAGTTTGAACAAGCACGAGAAAACTAGGTCATCAAATCAGGCCTGCACGTAAGATTGCTCACTGATAGGTATTCTTGTGCTAGTAAGGGCAAGTGTAGCACGTTTACGCTGTTCATCTACACTACCAAAGGTTCACACGTAGTAGCACGCATGCCAGTGCAGGAAATAACTGCAGTACTCGACATGGTAATGTACCAAGAAGTCGACAAACTGTTCAAAAATCAGTCAGCATGCGATAATTACATCCTACATCCGGCTTTAAGCAATGAGTTGTAAAGATCAATTAAGATGACATTAATTACGGATGACCGGCTCGTTATGCGCTTCAGTTCTAATAATTTACTGGCCAATCAAGTTACAAGCTCTTTTCTCAATTATATACTTTCTATAAAAGATTTCCCAATAGTAATTCAAGAGCCAAACAACTTACTAAGCGTGGAATTGTATTTGACACAAGCTTCACGTTGAATTGACTACAAAGCTGTTCAATGAAACCAGACAAAGACTTTACTAAGTCAAACCAACAAAGACACGAGGCGTGACATAAGTAATGGAAGAATACTGGCTGGTTGAACACAAGAGCGGATATTACTTACGTGGAACATGATTATGCACGAACTAGTACTGTGGCGTCAATTCAGTTTCTGCGCGAAAGTTGAGAGATGTCTACCATTTAAATACAACAAAACTTATTTCAACCTACCTATAAATGAAATAGCTTCCGGAAAAAACTGAGACAGGTTTTGACTCCAATGATCTGTGATGGGAATCTGTTTGTACTTGTACGTCCCTTCCGCTTCGAACACATTCGGCAGGTTCGGAGTGACGTTTAAAATGTAAGTGATTTTGAATCTTCTTAAAGTTTCTGCACTGGCAGCGTCTTTTGCACAACCCAAGAAAAGTCCAGGTAAAATTTCAGCTGGTCCGGACGCATTTACGTATCCACAAGGGGATGGATAAATGGAGTCTGGTGTCTCCGCCTCAGGGCAACAAGCACAAGACGATAAATCGATGGGGGCTGGTTTAATGCTGATTCGAGCTAGACATTTCGGGGGACTAAAAGTAGAACGACTATTTTCATCAGACTCTCCCTCGCTGTTGAATTGGTCATGATGATGGTGGTTATCGCATTGGTTCGGGTCGAAACGTTGAGATGGGTTGAAATTGGCATTGTCTACTTCACCGTTTTCTTTTTCACAAGAAATTCTGAGCGCTCCAAGACCCAAAATTGAAGGTGCCAATCCAGTAAGGGGCGAAGTGGGTGAAAATCGGCCCCCATCATTGCCACAATCTTCTTCATCGGCGTCACTGGACAGAGGACTTTCAGATTTCATACAATATTCAGGAAAACTCGTTTCAAACTTCGAAAATCCTCCTGGTAAAATGAAAAAAGTTTTAAGTGTTTCTTACGTAACGTAAAAGTGAAGAAGAGAGCAGTATGTATTGGTTGCATAATAAAACTTAATTATTCGCTCTAAAGCAAAATTGATCTAAGCCTTGTCTAACAACGCACTTATGAGGTCAAAAGATTCGCGACTAGATATGACAGCGCAGATTGCACAGACTTTCTAGTTCCGTTCCATTTCCTTAAATCGTGATTAATCTAGAATTAGTTTCATCAAAACGTGTCGCGTTGTGCTTTTACATTGATCACGATCCGCAGCGGAAGACTTGAAACTCACTGTGTCAGCTTTTTTATCATATGACAGGCAGAATTATATTTAACAACGTACCGGTACTGTGTTAATTTCACAAATCAGTTCAAAACACTGAATATATATATTTTTAGCTCAAAAAGACAATTCATCGGTTTAGACATAAACACAGTGATTTTGAAGTTTGGATTTGAAATACACCTCCACTTAGACACGCTTCACTTCATTTTTACAGCCCGTCCTAGTCAAGCGCAACATCTCGCGTGAGAAGTCCAAAGCCCTTGAATAATGTTTAACCCCAAGACAAACAAGTGCTTCAGCAAGTGAACAAAAGCAGATGATGATTCACCGCGATACTGGATAAATTTACTTTTTTACCGACATGTAATACTTCAACCTTTTGTGTGCTTGCCAAACATGATACGGTAATTTTCGCAACTTGGGTTAATAAATGGATTTATCACGCTCAATCTTACAGTAATAAAACGCAGTTATTAGTTGATCAAAATGTTGTTAACCGTGAATCGATAAATACAAAACAAGCCCAGGCGAGTCTTATCGCAAATTCTCACGCACAATACCTTTGCAGTTAAATTTTATAGAGAATTGTGGGAGAAAGTAACGGTGATATCGATATGCAAGATATTCGATTTCGCGTTTCATGGGATGGTTTGAAAACTATCCTTTCATCAAAATAATTCATATTAGAAAAAAATGTTTTGCGAGTCGCCTGATCAGCGCATAAAAGTTGAAAACGCAAAATGATAGCACTGCAACAATTTTATTTTGAGATTAATCACTTAATGGCATGTTCCTAAACGTACCTTTTAAAATCAGGACTGAACATCCCTCGTCTTTTAACCGCTTATGCAGGAGACCCAGCATTGACGTGTCATTGCTATTCACTTCCGCAGAAAAGTGGTCGTAGAGCACAACTTGATAGGAAGTGCATTTTTGTAAAAACGCTTCTTTTCCTTGCATGTAACCTTGAGGCACAAGATTTTTCAACGATAATTTGTTGGCTTTCAATCTTCTCATCATGAGTTGAGGCAACACAATATTGTGAGAACCACTGATGTGTCCCACTCTATATTCATCATTCGTTCTACAGTCGAGAATTAATACATCTTCTCTTCTGTAAAGACTGTCACGCAGAGAATCAGCAGTAATGTAACTGAAAACATCCATGCTTATCTTCATTATAGTTGGATTCTATTGAAGAATCAATGTTTAAGTATCAACTACCCAACTCCAAGTAATAAGCTCTGAAAGAACACGCAATGTTATATAAAACTAATCATACATACAGTGCTGTACCCTACATACAAGTGCTGACAAAAGCAACCAAGTAACAACTGATACGGTACTATAAACACAAAAGCAACTAATTGATGAGTTACGGTACAAGTATCAAGGTCAGTTGCAACAAGTTTTATGACTTGATAATGATGCACAATCTTCACCTAACCTCTTAGTTTCTTCACCAAAGCTTATCTAATTTCGTGAACAACCTGACGTACTACTGCTCTGGTTCGTTTTCTAACTACCATTTGAACTTCGCGGCGGCTCTCAAGCTGGTTTTGTACAACTGTTTCGGAAACGTATTTGCCCTTAGGCGCTGGAGGGAAATACTACAAGAGAGAAACTTATTCTCTTTATTTTATAGAAAAGAGCGATGCGTCATTCAGAAAAAAGCGCAGCGAAAAAAGGAAATCACAGAGACACACAAACGCGCGAGGAGAAAAACAACGCGAAGCTCGGGATAACGAGGCATTCACAAAGGTTAAAAAGATAAGAGCGAGTTTAAGTACATAATTCTTTCTCGTAAAAAACGTTTCCAATTTCTGTCACATAGCCACTCCATCTATGATTACACTTCTTGTGCTGCGATTTGGTTTTTACCATTTACATTGATGCCGATGCTAGTTTACTTTCTCGTGCAACGCAGCAGTTTTCTTTACTCTGAACTTTTTGAAATTGCCAAAAATAAAATATCTTCGCAGTTCCAATAAAATATGTTCTGCACTAGTATTACTATTTTGCTGTATTTGACTATGCATGCTGAAAATACCATTGAGACGAAATATGTTATTTACGGCTACCACAGATGTTCATCAGACCCAGCCAAAAAGTAATTCTACCTTTTAACCTACTTTGTGTTTAGATTCAGAAATCACTTATTTTGCGAATGTATTCATTCGCAACATACAAAGTTACAGTGATATTGTCGCTCTGCAAGTAGCGGTATCTGCCTCAGTGTTTATAACTCCAGTATAACACAGCTCTCGTCACGTGACGGATCTAAAGATACAATGCAACCGCACTCCATAAAATATCAAAGAATTTTTCGTATTAACACCGTAATTCAAAACTCCACGCAACCAAATTTGCTTAACGAACAAGACAATATGGCTTTTTTTTCGGCGGTTTCCAACTGATATGTTGATTCGTACTACTCATTCAAATTTCAGCTTCCAGCAAATTTTCCTGTTGCCAAACTGTTTGGCTTATAGGCAAGTAGATTTTTGTTAAGTCTATTGATACTGTTTATAGCTTGGGTATTTTTTGAAATCGTGATGAAAAAGTTGTAGCAAAAAAAGTTGTATTCTGCTCTGGAGTAGGAATACTGCCAGCATTAATGATTGTTCAATACGTTTTTGCGACATTATGTCGTTTCCTATAACGTGCAGGCCATCACAGCTGAATTTTTCAAAACCTTATAAGTAGCTAAAAGCAAAAATAATGAAATAAACCAAACGAAACTCCTGCCAACGCTGTATCACAGCGTTTTGCGTAAGGTGTAATTATCGTATGCGCAAAAAAGCGAGACTTAAGAAGTGCAGAGTAAAATCAGCAAACCGGCCGATTAGCTCGTAAGTAAAGCACTCGCTATCCATGCGGGAGTTCTGGGGTTCGATTTCCGGGCAGTCGGACGCAGTGTCGCCAACGGTTCGACACCGCTGAGAGCTGTCTTGCCCAGGCGCTAAGCCGCGGAGATGGGCCCCGGCCACTCGTCACAGGATTCGGGAAATAATGGAAGCACAGCGAAGATTTTTTTGATGTTTAAAATTTTGGCTGGAGAAGCTTGTTCGAAATAATGTAGCGAAGTTTGATCTTTCCAAGTTTTAATATCACGTTTTATCAATCGCCCGTTTCTTTTCGTATCGCTTTCGCCAAGGGAAAAGAAACAAACTTTTCGATTTTTGAGTTGCTGTCTATAAAGTTAACCTGTGCAGGTGTTTCATAACCATGGAGCATAAATAGAACAGCATAAATGAAACAAAAGTAGAAGGTAATATGAATTGGCTATGAACTTCAATTGGGTCGATTTACGTTGTATCCCCACTTGCGTCTTCCGCATACGCGTCATCATTAAACTCGGTTGCGACGTTCTATTAAAACAGAACGAAAATTTACTGGCACTTTTCCATCAGTTATTCAGTTTTCAAAAAACAGACGCAACAAAATCCGCTGAAAAATGTCTAGCATTGTGTGAATCCACTTGAATACCAACCTGTTCAGCCAATACAATCATGGGCCTCTTTGATGCTATGTCATGCGGTTTCTTTGTTCACCTCCCTTTGCTGACACCTAACGAATAAAAATTTTTATAGTTTGTTTTCGAAGTTTCAAGCAAGTTATTCATGGCTAGCTCCAGAGCCGTTGGGAGAAAATCCGGGCCCCGAAGCAAAAATATGATTTGGCTCTCCCCCGGTTCTGGGCCCTCCACGTCGTGTGTCTCCAAAAAAAAAAGGTCTTCACGTCGCGACTGCCTTGGACTCGGGCCGGGCTTTTCAGGTCGCGCTTTTCAAATTATTTCGGGCTGATATTCAGCATGTCAACATAAAATATTTTTCATCTTTTTTTTAACATTTCTGCTGCGTTTTTTATCTGACTCTGTATTCTATAGAAAGTAGTCGTTTCGATTATTTTTTGTTATTCTGCAATCAGTGACGCATCCAGGATTTGACAAAGGGGAACGGGGCCACAACCGGAGGTCTAGGGGCCTCGCCCCCAGCCGACGGAGGTTAAGGGGGTCTAGGGGCGTAGCCCCCAGCCGCAAACAAATTTTGCGTTTTTTTCATAAAAAACACTCATTTTAGCACACTTTTTTTTATTGAAAAAGGGCATGTAGTGAGTGCAGTCACTATAGACAATGCAAAAATAATTTCGCATCTAATGTCTAAAATCAGTGAAAGGAGGCTACAACCATTACTAGTTTGAGAAATTGTAAACTAAAAGTTAGGTTTTAGCACCTCATTACAGGGCCAAAGGGGGGCGGGGGGCATGGCATCGTGCCTCCTCTCTTGCGTGCGCCTATGTCTGCAGTAATAGTGTAATAGTGACGTAACTATAGGGCACTGCGTTTTAATAACATTATTTCGGGCCGAAATCGGGCTTTTGATTCTTTTGTCAGGTTCGGACAGTGGGTGTCGGGCTCGTGCCGAAAAAATCCGCCCGCATCCAACTCTGCATCGCCAAGACGTAATTTCTCCAAAATTTTTTCGTGTGTTTCTAAAGAAAGGTCTTCACAAAGCGAAGAAATAATTTCTCCAACATTTCATTGCGTGTGTTTTTAAGAAAAAAAGTTTTACGAGAGCGGGGCCACTCAAAACCTGTGACGGGCCCCTCAAAATATGACGGGCCCCGGTACTTTGTACCCCCTGCCCCCCCCCTCTCACCACCCTGGCTAGCACAATGACTGAACGATGGAAATCTATTATAAAGCATCTGTTTTTTGAAATTAAAGGTATCTTTTTTACTACCGAAATGAAACATCTAGTCACAAGTAGGCCTATAGCCAAGTTTTGTTAATCATTTATCGGTCTAAACCAGTCTTTCTCAACCGCCGGTCCGCGGACCGGCACCGGTCCGCCAGTGGCGATTCTAAGGGGGAGCCATGGCCCCTCCAGATTTTTGCTTGGCTCCCAGGTTGGCCCCCCAGTTCAAACAAGCTCATGTAGCCTATGACAGGGTATGAAAATACACTAATCGATTGCCTAACCTCAGAGTTTAACATTCGTTTTCTTTGCTTCTTAGTTTACTAGGCTTTGTGAAACTTGCATAGTTTGCTTTGGTCACCGTCTTCGCTTTTCAATAAACCAGTGCTTTTATTGCGTCACACAGTTCCGTCTAAATCGTAAAATTGCTATCAGAAGCGGTTAAGTCAGAGTGGTCCAAGACTAAGAGCATTAAGGGCCACATTAAGGTGTGAAAAAGCTTCGCGGGCCGCAAAGATAAAATTATACACGGAGGGATTGTTATTCTACCATTGACACTATGCTTTCGTAAATGTCTTACGTTTCATGCTTGTTTAGTAGCGTTTTGTAAAGTCGCTGAACATTAAACTCTTTGGTAACAGATATTACTTGAAGACACTCCAAACATTGTGGTTTACCATAATTATTGACAAAGAAATATCTGTCCTCCCAGTTAATATTGAACTCTGTTTTCCTCGGACACTTTTCGTTTGGCTCTCATTTTATGCTAAAAGTTAGTACCACGCACTAACTTTAGTAACTTTTACCCCACGGCTGCGAACTTGAACTTAACTCGAAAGATTTCGATCATTTTGCCGAACTCGAACTTAAACTCGAAAAAATATTTTTTCTGAACTCGAACTCAAATAAAACTGTTCGAGTTCATTAAAAAGATATTTAAATAGTTGAAAAGAAATAAAAGATCACTACGAAATATAGTTTGTTGTTTAATTGTGACCACAACACTGACAATTTCGATGGTACTAAACAGCTGAGGAATAGTCTTGAACCTACTGCACGAGCGAAATATTTTTATCTTTTTAATAGCATGAGCACCGGCGGTGAAAAAGTTGTCTCGATTTTGGATATTCATCCGCCTGAACTCGAACTCGAAAAAGCTTATTCTTGTCGAACTCGAACTTGAACTCGTAAATAATTAAATTAGAGAACTCAAACTTGAACTCGGACTTGCTAAAATAGGTTGAACTCGAACTCAAATAAAATTCGATCGAGATCGCAGCCCTTTTTTACGCTGCACATCTCGCTGAAGATCGTTTTGAAAAGACCCACACGACAAAATGCAAGATGTTACATAACCTGCATTAGTACGTAATAAATATCTTATTGTGACGTCAGGTGCATTTCTACTTCAAAATGATACGTTCAAGCGTACTATGAAACATTCTCGTCATTATACTAAGATTGCAAATCCCTCGCCTCTTAAAAAAATCTCGTTATTAATGCGAACGAGAAAATTTTTAAGCCTTGTTAGATACAAAACAGGCAACGACAGTTAAAGTGTTCGAGGGCTGCACAAAAGTTGCCCGCGGGCCGCATGTGGCCCGCGGGCCTGGGTTTGGACCACACTGGGTTAAGTCATAAAGTAGCCTATGCAGATTGAAGAAGCTGTTACGAATTGGTGAAGAGGAATAAATTTCAGATGACTGCGATGGAATCTCATAGTTATAGAGGGTACCTGTCTAAAACGCGCTCCGTACAGCGGCCGCAAGATAGTTCAGAGGCCCACCCCTAATCTAGCCACTTGGGGGGTTGCCTCCGTCAGCTTGTGGAAATCTCCATGCAATTGTAGCTCCAGCTGGCGACTGGGAGGGGGCCTGCAGTTGCATTGGGAGGGGGAAGCATTCCTGAGGCCACTGCACAGAATGACAAGTCCATTGCATATAGTTGCCTGGGTCCACCTACGGGACTTCACGTGGCCTAATAACACTTTTTTTTTTGTTTCAAATCTGGTCTTCAGGTTTTTCCCAGCTACAAAGAAAAACCATAACTTTATGAATGGAAAATATACGAAAAAATAAAACAGTACGGTTTGTTCCCCTAACAAGAAAAGAACCAATGTCGCAGGGAACAGTTCTTGAACTATTCAGCGACAGTGAGAGTACTCAGCTGGTCAAAGCCTCTACTCCTGCAGGAGTTGAGGTGGTGACTAGTGCGAAAAAATTGCCTTCAGCCTGGACTTCTCTTCTCTTGGAGGAGAAGCCTCTGGCAAACCAAGAAGCAACAGTTTCAGCGGCATTGTCGATTGAAAAGTCGAATACCGCTCAAATATCCGGTTCGCTCACTCAGAATTCATCAATGTCTCCTGACGTTGGTAGCACGTCTGAGTGGCGTCGAGGAAAAAATTAAGAAAGAAATCAGAAACGGAAGCAGCGAAAGAGGTTGCTGAAGCGGTTGGAGGGTTTGAACCTCACTTCCGACAAGGAGAGAAGCTTATCCTCAGCATCAAGTCTAGCTTGTGCAACTCGAAGACGAGCTTCAGTTTCAGCAGCAGCAGCCTATGCGGCAGCAGCTTTGGCTTTAGTTTTGCCTTTTTCCAAGTCGTACATAGCTTGAAGCTCAGCACTCTGGCAATCCAGTTTAATCTGGTGTGCGCGAGCTCTGCTGGAGGTCAAGCTCACATGCTCAGTCGTCTGAAAAACACTATCAGTGGCATCAAGCATGTGAAGGCCATAATCTATTTTAGAGTCAGAATCACTAGTTCTATTCTTATAGTTATCGTAAGGCAAACAACATTTTTCATAAAGATTAGCAGTGCCTTCATAAAGTTTACTAACAAGTTCAGAATCAGTTATTAACTTTAAATTCATTGTACGAAGATTCAATTTCATTAAAGTTAGACGTGACGTTAATTAACTCCGACTTTTTTACGCTTGGTAACTTATCGTGCAAATACTTCATATTAACCATTAACTGCCGCTTAACGGTCAACAGCTTGCGGTAAGATCCCTTTTGAAGAGAGAGATCATCGCCATGTGCTACAGCAAAAGAGCAACCGGGGTCCTCACCCAAATAGAGATTTTCCAATTCTGTGCCTACTTCCAATACCATAGGAGCAACACCACCGTAGTCTCCAGCATAATTAACAGCCCCATCTTTATCAAAACTAGCCCCATTACTTTTAGCAGTAGCCGTAATCTACGTTGGTACCAGGGGCGTATTCTCCATGCATGCAAGGCATGCATTGCATGCCTTGCCGAACGCCATTCAACCAAAGAAAATTAACAATAATATTTTTGAAAAAATATCTGAAAAATTTTCTCGATTTTAATTTGAGAACTTTCTCCGCGTCAGAAAAGCATTAAACATGCAGACCATTTTGAATATTAATAAATGGCTACACGTAAAAGTAGCCGCGTATTACCGCGGACGACCGCATAGGCATGCAACTTTCGAAGTTGCTTTTTTGTCCCGCATCTAGTTATATCGGCAGATTGGCGCTAAATCCACGAATAACTACGTAAGAAGGCATGCAATCGTCAAATTGCATGCCTATGCGGTCTACGCGGTAAGAGGACACAGTAACTGGTAAGCGCTGTGTAATCATATACGGTAACGGTAGTCTATTCAATACGTTGCCATGGTGCAACAGATCTAGGGTGTATGATACTGGTAAATGAGCTAGTTTAAAAATGATAGCCTAGGCTGTGAGACTGAGACTGTGAGATCAAGCTGCAAAATATAAGCAAGCAGGAATTTAGTTGTAATAGGTCTAGTTTAGGGGTACCGGTATTGTATACGTTACGGGTTCAAAGGGGTTAGGTCTAGTACCAGCCCCCAGGTTCAGTTTTGTTAAGATTAAATTTGGTTAGGGTTAAATTCAGTTAGGATTGGTTTCGGTTAGGGCTAGATTTGGTTAGGGTCAGGTTATAGGTTAGGTTAAGGTCATAGGTTAGGTTACGGTTGGCAGACAGAAAAAGTGTGGGGGCTGTTACTGGAAATGACTCATTTGAAGTACCGATAGACTTACCAAACCATGGGGTCTGAGATATCGTTACCAGTAAATAAATATCAGTAATGCAGATATAAGAACATCATCTTAATGGAATTAAGATTCATTGTACAGATACTGGATAGAATATTGGTACTGGTTAGTGCAGTGTTACCGTTACGGTTTGTAGTACCAGTACTTTAGTAAAATTAATTTTCATCAAGCTTTAAACCGAGACAATGAGCCAAGCCTAAGTCACAGCTTCAAGTTTGTTGACCAAAGATATTGTTAAAATGTTGAAACAAAAAAGTTTTACAGTTCTAACATTTCAAGATTGTTTCTGGCAAAACTACCCCACAGTTGAACATAAGTGGGTCTTGTCTAGAGCAGTGGTCGGCAACCTTTTCGGCACAGCGGACTGGTTTAAAAATGAATTGTTTTTGCGGACCGACCTTTAAAAAATCAAAAATGTTTAAGCAATAAAACTCATATTTATTCAGAACTGAAAATCTCGATCTTGTATTACTCTGACTAGAGTATTAAACTTTTTCAATCTTGCTGCAGCAGCATTGCTTAATTTTTTTATAGTAGCTTCTCAAACCTGATTCTTAACGTTATTCTTTCTCTTAACCAAGCGCTGTTTGATTTACAAAAGATTTACGATAAAATGACAGCATAATCAAATGTTTGCTGTTCAATTAAAAGATTTGACTTTTCAATTTGGTTAGTTTTGTGATATTGAGTAACTTTGCCATACTGGGTCACCAGAATTGAGTTATTTAGCATTTTTACAAAAACGTCCCAAAATTGCATTTCACGTTAAAAAAATGTTTTAAACTCAAAGCATTTATTCTGAAAACGCATACGGACCGGTAACAAACTTCACACGGACTGGCACTGGGCCGCGGCTTGGTGGTTGCCGACCACTGGTAGAGAGTAAGTCGTCTGCATCTAGATTAACTCGTCTGCATAAGGCGATGAAAGACACAGGACATAAACGGCTTACTCTAGATAAGACCCAACATAAGTATCGATAAACAAACCAAAACTAGCTCAAGAAATTTTAGTTCAGAAATTTATAGTAATGTTTACAAATATTGGATCTGCAGAAGCTCGATATCAAACAAATTGCACTGCTGGCCTTGCTTATTATTTTTTAAAGACAACACTATAGGCCTATGGCTTGCTGTATTTTTATTTCTGTCTAACGTATTTGCTTTGTGCAGTGTATGATGTTACAAATTAGGTTTTGACCCCTAAGTTGGTTGCTTACAATTTAAACATAGGTTTGCCCTGTGTGTTTTCATTTGCTGGTCATGCTGTGCTTGTGACTGGTTAAAATTCTGATCTCTTCAGTTAATTTGTTGCTACTGCTTTATGGAGCAGTATAGAAATACTGTGACATTATTTTAATTAGCTTGTTTCCATGCTTATTTCATTAGGTTGGTTAAAAGATTTGATGTAATTAAAGTTGCAATGCAGATATTAAAATCTTTATCTCATTTTTGTATGACCAGCTTCATTATGCTTCAGCAACTGTAACCCTTGGAATCAAAACACAGGTTCAACATCTTGGTTTATCGTCAAAACTGCAGAAATTAGATTGCTCATGTTAATAGTGCTTCCTTGTGGTTTTACACCAGTTAACAGAAAATTATCTGCTTTTAATTTAAACTTTTAACCACTAATTCCCCATGATCATTTGTCAATCGGTGTGGGTCAGTGGGTTAGTGGTAATTGTCAGCAGTGAATTGAATGATTGACTTTGTCACAATTTAACCCTGGATAAAGTAGGACGTCGTATTGTTTATACTTTGGTTGGTTTCCTGAATTGTTTATCTATGACCTTTTATACATAGAGTGACTATACGAACTTCCTATGTAAGTTCAGTTACAGGTGTTGTTGTAGTATGTTTTGTTCCCACAGCATAAAAGCTTCAGAATATCATTTATCAAGTATTTTTAAATTATATTGTGGCCTATCGCCACACGTATTCTTCAACTTCACAGAGTCTTATAGATTTCCGGTGTTTTATTTTTCCAATATTTTGTAAATATGTTTTCAGGTACCAAGGGTAAGATTTTTTATTAAAGCCTAGTTAATGGAGTAGTGGAAAAGATACTACTGCAGTGAAAAACTTCCAAGTTGTGCAAATGACTCAACAATACCAGACTTATATATCTGAAGAAAGAAAAACTATTTGTCTGACAAAAATGGATTGTCTCTAGAAAAGCATTTGGTTTGATTCACAACTGCTGGTAAACATTCGATGAATGGGATGAAAATTGATTTATTTGCAATTACATTGTAGCGAGAAATTCTCAACAACATTCTCAGATGGATCGGAATAATGTGCGCAGAATTCCTTTCTGATTCAATAGGGTGGCTTCTGACTCAAAGACCTCGCGGTTCCTTTGGAGTCACCCTGTCACTAATCCTCATGTTATCTATCTAATGCCTGTGTTTATGTCTTATCTGTTGTGGTTGGTGACGAATAAACAAACTTGAACTTTCTGAAACCAGCCGTTAACCTGAAAATTCAGGCCATCACGGACATGAGAAATGCAAGCGCCATATGATTAACAAAGATTGTCTTGATACTACACTGTGGGACATTTGACGCATGCACTCATGGATATTAAAGGATTAGGGTATAAACAGCGTCAGACACTAAAAACTTATCTATATATTTAGCTTTGTATAAACATTATTATTGTTGTATCATTTATGATCTTCGATTTGTGTGCCTTAAAGCACAGTCGTTTGGTTTCAACAATTGTATGACGTCATGGAGCCTCTTTGAGATGAGGCGATAAAGTAATGTAATAAACTGGATTACCAAAGAATTGAAATCATATTTTTTGACATACAGTGTACGTTATTACCTTGTGAAACAAAAACTGATGTTCTGTGCGTTAATTTTTCGCCTACCTAATACGCTTGAACGAATTCTAATGAGTATATTTTTGAAGTTTAATTGATTTAACAAACTAATGACGTCATCGAAATTGCATGCCTCATCTGGCAGGTCACGCCACGCCACTGCCCCTTTGCCCTCAGGGCCCAATCGCCCCACACGTTTTATTACCCCCTGACTCTTTTGCCCCCTAACCCAACTGGCACCCAGACATAACTGCCTAGCCCCCATTCCCAACCTTCTTTCCCAGGCCCAGCCTTCTTCTGGCCCCAGGGTCCAACTTTTCCCCAGGACCAGTTGCCCCCCACAGGTAAACTCCCCAACCAAACTCTTTTGCCTTTGAGGCCCAAATGTCTTCCAAGCTTAAACTGCCTCCCTTCCATGCCCAACTGTTCATATTTCGTCACGCCACCTCCCATCCTAGGTGTCAAGCGCAAAAGACAAAAAAAGCGGAGTAAGCGATCTCATTGTTCTAGATATCCCTGGGTCCATATATGGACTCCCTATTTAGGGATCTACTTATAAAACATACCAAGCAAAACTTGGTGCTCTTCAAAATCGAGCTGTCAAACTTATTGGTGGTGGGTCCAAACTTATTTTATTTATTCCAAACTTATTTTATTCAAAATTAAATATTTTAAAATTACCAGACTTATTTAAACACGAAACTGCCAAATATCGCTTTTTTCACGACGATCTTCCTACTACTCTTACAGAATTATTTGTTAAAAACTCTAACGTCACAAACCGAATCACCAGATTCGCTAATAATCGTGAGATGACTCTATACATCCCATCGTACACATCTTCGAAAATGCAACGCAGCATAAAGTATCAGGGCGTCAAAATTTAGAACTCTATTCCACGTCAAATCAAATCCTCTTCCTTTAAAGCTTTTAAAACAAAATACAAACAACACCTTATTGCTTCCTGTCGTTAGTACCTATATGTTATTCATTTTCAGGTTGTCACACAGTCATAAAGCTTATAATTTATTTATTTTAAACTTATGTCTTTAATATCTACGAATCTTCGTAGATCTAGGGTGGCTGCTTGACTCGATGACCGAGAGGTCTTTCGCAGTCTCCCTGTCGCTAATAATTCACCAATGCTTTGCTTTTTTTTTGTATGTGTGTGTTGTTTCATGCCCGTTTTTTTATCTCGGCGACAAATAAATAGTTTCTGATTCTGATTCCAACAGTCGATTTGACGTGCACAAAGAAGTCAATCGTGAATTGTGTGTCGTAGCCTAATTAGTTCCAAAAAAAAGGCGTTTTTCGTCTCATGACTTACAAATTACTGGTGGCGTGAAGTGTTACAAATAATGCATTGATTTAAGAATGTCGACCTGAACCGCCACTTGGTAAGTGATGATTTAGAACTGCGGTTCGAATCTCGGCCAACCAACAAAAAGGAAATAAAATATTTGCCGATGCTGGAACAATAAGTTCAATGAAGTAGAGGTCGTTACATTCGAGATACTTGATAAGCGCAGAAATTCTCTTCCCTATTATTATTAATCTGCTTGATTGCTCTCTGATTTTCAGTCTTGCGTGAATAACAATTTGCCGAACGTAAGTCCGGCAAGCTTATGACACGGTTCCCAACAGGAGAGGAGTTTTAAAAATTCTACTTTGCGCAGAGGTTATGTAGTACCGTATTGGTCTTCTCTTACGCGAAAAAAAAGGAGTTGGCATTCATTTCCAGTGACCATGGGCTTAAAATCAGAAATAGCAAAGTAGACTACCTATAGATACACTTAGGATTGCATTGTGTTAATATTTAATTGCATCTATCAATCAACCAAAGCTTTTATTCTTCAAGATGCGGAAATAACACAGAACGACAGTGTCTGAGAGAGAAAAATCAAAAGGAAGACACGACACGACGAAAAAAAAAAACGTTAAAGCATGCGAAGGAAAAAGACAGCATACGCATGGCCATGACACCCAAATCTTCATCTTCCTATCACGAGAAAGCGATCAAAGCGCTATAACGAGCTCGCTTAGAAGTTACCGGCCATCTGACTATCACCTCAAGATGGAGGAATCCCGCTAAGTGCCTTTTCCAACGGCACAACTTGCCGGCTTGTTCTTCACACTCCCCCGAAATGATGTGCATCAAGCAGGGAAGCTGTAAATACCAATTTTACAGTCACTGGTTTGACCCGACTCGGAATCAAACCCAAGTCTACAGTTCCTGAGGCGAACGCTCTAACCATTAGGCCATCTGAGCTGTTGATTGCTGTTAAGATTAGGCTACCCATCATTAGCTAAAACGGCTTTGACCATTTTGCTGCAGTTTTCAACATGGTATGTATGTGAACTTGCATTTTCAACACTCCACAATATCAAGCCCAAAAAAACGAGAGCGGTTTGCTGTATTGAAGTAACAAGAGTTGGTCTCTGAAATACGTACAGTATTAATATTAAATCTCTTGCCAAAAAAACGTCATTAATTGATTGATTTTTTATTCATCCATTAAATAACTGGATAAGAAAAAAAAAAAAAACAGTAGGCCTAAACAAAGACCACCAAATATGAATAACAATGAACGGGAGATTGCGAAGGGACCTCAGGGTCATCGAGTGAAGCAGCCACCCTTACTTAAGCGAATAAGCTAAAATTTAAAGCGTGGCATAATTTGCGTAGAATCCGTAAATAAACATTGTATATAGACAACTTATTCACCTTACCCTGCAGGAACTCCATCGACAAGGTTAATACTTCGCAAGAAAATGAAGTTTAAGTTTTTGAATAAACCTGCGCACAGAACATGATTTTATGTCACTGGTAATATCATTCCAAATCTTGACGCCTTGATATTTAATTGAGCGTTGCAATTTCGAGGTGCGATAATGTGGAATCCAATAGTTACAACGTACAAGTTGCTCATAATCTGGTTTTTACAGAGTGGTGTTCGTTCAGTTTGACGAAGAATTTTTTGAATGGGGTAGGGAGCATTTCTTTAAAGTGACAATAGACAAAAAGATATTTCCGATAGATATATCGAACAATGGTCTAAATATGCTCAAAAAACAAGGGTCACAAAACAAATGTTTTTTTTTAAACGGCGCTTCTATCTTTTCATTTGCAGGTCACAGTTTTGGGAAGATATTTAATTAATGAAAGGAAAAGATCTAACATCTTGTTTGACTCGTGTCTGACACGAGATCATTTCAAGGCATGTTGCTTCAGAAACTGAAAGTACCGGAGGCTACGACGTGGATTGAAATAGCAATTGTCTTCTTTTCCAATATCCCTTTTGTGCTAGGATTGATATACCGGTAAATTAATACTGGGCAATGGGCAAATTATTTAGTCTGTTAGAGGTGGTGTTCAATCAGAGAGTCACGCGTTACTCTTCAACCATTCCCCATAGTGGCGCTCAAGTAAAGGTTTTACAGCAATTTGCGTTCGCCGCAGGTCAAGCCGTATTCTGCTTAGTAACAAAATCTCTTCATAGTTGCTCAGTGTAGAAATCCAACACGTTAGTATAACTGCTTTCGTGGTTCAAAAGCTTGTCGCCAAAGTGTGTTGCGCAACATTTTCTGAAGCTTTCTCAGTTTGGGAACTCGCACATCAGGTCATACTATACACGAAATTTTTCGTATTGTCATTCCAACCAGGGCTGCGAACTCGACAGAACTCGATCATTTTGCCGAACTCGAAAAAATATTTTTTCTGAACGCGAACTTGAACTCGCATAAAACTGTTCGAGTTTATTAGAAAGATATTTAAATTGTTGGAAATAAAAGATTACCACGAAATATAGTTTGTTGTTCAAGCAGTCACAATCCGTGTAAATTGAAGTTACCATTTTACCAAAAGAAAAGCTGCATATCGTTTAGGCTATTTGTCCATGCCATGTGTGGTTGTTGAAGTGTGAATGGGTAGCACTTTTGCACTCTGAGCAGCCGCCTAGGCTTTCGAGCACCTTTTTGGGTATCCGAATTCCTGGGGCTCAGAGGCACTAGTCCCGTCACCTTCATCATGCTGACATATGCCTCCTCGGGGCACCACACGGGCAACAGTCTCGGCTGATTGGCTAAATTTATGTCAGCAACCCTACTGCCTTGTAGGAGTATGCCTATTGAGGCGAAGGCTAGGCCCACCGCCGAAAACTGTGGTTGGCGTCAGCAAGGGCATGCGGCTGTTAAATCTTTGCTCCAAAAATCTCGTTATGACTGCAAATAAAAAACAAATGGCCCCTAGTCCCCGGCAGCCCTTAAGTGGGCAGGGGGTGCGAAGAATCTCCGGGTTGGGGGGAATGAAGTTTGGGAGTTGGAATGTGGGAAGTATATGTGGAAGAGGAACGGAGGTTTGCGAAGAGCTACGAAAGAGAAACGTAGATGTATGCTGCATACAGGAAGTGAGATGGAGAGGTGAAGGAGCTCGATTTATGGGTGTTAAAGAACGGAGATACAAGTTTTGGTGGTCAGGAAACGATGCTAGGGTAGGCGGAGTGGGTATTTTGGCGAAAGAAGAACTATGTAGCAATGTGGTGGAAGTTCGAAGAAGAAGCGATAGGGTGATGTCGATGGTGATGATGATTGGAAAAGAGATCATGAGAGTGATATGTGCGTATGGTCCTCAATGTGGAAGATCAGTGGCAGAGAAGCAACGCTTCTATGATGAGCTGGCTTGTGAATGGGACCTTAAGAGCAACAATGAAATGGTGATGGGTTTGGGAGATTTTAATGGACATGTGGGACAATCAGTCGATGGATTTGAGAATGTACATGGAGGAAATGGAGTAGGTGAGAGAAATATGGAAGGAAGATTGCTATTAGAGTTCTGCGATGAGAAAGAGTTATGCGTGGCCAACACATGGTTTAAGAAGAAGGAAGAGAGAAAGATAACGTACAGATCTGGAGGAAATGGTACAGAAATTGACTTTGTGCTGGTTGGAAGAAATCAAAGGAAATATGTGACTGATGTAAAGGTGATTCCGGGAGAGTTACAGCATGGTCTTATAGTTGCTAATGTACGAGGTAGAAAACTGAAAAGACCTGGGAGGAAAACTAACATCATATGTAGAAGAGTGTGGAAATTGAAAGAAGAGGAGACAAAAAGCAACTTTAAGCAGAGAGTAAGAGAGTTGGTGGATATGGAAGCTCCTGATTTGTGGAAATCTTTCAAAGAAGGAGTCTTGAAAGCATGTGATGAGTTGTGTGGAAAGAAAACTTTACGTAGACATGGAGGAAGCACATGGTGGTGGAATGATAATGTCAAGGATGCTATTGCGAGGAAGAAGGAAGCGTACAAGACATGGTGCAATGCAAGATCTGAAGAGAACAAGGAGGTGTACAATAGCTTAAAGAAGAAAGCAAAAAAAGTGGTGGCAAGAACCATGAAAATAGAGGCTGAAAAAGAACTGAACGAATTGGGCAAGACCCCGAACAGCATTTTTAAGTTTTTAAAGTCCATGAAAAGAGATGGGAAAGATGTTGAAGGTGGAAGTTGCTTAAGAGACAGTGCTGGAAGGCTGGCTTTCTCGGAGGATGACAGGAAAAGAGTTTGGAAAGAACACATGGAGAAGATTATGAACGAAGAAAACGTGTGGGATCAGGTGACCGATGCAGACATGGTAGAAGGACCCATAGAGAGGATTACTCCTGCAGAGGTGCTAAAGGCCATAAAGGTTATGAAAACAGGAAGAGCAGCTGGTTTGTCAGAAGTAAACATCGAAATGATAAATGCAAGTGGCCAAGTTGGAGTAGAGGTGATGACAGAACTATGTCAGAAAGTATTGGATGGAGCAGGTATGCCAGACGAATGGAAGACAAGTGTAATGTTGCCAATTTTCAAACGAAAGGGTGACGTAAGGAGTTGTGCTTCTTATAGAGGTGTGAAATTATTGGAGCACGGAATGAAGGTTGTAGAACGAGTATTGGAAAAGAGGATACGAGGGATGATAGCTCTGGATGATATGCAGTTTGGATTTATGCCTGGAAGGGGGACGATAGATGCACTATTTGTAGTGAGGAGATTGCAAGAAGTATACCGCGAGATGGATAAATGTTTGTACATGTGCTTTGTTGATTTGGAGAAGGCGTTTGACAGAGTTCCAAGAAAAGTGGTAGAATGGGCACTGAGAAAAAGATGTGTACCGGAGGGAATGGTGAAAGCAGTGATGAGTCTATATGAAGGGGCCACAACAAAAGTAAGAGTCGGGTCGGGATACTCTGACGAATTTTCTGTGACAGTAGGAGTACATCAAGGTTCAGTACTGTCACCATTGCTGTTTGCCATTGTAATGGATGTTGTGACAGAAAAGGCAAGAGAGGGCTTGATGAATGAAGTGCTGTACGCAGACGATTTGGTGCTAATGGGAGATTCTATGGAGGAGCTGCGTTATAAGTTTGGAAGGTGGAGAGAGTCTCTGGAATGTAAAGGTTTGAAGGTAAACAACATAAAAACGAAAGTGATGGTGAGTGGAACAGATGGAGAGATACAAAAGAGTAAGACTGATCCATGCGGAGTGTGTGGGAGAAGAGTGATGGTGAACTCTTTGCTATGTACTAAATGTGGTTGTTGGATTCATGGAAGGTGTGCGAAAATCAAGAGGGTGTCAGGGGCCCTTGCAAAAGGATTTGTCTGTGAAGTATGCAGGCGTGGGATGACGGGAACGCGGCTGCCACAGGAGAAGCTGTGTGATGGAGTGGAGACTGTTAAAAGTTTTTGCTATTTGGGCGATAGACTTAATGCGAGTGGTGGATCTGAGGCGGCGGTGACAGCAAGAACGAGAATTGGATGGTTGAAGTTCAGAGAATGTGGTGAGGTGCTCTATGGTAGAAGGTTTTCGCTTAAGATAAAAGGAAGAGTGTATCAGAGCTGTGTGCGTTCAGCGATTCTGTATGGGAGTGAAACGTGGTGTCTAACGGAAGGAGAAGTTGCGATTTTGAGAAGAACAGAGAGAGCTATGTTGAGAGCCATGTGTGGTGTTAAGTTAATGGACAAGAAAATCACGAAAGAATTGATGGAGATGTTGGGTTTGGTTGAGTCGTTGGAAATGATAGCGAAGGCGAATGCTGTGAGGTGGTATGGCCATGTGCTGAGAAGGGAAGATGGTAACATCTTGAGAAAGGCTCTAGACTTGGAAGTTATGGGTAAAAGAAGAAGAGGTCGGCCAAAAAGCACATGGAAGAGAAAAGTTGAAGAAGAAGTGAAGAAGTTGGGGTTAGAAAAGGAAGATGCCTTGGATCGAGAGAAATGGAGACGGGCGGTATGGAAATGCAGTCAAATGGGGTGAATCCGGCCACCTCCGTTGACGGGGAGAACACCGGATAATTCTGGACATCATCATTGCGATCTATATTTTCATCTTTTTGATTGTATGAGCACCGGCGGTGAAAAAGTTATCGCGATTTTGGATATTCATCTGCCTGAACTCGACATAGCTTATTTTTGTCAACTCGAACTCGTGAACATTAAATTAGAGAACTCGAACTTGCTAAAATAGGTTGAACTCGAATAAAATTTGACCGAGTTCGCAGTACTGATTCTAACACTTAGCAAAGAAAACTCTCTAAAAAGTAGCTTATGTAGCAAAGTCGCAGTGCATGATAAATTTTATCAGTATTCCCAATTCAAATCAAATACATGACATGCTAAACAATTACAATTAACGTATAATAATGAAAAATGGAGGCCTATAACGACAGATGTACTGAAAATTTTACTCATGATTTCAATCGAGAGGACAAGAAAACGTCTCACGAAAAAATCCATGGATTAGAGTTGTTTTTCTGTTAAAAAATTTTTGCACGAACGTAAACACTGCTGATAAACCACTTCAAAGTCGTTGTCGTCATCGCCCTGAAATTAAAAACAATCTTTCCTGCAGAGTTTTATCAACTTCCTATCGCTGCTAATTTCTAAATCATGTTATACCAAATACCGCATTTTCCTAAATAAAATTTTAAACATTTTGTGTGGCTTTTATTAGAGGGCGGCTTATATTTAAGGGCGGCGTCAACTTTCTTCGATGGACATTTTCGTCTTCTAACATGGTGCCCAATGAGCATTACAGTTAATTCACCGTAAGTGACAGGAAAACGGAAAAACTAAATCAGCTGCAATTCTATTGTTTCTTTTGTAAAACACTCGTATGTAGGTTGTTACTAGGGAGATTTTTGGTCACAAAACTTATAACTTTTTTGCTGGCTTCAACGTAAAAAGCGTAGAAACAAAATTTCACAGGTGTGGGGTCAGTACTTAAAAAGTCATAAGGTTACAAAAAAAGCTACATTTCGTGCTTTTCGCACATATTTTATTTTTTAGGTTAGCAATGTTTTTGTGCTATTTTTTGCGTAATTTTCCAACTTTTATCTTTTATTGCTTCAATTGGAATAGATCTACAACCTGCATAATGCACCAAAGAGTTTATATGCTAAATATAAAGCCCAGAAAGTTCTACAGTGCACCTTCCAATAATGCATAAGCATCAGAGCCGCTGAGACGGTTCTAAAGCCTCAGGCCAAAAAATCAAATGCGTATAATCAAAAGGCATCTTCCAAAAAAATTAAACAAATCTTCAATAGGCACCTTCTTTTACAAAAAAATGACCCAACCCCGGCGTGGGCCTCTGAGCATTTGCACCCGCTTTCCCCTTCTCAGTGGTACAAGCTGCAGTAGTAAGCAGTTTTACCACGTTGAAGCCACTTGTTGAACACAGAAACTTTTTAACCAAAGAGAGAATACTGTTGTGTGCGTGCACTATAATTTGAGCAGATGTTAAGACTATTTTATTGCTTTTTAGCATGAACCGCTGCAGCTTTTTTTTTACAATTCACAATCTTGATTCGAGTCTACAATTTACATTCGAGTTTACAATCACCGAAAAATCACTTAACAAAAAGTGGTTCAATTTTTTGGGACACCCGACATAATAAGGCGCAATTAGCGCATGAATAAATTAATCGTGTCATTAAAAATATACAGGCGAAATAACAATAAAATTATCTGCTTTCCTAAACTTTCACCGTCGTTTCAGAGTGAATATGCGCAAAGCTATTTGTGCTCAAAACGAGCGGACACAACGGTTCCACTCCAGTCCAATGACGCTCAAAAAAAAAGGTCAGGCGAAATAGGGTTTAAAACGATTTTTCAAGGTACCAGTAGCATCATCGCTGAACACACGCTGACAGTTCTCTTTTCGCCTTTTATATAGCGTGAGCGTAACATTGCGACAAAACATTACCACGATTTTGCGTTGTTGTACTTTGAAACTGTTTTGGCTACTGTGCATGCATTCAACTTTTAACATAAGTATCAAAACACTGCAGGGGCTCGACATAAGTCGCCCCCTTCGGCGTTAGACCCGAGAGGGCGCCCCCCTGCCTCCGCCAAATCGACGCTTAAGAGAACACTAACATAATAAAGTTTTAAAATTGCGATGTCCTTCGGTAGCCTGTGCATCCGAAAGAGTAGTAAAATTAAAAAAAAACGTGATTATTATCCACCCTTAAAGTACCTATATAAGATGACGGGACGGCTGAGCCGGGTGATGAATAAAAACTGTCTATAATTTCTTTTTTTTTGCCACACAAATTGAGGGCCAGAAAAGAATGCGAGGCATAATTACAAGAAAGAGAAATATGAGTTGTAAAATTCAGAGAATGAGGTGAGAAGCTAATAGATTTTTCTCACAGATTAAACAGAAAAAAAAATACTGGAGTACTGTTTGGCCTGTTATGTTGTATGAAAGGGAAATGAATCGTTTAAGGAAAAGAAATGGGCATATTAAAAAAACAGAAAAAGAAAAGGTGAGAGTATTATGTGAGTCAAATTTGCAAATGGGAAACTACGAACGATAGTGAACAAAGCGGAGTGTTGAGTCTGTCGACTTGCTCAAAAGTAAAGACAGAGCGGCTCTGACTGAAACTGATGACGCACTTACGTAGTAAGGATCTTCTATAATTTCATTAAAAGACTTATCATCGTCATATCTTCCCAACATCAGCAATTCAGCCTTGTAACTTTTCCTTGGTGCCATTCTCTCCAAATCTCTGCGCACAGGATATTATACATAAGAAGCAAACATAACCGACCCACAAATCACATCAACTCATTTACAGTCAAAGCCTCTATGCGCTTCATTATTTTGCGATGAAACTTTAGTTTTATGATTATATTCTCAATGCCTTTACGGAAAAATAAATCATGACGTAGCAACAGGTGAGAGCGAAGAAACAAAGTCTTCGAGTCCAGCAGTACAATATTAAACACATACTGTTACAACACCAATGCAAAAATAAAACGAACATTAAGATCAAAGCAACAATTGGTTACCGTAATGCGACTCAGAACTGCCACAAATGCAACGAAGTAATAAATACTCAGTGTGCAAGAAGTACATTAATACAGCATAAAAAACATCGAAGTGGAAGATAAATAATAAAACTTTCGTTTTCTTTTAAATTAAGGGACAAGATTACAGATGAATCGGCAAAGGGTTTATCAACTTACTGAAAATTACATGAAATAAATTTATTCGTCAGGAATAGTCTTGCCATTACAGTACTACAAGTTCTCGACAACTTCAATCAGATCATCTTCAAAATGGATTTTTTTTAATGAATTCGGGTGGGTTTCAGCTTTTGTGGCCTGAGCGATTGAGCGTGTTTACAAGACTGGACATTTTCGCATATCAATTCTAGAGTTAAGATTTCAGATTGAGGATGAATGTTTTTAGAAAGGTTTTAATTTTCGCTGCTTATCCAGTGCTGATCATTTTGCTAATTGTGTCACTTCAATAAGCATTTTGACTTTGAATGAGCCTGTACATGTAAACAATCAATTTTACAAATGTACTTCTTATATATTTAAATACAACATTCCTCACCTCATGTTTGAATTATCCATGCCAAATATATAATCAAAAGTGTCAAAATCTTGTGCTGTAATCTGGCGCGCACGATGTTTTTCCACATGATGATAAGTGTTGTGCTTCCTCATGCATGCTTGGGCACGTTCGTCTGGTGAATCACCAATCTGATAGCGTGATGTAGCAGCGCTGTCTATCAGCCACTATAAACATAACTAAATAAACTACATATACTTGCTGCAGTGTCAATATAGCCTTGATTGGTGAATTAACATTCAGCAAAAAATTTGCTTTAAAAAAAAAGATAACATAATCTCACGGCCATACTGCATGGCCCCAATGCTTAGAAAAGTACTTTGGCAGAGATGAAATGACCACAGCCAAAGCTACTTTTCTTGTGAGGTCATATTTCTTTTTTATCACAATTGACTGAAAGTAAGTTTGTCAAACATACTAAACAAAGTACTAAAAAAATGCAATCAGCTTCAATCGTGTTTCAAATGCCTTGATATTGAATAGCGTCATTTATTTATTTGTTTAATAACAAGAAAAAATAAGTTAAACTAACAGTATTTAAAACTCCACGTTCTTCAAGCAACTGTTTCAGGCAAGCTTCTGCGATTGGAGAGCGACAAATATTTCCTGAAACAAACAGATTTACAATGAACAAAAATGAAATGCATTAGAATTGATTGAAACAAAGTGAATAACTGCAGAAAAATCTAAGTTATTTGAATGACTAAAAATGATCTCATTTCACATCAGAAAGTATATTCTTGAATAATCACAAGAAAGTGATCAAAGCGCTATAACGAGCTCACCTACAGCTTAGGAGTTTCCGGCCATCTGTCTGAATTTCCAAGATGGGGAATTCCACAATGGCCTTTGCCAACGACACTTGTAAGTAAACTTCCCAGCTCATTCCCCACACTGCCTCTTTAATGCTGAGCATCAAGCACAGAAGCTGTGAATACCAATTTTAAAGTCAGTAGTCTTATCAGACTTGGAGTCCAGAGTCTGCAGCTACCAAAGCAGACACTTTTACCACTTGGCCATCACAGCTGTTAACTCTTTTAGAACAATCACCATGTTTTGTACCAGTAGGTACAGCCAAAACAAAACCTTTATTTCTAATTGTCTCAAACAAGGTTGTTTTCAAACAGTTGAACTCAAAGTCTAACAGCGTGGTAATTGTGGGAGACTGCCACACGATTTTGCACTCTTCTAGTCAACAGCAATCCAGCCATGGGTAACGTCTAGTATCAGCCCCATGTATGGTTAGGGTTAGGTTTGGTTAGGATTAGGTTCGGTTAAAAGTTAGGGTTGTAACTGAACCAAACCCTCACTAAATTTAACCCTAACCGAATCTAATCCTAACCAACTATCTTTTCTTTGTCAGCTATTAAAGTTTGGGATGCTTTACCACTTCGCATTAGAAAAGTTGATAATTCGCAGACTTTCAAGAGTAAATTAAAATGTCATGATTTGGAACTGGTTTTTGATGGTGTATCTGATGTTCAGTAGGATTGTTCTTTCACGCGTTCTGCATATGTGATATATGTTACACTTTTGTTATCTGTTATGCTGTATGACTAGGAATATGCATGATGTGTCCCTTAATCAAATGACTATGCAAGTGTTTTCATCTTGAGCAGTAGGCTGTAGCAGACTGATGAGTAATACTTCATTATTTACCCCAACCATAACAGTTTAAATATCAAACAGGTGACTAGCAACTCCCAAGTAAGCTTGCTCATAGCCCAGCACTTCCCTTGCTTTTTTGTCACAGTATAAAAATGCTACAGTACATCAATAAAATACGATTCAGAACTTATGCAGATATACCAATATTAGACTAGTCTACTGCAATGCCCACCAATCTCTGATCTGCTGATAACATACCTAAACAAATGAACAACGCAGAATGTTTCGCCATAAGCCTGTTATCAAGTAGGCTATCAGTATATACAGTATGATACCTCGTATGTATCAAACAAGCGTTAAAAATAACAACAACAAACCGATCCAGCACAGAAATGCCGCGGCAGAAATCAAGTAAGATTATCGAGGAAATCAACATCCCATTTGAGGGAAATGCAGCAAGTCCAAATTTCCAATTGATATTCCAAGCAATTCAATTATATACACATTTTAAGCATTTAAATAACACAATTTAACAATTAGCCAAACAGACAAGCATAAAAAACAAAAATATAGGTTATTAAATAAAATAACTGACAATCAATGAGCTCAAGCCAAGTTACCAGTAGCAATAATAGTAATGATCTAACACCAGCCATACGTAAATGACAATGCTGAGAAAATTTATAACAGAAAAAAATTAAAAAAGAAGCAGTTTATGGAACAGTGTGGAGAAAAAATATCAAGTAGTGTTTAGAAACAGCAAAGCAAGCAATTTCTACACATTGCAATTTTTCACAACTAATTAATTTTTTAAAAGCATCAGATTCACAGCTACACTTAAAGAGTTATCAATACACATATGAAGCTCAAAAAAAAAATAAATAAATAAAAAAACACAGAATGGCAAGCAGTTTGTGGAAACAGTGGGATGCAAGAATATGAAGCTCAAAAAAAATGATAATAATAAAAGTAAAAACACAGAATGGCAAGCAATTTGTGGAAACAGTGGCGTGCAAAAGTAACGAGTAGCGCCAAGAGGAAGCAAGCATCACAAACACAATGCACATTTTCACAAACAGTTAGTCTAATCTTATAAAAGCTCCAGATTCACAGCAGTTTCATCACTTAGGAAAAAAAAAACACAACAAAAACGCTAGAGAGGTAAGGACTACTGCTTACAATATACAGACATTTAGATTGGTAAGAAACTACTACTTATGGAAACATTGAAACTGGGTAAAAAACTACTGCAGGTAAGAATTACTGTTTACAATATGGAGACATTGAAAGTGGGCAGAAGGGTGCTAATTATCTGTAGAAAAAACTAACAAGTGCAACCTTTCCACCACCAGCAATTCCATCCTATTCAGTCTTACACCAGGAACTTATCAATTGCCAGTGGATACAACAATACAAATTACAAAATAACAATCTAAAACCATTTTACGTCCTCATTTTCCATAAATTTACACACTTTGCGTTTGAATTCAGGTAAGGATAGACTTAAAACTACGTGGTCAGGTAAGTTCTTCCAGGTATTAATGATATGATTTGAGAAGAAATATTTTCTGCAATCAAGGTGAAAGTGTTTTTTTGTTAACTGGTATTTGTGACCACGAGTATTTGTGCTTTTTTCACATGCGTATTGAAAAACTTTTGAAGCATTTAACGGTGACAAATTATGGATGATTTTATACACTGTAACAAGATCACACACCAGACGTCTCTTTTGCAATGAGTCCAACTTCAAAATGCTCAGTCGTTCCGAGTAACTTTTGTTGGAAAGCCGTTTTATGCACTTTGTGGCACGCTTCTAGATTTTTTCAATTAAACGAATGTCACGTTGCAGAGCGAGGTTCCATATGGTGGAAGCATATTCCAAGTGGGGCCAAACTAACTGTTTATAGAATTTCAGGAATACATGTTCATCACAACTAACTGTTGTTCATTTAATGATTGCCAGAGTTGACTCTGCCAGTTTAACAATTTTGGAAACATGCTGCAAAGACTTTAAATTTGAAGATATCAAGACCCCAAGATCTTTAACAATACTAGCATTTGGTATGGGTAGAACACCTAGGTGGTAATGATGTTCAGGATTGTTATTTCCAAAGTGAACTATTGAGCGTTTATCAACATTGAAGCGAAGTTGCCAACATAACAGTATAATGCCCAAGAATTTAGTGAGTCAAGATTATGCTGTAATATGGAAGGAGACAAATTGCTAGATCCACTTTAAGAATAAATCTTAATATCATCTGCATATTTTAGGATAGTTGTGTTTTGAAGACAGTCATTAATATCGTTAACAATTCGACATAACCAAATAACCAGTGATGAAGTACTCAAGTACTGCACTCGTACTCGAGTACACTCCAGTATATACAGCTTTTCTGAGTACTCGAAAATAATTTCAAAAAGTACTCGTACTCGAACCTGAAAGTACTCGAACTCGGTCCAAAAATCAGTTGAGTACACGAGTACTTTGATAATTTTTCTCCGAGATGTCATGATCGTGGCTTCATTTAAATAATCGTTGTTGCGATTTTTAGGGTATACCCCGACCCCTGGACATTGGCTGGCTTGTTCCGGTTCCTGTTTTTTCACCAAAATAAGTGATTTAAATGAAAGTGACTTTAGACTTCTGCCGTTTTCAGGAAGAATACAACATAGCCAAATTTTCAATTTCTTTTTTATTGCATACATTTGATGTTTAGCCTCTATTCTATATTAAAAAAATCTCTCTTGGTTGTGTTTAATCCCACGGCAGAGTACGTGAACTGTTCTCTTTTCTTGAAAAATCTAGAAAAACACCTTTGTGATTTGACTTACAAGAAAAAAAACTTCATCAAACACATCGAAAGTTTACCGCAACATTTATCGGAAAAATTTATCGGCGATAATTCATCGATAACCGATATTGCTCAAAGAAATTGAGATGTATAGACTATCGTCAGTCGTTATCGCTTTAGTACTGAAAGGTTTATCCTGCCCATCACTGTTGGTGGGCTATTTCCATGCTTCCAAACCTACAAAACTCAGAAACAATCATGTTTCCGATGTTTAGTTTCCCCCTGAAAAATCTAAATTTGTCCTGTACAGCAACATAGCCACACTACAGGCAATTTTGACTAGTACCGGTAACTTAATTTCGATGTAATAAGCTGTAATCTAACGACAGCTTTTGCAGCAGTAACTCACTGTTTAGTAGCCTAAATCTTACCACTGTAAGCAATTAAATCCTAATGCGAACTTCTGCGTAGAAAACTTGCAATAGGCTTACATTTAGAGATGGGCAAATAGTAATCATTCGTTAAAAAGTAACAGTTAAGAAGTATCGGATAGTAACAGATTCGTTTTGTCAAAATACCGATTCCAAATTGTATTCATTTGCCATCTACAATAGGGCTGTTTAGTGCAACGTCACAATACCCATTGTTTGGTTCCAAACAAATTTAAACCTAGCTAGTAAGACTGGCAAAACACATTTAGTTTAAACTTGTGTGCACTAAACTTTGTTTATTTCACGAAATGAGTTGTTTGCGGGCATGTATTTTTAATATCACGATGGTTCAATGTATCACTCCCGATTGGAGTCGCAGTTGCAGTTTTAGAAAGTTTCTACTACGCTTCCTATCGTAAATTTTGTAAGCAACCACATTTTAGCGTAATGTTATGGGGCGCCGAATGTAAAGCAGTAAAAATGCGCGTTTTTACGTGTCAAATTGCATATTTAACCAAATATGCAAAATGGCACATGACAAATTGCATATTTATTTAAATATGCAAAATGGCGCTGTCAAAATGCTTATTTACTCAAATATGCAAAATGACACATGACAAATTGCATATTTAATTAAATATGCAAAATGACACATGACAAATTGCATATTTACCAAATATGCAAAATGGCGCTTGCCAAAATGCATATTTAACCAAATATGCAAAATAGCACATGACAAATTGCATATTTAACCAAATATGCAAAATGGCGCTGCCAAATTGCATGTTTAAGCAAACATGCAAAATGGCGCTTGCCAAAATGCATATTTTACCAAATATGCAAAGTGGCGCTTAATTGCCAAATTGCACATTTTAATAATCACGCAAAATGACCCCTAAATATGCATTTTGTCATTGTCACGCATTTTTGTGTCTTTACAATTGGCATGTGTAACGCGCCAAGTGTAAACTCACAAAAATGCCTAGAAGTAAAATGTGTGTCTTTGACGTTTTGTGCGCATTGGCAAAATTCAAAGAAAATATAATTGGTCGTTTTTAAAGTTTCTGTTATTCCAAAAATGCCCGCGCAATTTGCAAAATTAAATATGCAAATTGACAAATATGCAAATTGGCATGTGTGTCAAAATGCATATTTAGTTCAGATCCATAATCACAATTTCTGTACGGTCTGCGCGGCTTGGTACAGCTTTTGCAGTCCAAGGCAGTACGCAATGCAGTGAAGGTAGGTAGGAGGTATTGTAAATAAATTTTGTTCATGGGATTTCACATTGTTGGTTACTGCCATTGTTTAGGGTAAGTCCAATTGTATTTAACCTTGTCAGCAAACGTGATTTTCCTGGTAATAGTGGACTTAGCTTGTCAGAAAAGTGATGATGATTAGTCCTATTAGCCTACACAGTTATAATAGGCTAGTAGATCAGAGGCCTAAACTTGTGAACTGGTACCAGTAGGGTAGGTACCGTACCTGGTACCGGCAGTATTGAGGAATAAGATCATGCCAAGCTGAATGAAATATACAAAAAAGCAAAGCCTGCGTGTAAGTTTACTTCTACCTGTATCACTATTTGGCCTACCTGTATCACTAAAAAGGCTTCATGCAGTAGGCCTATGGTATCAGTGCAGTTATGTGCTTCGATTTTGCTGATAAGGAGAAAATGCTGGAGGCGTTACCGGTATGTGTAAGATGAATTCAGATCAGTGTTCCCTCTAGAGTGAGAAATTTGCAAAAATATGGATTTTTTGGGCAAATTTTACTGATTTTGAACCAGAAATTAATATCATAAAATGCAAAACTGAAAAACTTAAACAAAAAACTTGAATATTTTAATGCAAGACTGTAGCTTGTATCTTGGAAAAGCAAATCCAATGCAAAAAATTTGTGAAAAGGGTCCTCAAAGGAGTGAAATCTTTGGGCAAAAATTTCAATGAATTTATCATTTAGGCAAATTCGCACCAGTCAGCTAGTCAAAATCCTAGAGGGAACACTGATGCAGACTTATGTAAGAGTTGCAGTTTATTTTTAGCTGTCCGATTAAAACTTGGTTTTGGTTTGTATTTGCTGCTATTTTCTGTTAGTTCGACAAAATGTCGACTGTCAAAGCATGCAATATACAACCCTACAATGAATTTAAAAAGTAAAAAATCATGGTCAGATGGTGGCTGCATCTAAAGCATAATATAGCCTATGAGCCAAAAAGAAATCAACAAAATTATACAGTAAAAGACATATTTGCTACCACCACAATTTTGGAAAGAAAGCAACATGTGCCAAGCATTTGAGACAAATTTACACTTATCCCTAGCAAGAAGGGGCTAGGCCAAACTGCCATCACTTCAAAATTTCATAATTCAAGTTTTACTCGATCAAGAAATTCCAAACATTAAATACAACGCAATTTTGTATGTAATAAATTTTTATGGAAAAAGTCAGTTGATATGCATCATTATTTTTAAGATTGTAGCTTTGTCAATTTGGCGTACCGGTACTTCAAACTTTGATTATTAAAGGTACTTTATTTGGGGCATGTTTCAATTAAGCCGCATTTTGTAGCAGGCAGATATATCACAAGGACTGCTAGAGGTGCTAGTGAGTTATTAGTAGGGGTTAGGGCCTAACCCCAACCCCCTCGAACCATGACTTAATTCAAACAGGAGCCCTTTATTTGCATCAATTTTTAAGCAGTGTCTAGAAGTCAATTTGTTTTCTTATTATCCCAATTTTAAAGAACCGCCTACGTTACTGTAAAAGAATGAAAAAAATTTAGAAAGATGAAAAAATGCAAACTTAAAAAAACAATTGCCTCACTAACGATCAAACTCTGCTGCATAAAATCAATGCCTAGAACACTGAGCTAACCAGCCACAACAAACTTGAGCTAAAACAAACATAATCATGTTATTAAGAATGCATTTATCAAATGCAGTTATGAACTCCGATTGCTGCTCGAGCAAGAAATATTAATTTCTGTAATACAGGATACATAACAGCATAAGTGGCATTTTGAGCTCATGGTTGAAGGTGCTAATTCAATGAATATAGTTTTCAGGGCAGAGCAGAAAATATATTAATGTTTTTAGAATAGTCTATCAGTTGAAGTTGATTTAGGTTACTTGAAAAGCCTCATTACGTACTTTAAATATTTCTGGAAGCTGAATTGCTCACATGCTATCCATTTCTCGCCCTATTCTCTACAAAGTAATCAAAGAAAATCAGCTTTTCCAAAGCAAGTACAGGTAAGGTTAGACATTTACAATTTCAGTTCAATGAAAAATTTGCAAGGGACAAATTAATGTTTCGACTATAACCAAAGTCTCGTCAGCCTTGCTACGCACAGCAAGGCTAAACTCATTCCAGACTGTAAAGACTCTTATTTTGCATTGTACATCTCGACTTCATCTCTTTTCTAGGTTGTGCCCTATTTTTGGCAGGCGACTGGCCCCAAACAATGATACCCAATAAAAGAACCTATTATTGGGTATCGTTGTTTGGGGCCAGTCGCCTGCCAAAAATAGGGCACAACCTAGAAAAGAGATGAAGTCGAGATGTACAATGCAAAATAAGAATCTTTACAGTCTGGAATGAGTTTAGCCTGGATTGGCTGTGCATAGCAAGGCTGACGAGAATTTCAGTTCAGCATTTGCATTATGGTTTCAAATTTATAATGTATTCATGTGTATAGTCTTACGGTGCCTAAGAACATTTGACAACCAATAACGCACATGATATTTTTGGAACAAAACTTTTTTGTGACCCACAGAGCAGATTTAACTGGCTTGCAGTATTTTTGTAAAGGCATTGGCTAGTGATTTGCTCATTTTCTGTTGTGCAAAAGCTGGTGAGCCTAAATGTGCTGATGTTTGAAACTTAATTCTTACACCTAAATGTGGTTGCTGTCCCCTACCGATGCTACAATGGCACGTAGCTCTGTGTCATTGATATGCACAAATTGTACTGTGCACTCACTCAGGTGAAATACTGTAAACCAGCGTTTCTCAAAGAGAAGGGAAAGCATAAGGGGGCGAAAAACCCGTAAGGGGCGAAAGGAAGGCGATACTGCATTCTCAAAAATTTGGAATTATCGTAAAACTTTTGTTTATCTGCTGCGGTACATTTGTAGTTGAATTGCAGTTTCTGTGTACTTGTGTAAAGGCATTGTAAAGGTTATGAATAGACAGTGGCATAAAAAGGAGAGGCGAACGAAGATAGCCGCCTCTCAAACTACAATTTATGAGATGTGGGGGTGTTAAAAGTTGATATCATCAATCAGTTTACTCGTGGTATTTCGCCGAAGCGTGCGTGTTTCGAATTTGTGTGGACAATCACCGCAGCTCTATGCCTAGGCAAAACAGTTGCAGGTGAAATAACATCAAAAAATAATCAGTTGACCTCCTCATTGTGCATGGCGTCAGCTTGATTGGGTAGTAGTAGTAGTATGTTTTATTCAACGACCATCAAAGTACATAAAAACAACGCATATCACAACATACGGCCAAAAAAAGGGTAACAGTGACAAAACGTCAACCGTTAAAGCACGCAATATACAGCCCTACAATGAATTTAAAAAGTAAAAAAGCATGGTCGCTGCAATGTCCACGTGCTTTATTGTAATAAATCTGTTTGAACTTCCCGTCATTTTTTTTGCTAGGGAATAGGTAGTCTATGATCGTATTAAGAGTGCCGTAAGATGGCGATGGTGCAAAGAATTTGAGGAACACTGCAATACACGAAATTTAACTTACCATATATCATTGCAGCTCCTTATCCAACACTGAGTTAGATGCTGCTGTTCGTGAAATAAAGGAATTGTTTCCCGCTGCTGCTGAAGTAATGATAGCAGGTGAACCATGGCAAAATATATGCATCTAATAATGTCTTTTGTGTATACGCCATTTGCTCATAAGCCGTGATCTTGTCAGTCTCAGGAAATTCTAGTTCAAGCATGGGAGTTTAATTATATAAAACAATTCTACAGATGCCATTTTAACCTCTTTGCTCCCCCCCCCCCTGGCTACGCCACTGCTCAGCACACATTGAATCACTTTCCAAAAAACCGTAAAACGAAAATTACCTCCAATGGGGTTCGGGACGAAGCTCCCGAAAGCTATAGTATTGCTTGGCTTCACGTTTTCTAGTAAGGAGGTTAAAATGGCATCTATAGTATTGAAATCAAATTCTAATATAGTTTTCTTATACTCTCTGCTTTTATAATATATCAAATTCTAATAATAAATCTAATGATGAATTCTAATCAAATTTTGATTATTATATAGCTAGTAATATATAAATCAAATAGTATAGCTTTGCTTTCTGATATTCTCTGCTTTTATGTCTTCTCATTATGATATTATTATGTATAAAATTTACGAACACGGACAACTGACCGCCGTAAACTGGCCGCCATGCAAACTGACCGCGAAGCAAACCCGCCACTGCGACAACTGACCGCCAAAGCACGAGGCTAGAAAAAACACTTCGCACCTTACGCTTCGCGACAATTGTTTACTTTGTGACCGTGTGAATTTGATAGTAACTTCACACCTTACCATTTCTCAAATAATATTACTTATACGCGCTCTTGCAAAAAAAAACACACAACCTAAATTGCAAGTCATAATACATTTATTTAAATGATTGTAACCGCTCAAAGTATGAATCATGAAGTAAAAATATAAAAGAAAATGTGCTTTGACAAAAAGACACACTGCTTAAAAGTCCATTTCCGAAGTTTTCATCGAGTTATTTATTTTTTAACTGAGAATATTTTCAAATTACATTGAACTGAAAATTCAACAGCAATTGAGGGAGACTGCGAAGTGAGCTTGCACTGTTCGAGTCAGCAGCCACCCGGTTTATATGTCTAATGCGATCGGTTGAAGCCGCGAATCGAACCCGTCACGTTGGATCTGTCACCTGCGCGCGGTAGCGCTAGCCCAAGTCGCTGACAATTTTAATTGTCCAAGCGTAGTACAGAACGTCACCCTAGGTATTTTCATGAAGTCATTGAAGCATTTTGACTTTATATCATTGTTTGAGATGCGGTATGGTGCGAAGTTACTATCAAATTCACACGGTCATTAAGTAAACAATTGTCGCGAAGCGTAAGGTGCGAAGTGTTTTTTCGAGCCTCGTGCTTTGGCGGTCAGTTGTCGCAGTGGCGGGTTTGCCTCGCGGTCAGTTTGCATGGCGGCCAGTTTACGGCGGTCAGTTGTCTCGCGGCCAGTTGTCGTGTACCGGAAATTTATGCAGCACATACCTCAAGTCAGTTGAGGTTAAATTTGACCCCATGGAAAGGTTAAATTTGACCCCATGGAAAGTACCTTCATTATTACTGAAAAAAACAATTGCGGTCAAATTTGACCGCAAACGACTTAATGCGAGTGAAAATGTGATCACCGCATGAGGGTTAAAGCAAAATTTTTGACAATTTTGTATCATGCAGATTCCAACTGCAAAAGAAGAAATTTTTTCGAAAGTCATCGATGGGGCAAGCATGCTTTCGGAGGTGGCTGGCTGCCAAATGTTTCACCTGCGTGAGAAGAAAAATATTGTGCAGTTTTGTTTGAAGTTAAAAGAGTGACTGAAAAAAGAGACGGAACGGTATGATGAGTGATATGGAATGTTATGATGTAGTTTGTGGCACACAAAAAGATTTAATTACCGTAACTTAACGGCTGAAAAATTGTATCATGTGTCAAACCACCCTTAAATCAACCTACGCAAAAGTTGTTTCACGTTTTTTAAAGAGCTTTTTATAAATTTTCTATTGCTAAGTTTTGAAGCACCGGTAAGGCTTCTGCGAAAACGAACGCGGATTTTGCGATTGTGGAATTGTGAATGAAATACCTTTGCTTGCTGTTACACCGGAAGCTAATGCGCTTCTGCCTGCGTTAAAAAATGCTTTTTCAACGTTACCACATAGCATCGTATGCAAAAATATCAAGTCAATCGTGGGCGCTATTTTTAGATCTTGTAACTGGCTCAATTTCCTCGGACTTTTGGATGAGATGAAACTCAATCCAAATGCATTTAAAGAGTTGTTCGCATAGAAGAAAAGCAGTTTGACCGCCCTCACGTTCATTGATAACGTATTATTGGACATGCGTTATTCGCCTCAAGGAAGCAATGCGCGATTGATGGAGAATGAAATCATTTCTTGGAGGCGGGATTACGCATTTGAACTGGAAGGTATCTTTTTAACCATCTTAAAGGCCTAATTTTGTGATTACAATTCACTTCTTTTTTATGATGTTTTTGGCAAGACAGCATATTGTAAAGATAGTAAATAAAAAGTAGTCATCATGTTTTGCGTAGCCTAAGTGAAAGGCTTTGTCATTATTGCAATAGTAGGTTTACTTTTAGCTACATTTTTCATGCAATTACATTGAACATTTTTTAGATGGAAGCGCTGCCTCAACTCTCTAAAAACTGTTGATATTTTTTACTGGAGCTGATCGAGTTACGTCGTTGGGCTTATCCCGAAACCTTGTGTAGAATTTGCGAACAGCAGCTTATATCCTTTTGGAAACACCTGTGCCAAAGTTTGTCTTCTTGAGATACTTGAGAAGTGTTCAAGGATCGGATGGACTTCGGCATAATGAACAGTCCGGGCTTCAGTACAGCTTAATAACAAAATTTTTAATAACTTCAGCGAACCAATATACTTAAAAGAGGCGACATTAGGATCGTTGGTATTGATAGGACTTGCGACATTTGACTGTACACTAAGGCCTATTCTACGTTAGTCTTTTATGCTCAAGAGGACCAAATTTTTGACTCAGAGCACTTAAGCTTGTAATGAAACTGAGCTGTTGAGTGTTGACGTTTTCTGGCGTTGCTGGCTTTCGTGTAGTTAAGCTTAACGTCGCTGGCAAGGCGAAAATTAGTTTTTCTGAACGAAGAAATGTTTGTGGAATGGTAAATTTTAGTTATGTCTTGTTAAGTTGTCTTGCCAAGCGCAACCCATTCAATTACATAAGCATACCGATATACTTGAAGACGTGACTGTGATAGAACTTGGGACATTTGACTCACCAGTTCCACTTGAAAAACTAGTACTGAAACGTACAAATGAACTTGGTGCGAAATTTTAAGAAATGTTTCGTAGCTTAAGCGTAGCGCACTATATTTTTATCATTGGTGGCAGCTTGCAATCGACATGTTAGTGAGTGCTGTAGACATTCTTATGACTACAATAACCCAATAGTATGTGTAGACCTATAAGCAAAAAAAAAAAAACGCCGACAATATCAAAACTGCCAGGTTATGTAATGGGTGTCCCGATAGCATATTTCAGAATGGTTCTACAGAAAATTTTTTGTTTATTATCATCACTCTGCATCATCCCAAGTTACAAAATTGTAAGAAACACATTACGTTGAGAATAAAATCAAAACCTAGAGAAGCATGAAATCCAGACCCTATTAGTAACAGTTTTGCATACCGTACAGTTTATCTACTTAGAGACAGTTATAGTCATTTCAAACGACCCCTATCTTTTTCTGTAGAACCATTCCGATATATGCGTCCCGATATGATGTTGCTCTTTGGCAGGGTGCAAATTGCTCCGAAAAAAGGTAGCGCCCCCTGAAGTATCAAAAAAATTAATTTTGAAAAATATTTTGCATTATTTCCCATTCTTTTTCGCCAGTGCTGTTTTGTTATTTGTTCCTATTCAATTAAAAACGTAATGGTAAGGTATTATACAGAGCCTCTATCAGAAATTGAGACTGGTAGGAAAACTGTCTATGCATGTTGTAAACGTAATGTAACGTATGGCCATTCTTGACTGCATGTGCTTATGGGCACTAAAAAAGTGTCGACAGTCTCGCTCTCTTACATAAGCTCTGCCACGAATTCCACTAAAACATTGTACAACTCTTCCGGCTTCAAATGCTGATTGAATGTGAACAGTTGCAGCGGTGTGCGGTTTCCCTCGGTCGACAAGGGGTGATTATTTGACGCGTCTACAAACTGCTGTACACTTGATCTGATTTTGCTTAAATAGACTTAGATGCAAGCAAAATATGTTGGTGTCGTCGTTTGAAAACGGCCAGTGCGAGGATGCGTAACCCTCATCCTACCCCCCCCCCGGATCCGCTCCTGGCCATAATCTATTTAATTTTTTTTTTTTTTTATTTTAGTTGCATATTTATCCTCCTATCACCAGAAAGCAATCAATGCGCTATACGAGCGCGCTTAGGAGTTGCCGGCCATCTGTCTACCACACCAAGATGGGGGAATCCCGCTAAGTGCCTTTCTTTCCCAACGGCACAACAAGTAAACTTGCCGGCTTGTTCTCCACACTGTCGCTTTAATGCTGAACGTCAAGCAGGAAAGCTGTGAATACCAATTTTAAAGTCATTGGTTTGACCCGACTCGGAATCAAACCCGAGTCTACAGCTCAAGAGACAGACGCTCCATACCCCTCGGCCATCTGAGCTGTTAACCCCTCGGCCATCTACAGAAACCATCAAAAGAGTCTGGCATATTTTAGTCATTTAGCAGAGTCAAAAGGGAGGGGGGGCATGGCCCAATGCTCCCCCCCTAAATACGCTCCTGCTATGGACAATGAAAAAATATTTTCGCAGCTTATGTTTAAAAGTAGAAGCTAGGCTAACATAAGTGAAAGGAGGCTGCAACCATTGTTACTTCGAGAAATGGTAAAGTTAAGTTTTAGCATCTTATTACAAAGGGGGGAGGGCATGGTGAATCAAGAAATGCAAAAACGAAAACCGCACGCAATTGTGACATCATAAATATTAAAATCAAATCTTCATTACACTCGCTGATTACATTGAAGCGTAAACGAGATGGTGGGCCCATTTCCGCGACTTTGAGCAACACAGTTACGATGATTTACGATCAGCAAGTCAGCGATATAGCAAAGTAGCGCTTCTTCAAAATAAATAGGAAAAAAATTACATGAAGCTTATTTAAAATGCCGCCCCCCTGCTACCACAAACAATATTCAAGGATTTATATACGAATCGGAAACAAGTTAATCTAACGCCCGGGCGCCAGAAGCGCTTCGAATACGAACAATCATTCTTTTGACGTTTGGCTACAACCCCTTCTGCATCCGTACGATGAATGTTGCTGAGCAAACGTCCACGCTGGACGTTGATGCCGCGTGATCGAAGATGTCCTACGAATGATTAGAATGAATTTGGATAGAATATTTACCAGCAACACAATATCCATTACCATTTATTTATTTTACCGCGTTGAAAGTTGACACAAACAACATAAAACTAAATGAAACCAGAAACAAGTATCGCGAGATTATGGGGAACGGTATGGAAAAGTTAGTTATGGAGATCGAGCACGATCAGTCCTTTATAAGAGAGTTTCCCAAAATAGGGTCCGCGGCGACCGCACAGGGGGTCCGTGACAATGTTGCAAAAAATAAAAAACTAGAACTTTCAAATGATTTTTACAGGACATACACAGACCCATTAATTTCTGTAGTGATTGAAAATCTTACAGAATGCTTTTTCCTACTATCTCTTGATTGTTGAGTAATTATTAAAGTTAGTCATGGATTATGATACTCTTGCCTTTATTATTTATGAATTATAATGCTGTAATAGCTTATTTGTAATGACAAGTTGAACGCACGAGCAGAGATGACAGAATAGATCCGAGAGACCCCGATGCAAGCTTATTAAGATATAAGATACAAGATAAAAGCTTTAACGGCCTACCCTGTCTTACATCCTGTTGGTAGAGTTAAATAATAACTAAAAGCATTGCAATTGTGTAAATGTAAAATCAAATCAAACCTTTAGTATACTTACGGTAATACGCAGAAGCGTGTAACGAGTAGCGGGACCCACCTCCGCGACTGTGACTTTATTAGCGCTCGTGCACTGCAGCTTCGACTCCCAAAGACCCTCGAAATGATGGCAAACTGCTGTTGGCGACGCTGTGTCTGATTTGACCGGCCCGGGGATCGGACCCCATTTTATGCTTTTATAGCAGTTGGGTGAAAAATTAACGCAACTTAAAGTGGGGTCCGTGGTAAACTTGATTCGCAAAAATGGATCCGTGGCACAGGAAAGTTTGGGAAACCCTGCTTTATACCAATAGTTTCCATAGTTTTGGAATGTGTAGGAAACTACATCGACGATCGAAAATCTTAAGAGGGCTTTATGCTTTTGCACTATCTTACGAAAAAATAACTGAGCAAAGTCACAAAATATATCCATCCTCGTGTTGTAAAGAAGTTTCATGGAGTTCCATACATACTCCGTTCTCCTTCATATTGAGTGTTGCGAGGAAGGTGAGTGGAAGTGATCGGCTTATTGAAAATTCAAAAGCCCAGGTTTTCTGTAAAAAGTTACCAGCTACTCAATTATTGTCACAGCGGTAATGGGCCGTTAGCTCAGTTGCAAAGCGCTCGCTCTCGGTGCGGGAGGTCTGGGGTTCGATTCCCGGACCGGTCAAATCGGCACAGTGTCGCCAACGACTCGCCACCGTTGCGACGTTTCTTCGGAGCTGTGTAGCCCAGGCGCTATGCCGCGGAGATGGGCCCCGCAACTCGTTACACGCTTCGGCGTAATACGGCGAGTATAATGAAGATTTGATTTGTAATGCGGCTTATATTTTAAGATGCCATTTTAACCTCCTTACTAGAAAACGTGAAGCCAAGCAATACTATAGCTTTCGGGAGCTTCGTCCCGAACCCCATTGGAGGTAATTTTCGTTTTACGGTTTTTTGGAAAGTGATTCAATGTGTGCTGAGCAGTGGCGTAGTCGGGGGGGGGGGAGCAAAGAGGTTAAAATGGCATCTGTAGAATTGTTTTATATAATTAAACTCCCATGCTTGAACTAGAATTTCCTGAGACTGACAAGATCACGGCTTATGAGCAAATGGCGTATACACAAAAGACATTATTAGATGCATATATTTTGCCATGGTTCACCTGCTATCATTACTTCAGCAGCAGCGGGAAACAATTCCTTTATTTCACGAACAGCAGCATCTAACTCAGTGTTGGATAAGGAGCTGCAATGATATATGGTAAGTTAAATTTCGTGTATTGCAGTGTTCCTCAAATTCTTTGCACCATCGCCATCTTACGGCACTCTTAATACGATCATAGACTACCTATTCCCTAGCAAAAAAAATGACGGGAAGTTCAAACAGATTTATTACAATAAAGCACGTGGACATTGCAGCGACCATGCTTTTTTACTTTTTAAATTCATTGTAGGGCTGTATATTGCGTGCTTTAACGGTTGACGTTTTGTCACTGTTACCCTTTTTTCGGCCGTATGTTGTGATATGCGTTGTTTTTATGTACTTTGATGGTCGTTGAATAAAACATACTACTACTACTACCCAATCAAGCTGACGCCATGCACAATGAGGAGGTCAACTGATTATTTTTTGATGTTATTTCACCTGCAACTGTTTTGCCTAGGCGTAGAGCTGCGGTGATTGTCCACACAAATTCGAAACACGCACGCTTCGGCGAAATACCACGAGTAAACTGATTGATGGTATCAACTTTTAATACCCCCACATCTCATAAATGTAGTTTGAGAGGCGGCTATCTTCGTTCGCCTCTCCTTTTTATGCCACTGTCTATTCATAACCTTTACAATGCCTTTACACAAGTATACGGAAACTGCAATTCAACTACAAATGTACCGCAGCAGATAAACAAAAGTTTTACGATAATTCCAAATTTTTGAGAATGCGGTATCGCCTTCTCTTTGAGAAACGCTGGTTTACAGTATTTCACCTGAGTGAGTGCACAGTACAATTTGTGCATATCAATGACACAGAGCTACGTGCCATTGTAGCATCGGTAGGGGACAGCAACCACATTTAGGTGTAAGAATTAAGTTTCAAACATCAGCACATTTAGGCTCACCAGCTTTTGCACAACAGAAAATGAGCAAATCACTAGCCAATGCCTTTACAAAAATACTGCAAGCCAGTTACAAAATGTGGGTCACAAAAAAGTTTTGTGCCAAAAATATCATGTGCGTTATTGGTTGTCAAATGTTCTTAGGCACCGTAAGACTATACACATGAATACATTATAAATTTGTCCCTTGCAAATTTTTCATTGAACTGAAATTGTAAATGTCTAACCTTACCTGTACTTGCTTTGGAAAAGCTGATTTTCTTTGATTACTTTGTAGAGAATAGGGCGAGAAATGGATAGCATGTGAGCAATTCAGCTTCCAGAAATATTTAAAGTACGTAATGAGGCTTTTCAAGTAACCTAAATCAACTTCAACTGATAGACTATTCTAAAAACATTAATATATTTTCTGCTCTGCCCTGAAAACTATATTCATTGAATTAGCACCTTCAACCATGAGCTCAAAATGCCACTTATGCTGTTATGTATCCTGTATTACAGAAATTAATATTTCTTGCTCGAGCAGCAATCGGAGTTCATAACTGCATTTGATAAATGCATTCTTAATGACATGATTATTAGGGTGGGCCGTTTTTTACTTTTTTTTTCAAAGTTAAGATGGCTAGTGACGAAAAGTGGCACACCCTTGAGAAAATGAGGTGTGCAAAATTTGGGCGAATTCGGGGGTGCTTTTCTGCTCCCGCCGGGGGGGTGAAAATGAAAATTTTTGAAGAAAAGCGCATAATTTTGGAGATATTTTTAAGCAAATTAAATTAAAAAATTTAAATGTGGTTAATGAAAATATTGGAGTTTTAGGTCCCTAGAACACGTTATTGCAGTTTTTTTGGGTTTGCTCAAGATCTACTGCTCCCGCTTTTCGATGAATTTTGCTCAATTTTTGCTAATTTCGGGTATAAAGAAAGAAAATATAGCAGCTTGAAGGATAAACAAAGCCAAAGTAATAATCTTTATAGGAATAACTGATGACGACGGCTGAATCTACACTGCTGATGTATATTACACTGCTGATGATCGTGATGACAGCTGCATCTATGTTGTCGAAATGTTTCAGTTATTTCAATGATGAGTATAACTTTGGCATTGTTTTTCCTCCTTTAGTTATTCTCATCCCATAATTATTGTGTACCAAAGCAGCTATTATTTTCAATAGTAGTTTTTATTCAATAAGATTATGTTTTGCTGCCCGTATATAAGCTCACTATATTACAATATCGGTCTATTATACTATTTTAACTACTGTTAAAATGCCTAAAAACATTCATTTAACTATGCCATAATATTGCCTTGATGTCTAACAGCGCTGACATAGAAATGATGGGAGTTTGTTTTAATAGTAGACAACCTGTCAAAAAATAAGCAATGATTAGGCAATTTGTTGATTTTAAGCGAATGTGTTACTTCTTGTGGTTGTTTGTTATAAGTGAGTGGTCAGTTAAGTCAGTATTATGAAAGCAGTTTACCAGCTGAGTACAAAATTTAAACCATTGTCGCTATTAGCTCAACTTTGTGGAAAACTGCCAGGTAAATTTTGAGCAAAAGCCTCTCTTCTGTGCTACAGTAATAGGTACATATAGTTTTACACTGTTATTCAAACTTAGGCTTAGTTTTAAGCTTAACAAAGCTGACTTAGGAATAATATAATACGGTATATTTTTGCAGGATATTATGTGATTAGCAATATTTAATTCCATATGCGTACCGGTACTGATACTTTTAAATTATTCAATTTTGACTATGAGTAACGTAAGCGGCACCAGAAGTTCTGCTGAATGCCCAATTTTTGGCTATCCAAAGGAAATTAGCTGGAGAGTTTTGCCCACCTACGAAGATGTGATGAAGTACTATCAATACGTGAGACTGGACATGAAACAAGGAAGAGAGCCGTCCTTAAAAGCAATTGCTACTGTCGTTGTCATACAGTTAGAGAATTTATGGAAATATGCTTCCATACCACATCTTTCAAGAAAGAGAATAACTAGCATGTTGCGTCAGTATCGAACGAAAAAGAATAATTTGTTAAAGTCTAAATCTAAAGGTAGCAAAAATTATAAAAACAAGTTAAAGACAATGCAAGATTCGGCCCAAAACACTTTATTTGACATCAGTGCATGCAAATGTTCGGACTTCAAACTTTGCAATTGCAAACGAGAAAATCAAGTTCCTCTTGCTGAGCGTGCTTTTTTAAGTGATCAAAGATCAAGTCGTTGCATGGCAATTGATAGAGTGGATAAAGCAACAACGAGAGCAAATCAGAAATGAAACGAAAGAAAAATAGCAAGAGCAAAGCAGTACCTTTGCCCATCTACTGCTGATGAAACTTTTGCAGAAACAAGCATCGATGAAGTACCAAGTGCTAGCGAAAGCGAAGAGAGCAGTGGTGAAGAGTACGATGATCATGGAATGTCTCCACAAGCAAAAAGAAAAAAACGGAATGTTCTTGACATATCTGCTCTCGCTGAAGCTTGCGATCGCACAGGATTTTCGCACCGAACTGCAGCATTTCTTGCATCATCTGTATTACAGGATGCCGGCGTTATTACAAAAAAAGACGCAACATCAGTTATTGATAAGAACAATGTTCAAAGAGCAAGAAAGAAGGCTAGAACGAACAATCTGGCTTCAAGCAATACCGCTCTTCATCTAAAGAGTTTGTATTTTGACGGAAGAAGAGACCAAACATTTAGCCAAAGAGAAATTGATGGAAGACTGCACCAACGTACAGTCGTGGAAGAGCACATAACACTCCTTAATGAACCACAGTCTCAATACGTCGGTCATTTCACAACTGCTTCCGGGTCGAGTCAGTCTTTATTTAATGGTATGATTGCTCATCTTGATTCAAAGGAGATAAGCATTGGTGAAGTTACAGCAATAGGATGTGATGGAACTGCTGTGAATACCGGCCGGAATGGCGGTGTTATCAAACTCCTAGAAGAGCATTTGGATAAGCCTTTGCAATGGATAATTTGTCTATTGCATACAAACGAATTGCCTTCGCGACATCTCATGAAAGAACTAGATGGTGGTACAAGCGGTCCCGAAAACTTTGCTGGTCTGGTTGGAAAACGATTAGCCTGCTGCGAAGAATTGGATATTGTGGATTTCAAAGCAGTGAGCGCAACAAAAATAACTATTGATGAAAGTGATCTTAGCTGGGATCAAAAATATCTCCTTAGCATGTTTAACAGTATAAGAAATGGGTCAGTTCCTACCCATTTGGCATTGCAAAAACCTGGGCCTATTAACCACTCACGATGGTTGACAACAGCAAACAGAATCCTTCGACTATACGTTGCTACTTCTCAGCCATCTTCTGTGCTCACAGATTTGGTGCAATACATCATGAATGTTTATATCCCTGTGTGGTTCAGTGTAAAGAAGCACAACAATTTTACAGAGGGTGCTAGGCACTTTTTCAAACTATTAAATTTCTCTCGAAACTTGACTAAAAGGGTTCGCGATGTTGTAAACAAGGTCTTACAGAGAAATGCATTTTTTGCCCACCCCGAAAACATTTTGATTGCGATGTTGTTCGATGATGAGGAGCATGTGCGTGAGTTGGGATGGAGACGAGTTTTAAAAACTCGTATATCAGCCACAACAAAGAGGCGTACTTTTATTGTGCCAAAGTTGCTGCTTAACTCCCAAAAATACTATGAAATGATTGACTGGCAATGCACTGCAATTGGCGAGCCTCCTGTCCTGAAAAGAATTTCAAATGTTGTGATAGAAAATCATATAAAATGAAGAATGTTGCCACAAGAACTTTTTCCCATGTTTCCTTGCCACACACAAGCTGTAGAAAGAGCAGTAAAACTTGTGACTGAAGCCTCTGCTTGCGTTGTGAGCTCTTCAGAAAGAGATGGTTATATTATTGCAAAGTTGCAATCAAGAAAAAAGATCCCCCACTTTGAATCAAAAAAAGACTTTGCTTGAAGCAACAATTATATGAACCAATATTGATTGTTTTATGCAAGGGAAACTTGAACACCATGTAATGTGATATAAGTGCTATTTTCCACTTCGTTTTGTGTTCATGTGTTAAAAAATGTTCACTCCTTCTTGAAAATTTTATTCTTATTTTGCAAAAATTGAGCAAACTTGATCAAAAAGCGGGAGCAGTAGATCTTGAGCAAACCCAAAAAAACTGCAATAACGTGTTCTAGGGACCTAAAACTCCAATGTTTTCACTAGCCACATTTAAATTTTTTAATTTAATTTGCTTAAAAATATCTCCAAAATTATGCGCTTTTCTTCAAAAATTTTCATTTTCACCCCCCCGGCGGGAGCAGAAAAGCACCCCCGAATTCGCTCAAATTTTGCACACCTCATTTTCTCAAGGGTGTGCCACTTTTCGTCACTAGCCATCTTAACTTTGAAAAAAAAAGTAAAAAACGGCCCACCCTAATGATTATGTTTGTTTTAGCTCAAGTTTGTTGTGGCTGGTTAGCTCAGTGTTCTAGGCATTGATTTTATGCAGCAGAGTTTGATCGTTAGTGAGGCAATTGTTTTTTTAAGTTTGCATTTTTTCATCTTTCTAAATTTTTTTCATTCTTTTACAGTAACGTAGGCGGTTCTTTAAAATTGGGATAATAAGAAAACAAATTGACTTCTAGACACTGCTTAAAAATTGATGCAAATAAAGGGCTCCTGTTTGAATTAAGTCATGGTTCGAGGGGGTTGGGGTTAGGCCCTAACCCCTACTAATAACTCACTAGCACCTCTAGCAGTCCTTGTGATATATCTGCCTGCTACAAAATGCGGCTTAATTGAAACATGCCCCAAATAAAGTACCTTTAATAATCAAAGTTTGAAGTACCGGTACGCCAAATTGACAAAGCTACAATCTTAAAAATAATGATGCATATCAACTGACTTTTTCCATAAAAATTTATTACATACAAAATTGCGTTGTATTTAATGTTTGGAATTTCTTGATCGAGTAAAACTTGAATTATGAAATTTTGAAGTGATGGCAGTTTGGCCTAGCCCCTTCTTGCTAGGGATAAGTGTAAATTTGTCTCAAATGCTTGGCACATGTTGCTTTCTTTCCAAAATTGTGGTGGTAGCAAATATGTCTTTTACTGTATAATTTTGTTGATTTCTTTTTGGCTCATAGGCTATATTATGCTTTAGATGCAACCACCATCTGACCATGATTTTTTACTTTTTAAATTCATTGTAGGGTTGTATATTGCATGCTTTGACAGTCGACATTTTGTCGAACTAACAGAAAATAGCAGCAAATACAAACCAAAACCAAGTTTTAATCGGACAGCTAAAAATAAACTGCAACTCTTACATAAGTCTGCATCAGTGTTCCCTCTAGGATTTTGACTAGCTGACTGGTGCGAATTTGCCTAAATGATAAATTCATTGAAATTTTTGCCCAAAGATTTCACTCCTTTGAGGACCCTTTTCACAAATTTTTTGCATTGGATTTGCTTTTCCAAGATACAAGCTACAGTCTTGCATTAAAATATTCAAGTTTTTTGTTTAAGTTTTTCAGTTTTGCATTTTATGATATTAATTTCTGGTTCAAAATCAGTAAAATTTGCCCAAAAAATCCATATTTTTGCAAATTTCTCACTCTAGAGGGAACACTGATCTGAATTCATCTTACACATACCGGTAACGCCTCCAGCATTTTCTCCTTATCAGCAAAATCGAAGCACATAACTGCACTGATACCATAGGCCTACTGCATGAAGCCTTTTTAGTGATACAGGTAGGCCAAATAGTGATACAGGTAGAAGTAAACTTACACGCAGGCTTTGCTTTTTTGTATATTTCATTCAGCTTGGCATGATCTTATTCCTCAATACTGCCGGTACCAGGTACGGTACCTACCCTACTGGTACCAGTTCACAAGTTTAGGCCTCTGATCTACTAGCCTATTATAACTGTGTAGGCTAATAGGACTAATCATCATCACTTTTCTGACAAGCTAAGTCCACTATTACCAGGAAAATCACGTTTGCTGACAAGGTTAAATACAATTGGACTTACCCTAAACAATGGCAGTAACCAACAATGTGAAATCCCATGAACAAAATTTATTTACAATACCTCCTACCTACCTTCACTGCATTGCGTACTGCCTTGGACTGCAAAAGCTGTACCAAGCCGCGCAGACCGTACAGAAATTGTGATTATGGATCTGAACTAAATATGCATTTTGACACACATGCCAATTTGCATATTTGTCAATTTGCATATTTAATTTTGCAAATTGTGCGGGCATTTTTGGAATAACAGAAACTTTAAAAACGACCAATTATATTTTCTTTGAATTTTGCCAATGCGCACAAAACGTCAAAGACACACATTTTACTTCTAGGCATTTTTGTGAGTTTACATTTGGCGCGTTACACATGCCAATTGTAAAGACACAAAAATGCGTGACAATGACAAAATGCATATTTAGGGGTCATTTTGCGTGATTATTAAAATGTGCAATTTGGCAATTAAGCGCCACTTTGCATATTTGGTAAAATATGCATTTTGGCAAGCGCCATTTTGCATGTTTGCTTAAACATGCAATTTGGCAGCGCCATTTTGCATATTTGGTTAAATATGCAATTTGTCATGTGCTATTTTGCATATTTGGTTAAATATGCATTTTGGCAAGTGCCATTTTGCATATTTGGTAAATATGCAATTTGTCATGTGTCATTTTGCATATTTAATTAAATATGCAATTTGTCATGTGTCATTTTGCATATTTGAGTAAATAAGCATTTTGACAGCGCCATTTTGCATATTTAAATAAATATGCAATTTGTCATGTGCCATTTTGCATATTTGGTTAAATATGCAATTTGACACGTAAAAACGCGCATTTTTACTGCTTTACATTCGGCGCCCCATATAATGTTGCTAAGTATTTGCATAGGTATTTGTAACAAATTTTAATAACATCTGTGTGAAATGTCGGTCGTGGCTATTTCGGCAATTGCTGCATTTTTTTCTGGGGAAGAAAAACTTATTAAAAAGGGGGAAAATGCGTTAGAGAACAACAGGCTGCAGAGTTTTGTGTCGTCGTCGTCGTTTGGCGGGGCATCTCTTCCAAGACAGATGGGAGGACCAAGGCCGAGGGTTTATCCTTTTACCACTCTGGCCACCAAACTGCTTGGGTCAGATGCTGACTGTAAGAGACTTCAGCCAGCATCTTGTTTCGTCATCCAAAACCATTAGACCAAACATACCTCGGGGTGCTCGATGTATGGGACACTGTGAGATGATGTGATCTGCGGTTTGTTCACTGGCACCACACTCACAATTCGCTAGAGGAGCGAGACCCCATTTGTACATGGACGAACAGAAACGTCCAACACCAGAACGCAGACGGTTGAGCTTGACCCAGGCTGCCCTGGGCAGACCCATACCCAAGGGTCTGGAGCTAGCCTTGGGAATGAAAGCGTGGAGTGACAATGCGTTGGCAGAGTACTCCATGTCCCATTTCGTGTTCGTCCACTCGGCTGCACGGACATCCATCTCAGAAAGACTGTCTAGTAATTTCCGAGCAGCAGGTACAAATGAGCGTCTAGATTTCAATCTCTCCCTACCAGTGGTGTAAAGTAGCGAAATACTTTTACTTGAGTAGATTACTTGAGTAGTTTTTTTCGGTAACGAGTACTTGTTTGAGTAGTTTTTTTTTGGGTACTTTTACGTTTACTTAAGTACTTTTAGTATAAAGTAACTCTACTTGGGTAGTTTTTATTTTAGAAAAGTAGAAGTAGTTGCTATTGTGGCATTTGAGTTACAGTCTCGCCTTGAAATCCCTCGTTGCGCCTAAAATCTGTATTTACTCTCCAATTCTCCATTATTCAACTCCATAACACTCGGTCTCGTCATCGCCATGGAAACTTCACTCCATGCGAGAAGAATTACGCTGTCGCCTTCGATACTAAACGTCATGCAGGGAAGCTCTAAATACCAATTCTTAAGTCATTGGCTTAACCCAACTCTGAATCGAACCCCGAGTCTACCGTTCCAGAAGCAGACGCTCTAACCAATCGGCCATTTGGGCGGAAATAATTTCTTTTGTTTCACCATTTTGCCACCTTCAAGCAAGTCCATCATCGCCGCATCGGCAAGTGTGTAGTTGACACTTTAACGTTTGAAAACGTTACACGAGTACTTTTACTTGAGTAGTTTTTAAATGACTACTTTTTTACTTTTACTTAAGTGCTTTTTTTGGTCAATACTTTCTACTTTACTTCGAGTAGTTTTGCCGTCAGTAACAATACTCTTACTTAAGTACAGTTTCAAAATACTTTTTACACCACTGCTCCCTACATACGTCCTGTGACTCATGAAACTGGCCATGTAAAATGTGGTCAGGGTCCAGGGAGCTGCGGTTGGCTCCAAGTTTGGTTTGGTTTTAAAGCCGATTCTAGCAAATAGGGCTGTGTGCAATTCGGCGATGAAGCGTCTATTGGGAAAAGACAATTTGAGTTCGGTTAGATCAGTACAGTGGGGCATTCAACATGAAGCCACTGCTATAAAAGCATATACTGAACATACTGGGCTTACTGTGTTTCCATCTGGCTTATGGTTACATTCGTCAGGAATCATTGGAGGATCTCCCGATGGCGTTGTATCCTCAGAAAAAATTATTGAAGTGAAATGCCCCTTTTCGGGGCGCGACAAGCATCTGCTTGAATTGGTTGATACTGACTCAAACTGCTTCCTCAAAAGAACCGGCAACACCAATTTGCTTGAACTAAATATGTCAAGTGTGTGTGGTTTTAATTATTACCACCAGGTACAAGGCAATTTACATCTTACTGATAGAAAGGTGTGTGATTTGGTTGTATGGTGCCCCAAGTCGATGTACGTTATTCCCATCTACAAGGATGAATCTTGGCCGAACAATATTCCAATTTTATTTAATTTCTTTAAGACCATATATATGCCTAAGTACATGCAAGGTGGTGTTGATGAGTAGAAATTAAAAATGGGATGTTTTGTTGCCAACTTTTATGTGTTTACTGTTGCTGCATTCACATACTGTACATACTTGTGTGAGTTGTGTTATATTGACGTTTGCAGTTGTAGCTGCTTTGCCTACTAATCTGTGTTTTCAATACAATCGTAATTCATTCCAGGGTATTTACTTGGCTTTCTCGCATATATAGAAATACACATGCTCCAGTATCGACAACTAGAGGCCTAATAACATCACAACAAAGGAAACGAATACGGTGATAGGAGCCAATAAGCTAAAATATACAACAGAAACTAAATGTACAAACAAAACTTTACAATTCATTTTCTACTTCACGAATAATCGGTTTTTGCAAATTCACCAAACATGCTACAACTTGAAATAATTTCGTTGCCATACATCGATAGTTGTGTGGAATCAAATTCAACGCAGCATAGCTTTTCACTCGTTGAATGGCTCGCTCGACATGAATTCTTGACCTGGCAATTCTAACAGTAAGTTCAGCCTGTGATTTGGTGAACTGGGAATTCGTCAAAAATGGAGGCAAATTCAAATAAACGTTTGGTGGCAAAATACTTTGTATTAAAAAGCCTTTATCGGCAATAATAAGGTCACCAGGTTCCATGAGGTTGAGAATGCCGCAATGCCTAACAATTGCTTTGTCACTGGTCGATCCCGGATATAAACCACTCGCATAAGTTATAACACCGTTTAGGGCAACTCCGATTAGACCCTTGAAAGTATGACGCTGTTTGTAATGAGAAAAAGTTGCGCTCTGGGATTCCATATTACTCGGAACTTCACACTGTATCTCCGTACAATCAAGAATGATTCTGCAGTTACTAAAATTTGAGAAACAGGTTGGAAGACACATCCTGTTCTTGCTAACAGAAGGTATTTTGTCTTTTAAAAAACCGGCGTACAAAACTTCATGAAGGACATTAATCCATGTAATAGTCACGTTGGATATAGTACTGGGACACACAGAAAAGCGAACACCTAGATCTTTATGACTGAAATTGCAACGCAATTTCAATAGCGTGAGAAAAAGTTGATCTTGCAGTGAAATCGAGGAAACATTCCAACCACAATAATACGAAAAATCAAAACGGCTACACAACTGTAGCAACAGATCGAAAACAGCCAGAGATGGCAAACCCGTATAGTGCTGAAGTAAACTGCTGTCATCTTTGATGGCATCAAGCGAAAATGCTTTGGGTGCGTTTCTCAGCTGGCTTTCTAGCTTCGACACTTGCGATTTTAAAATATCAACCTCGACTTGCAAAGCGACGGAAGATGGGCTTTCGTAAGAACAGCAAGCAGACAACGATTGGTCAAGAGAAGACGCAGACTTTTTTTTTGCTTGCTTTCTCGGAGGTTCCGGATCCGCATATTGAAATACTTTCTTCGAATTTCTCCGGTACATTGTGGGTCCATTGTCTTTTAAACCATCCTTAAAATGGCAGCTGCAAATTCTAGAGCTGCTTGTGATTTGTTTGTCTTGTCGCCTATAAAGAATCAAAAATTCTTCGCAAATACTGAGCAGCATTGCACTAAAATCGTTGTTTACAAAGCTACATGCAGGAAGCCTAGTCGAAACTTTTCAAAAAAATGTTTACAAGTCGTAACTTTCACATAATGCAAATCATTAATCCATCATCCCGATATATGGTTAGTTTTTAAACAGACATTTAAATTCAAGTCAATTACTATCAATGAGTCATTATCCGAACAAGAGTAATTATCTTGCCTTAACATCAGGGCTAGATTATTCTTAAAATTGAACAAGTTGAAGCTTTTTAGGCCATGAAAATTCGTCCTACAAAAAATAAAAAAGTTGTTCGAATGCGCTTTGCAAAGACAAATTGAAATAACTTTACTATCCATCGCAACCCAAAATAGATCTTTTAAAAAGTTTTTACACAAGTAAAAATAGGCCCATCAGTGATTTAAGCTTTACGCTCACAGTATCCGAAATCCGGTACTGCTTAGCAATAGGCTTAGCATATAGATAACCTAGGCATTCTACATTGTTTGATACACGTACCTGCAAAATTTCTCCCACCTGGATGCAAGTATTTCATTTGTCGGAAACCGATAAAATTTGCAATCCGAGGACTCACTTCGGTGGTTGCAGTCCGGAACAAAACATTGAACCATCCTAATCTAGAAGGAAATCGGCGCACGCATCGTAATTCGACAGATATAACGAGTTTAGTGGAAGCAAGTTTTATCTAAATGTGTTTTGCCAGTCTTAAGAGCTAGGTTCCAGTTTGTTTGGAACCAAACAATGAGCATTATGACGTCGCCACTGTACAGCCCTATACAAGGTACTCGAAATGAAAACCAGGTGAAAAATACTGGTTTGAACCGGCTTATGTCGCATTTTTTCTTGCTTTTCATTTCACCGCGAAAGCAGCGGAACTATAAATACCTTGGTTGAATCTATGATGTCATCATTTCGGCATTGACATAGTGCGATCAAGGCAGTAGAAATAACTGCGCTACAGTCAAACCTCAATAGGCCTACTATGCCACTCTCGATACTATGCCGCTTTTGATTGTCCCAACGACATTTAATAAAAAATAAAGTTACTATGCCATCCCTTACTCTCAATACTATGCCACGTGAGATTTATGAATGATTACTAAAAAAGAGCCTTGTGACGAGTCAATGTACAACGGTATGCCACGTTTAGTTTTTGTATGGTGTTGCATAACTACAGCACAGAAGCCTACAGCACTTTCGAAGTCAAAATTTCATTTCCAATCGAAATTTTACCCAAAATGTTAACTAAGAACTTTAAGAAGCGCAAGCGAACTGACTTAAACCAAGCGAGAAAACGACTCCTAGTTGGTAACCATTGCTGGACTCGAATACCGTGATGATTACTAAGTACCAGATATTTTTTCTCTGCTTGTGAGCGTCAAAGCCAGACAAAAGAGAAAAAAGATTCGTTTGGCACGTGCTTGATAATAGGAACCGTTAGTGAGTCGAATCCTTAATGATTACTTTTCTCTCTGCTTGTGAGCGTCAAGCCAGACAAAAGAGAAAAAAGATTCGTTTGCCGCGTGCTTGTCTGCTTGATAATGGGAATGGTTAGTGAGTCGAATCCTTAATGATTACTAAGTATTAGCAGATATTTTCCTTCTGCTTGTGAGCGTCATTGGCAAACAAAAGAGAAAAAATATTCGTCGTGTGGTATTTAATTGTTTTGATTCTGCTGCTCTTCTTAGATTTTAATAGATTTTGATTTGTGATTAATAGGGCAACCAGATTTTGACCTAAAAATTTTAAAATTTTGACCTAAAAAATTTAAAATTTTGACGTTGTTTTTGACGTAAAAATTTTATCACAAGAAAAGCGACAACATGTTTAAGCAAGTAAAAATAATGCTGAACAGTTTTTTATGAACGAAGTACGACAAAACCAACATAAACAACGAACAAAATAGCACTAAAATTGTTTCAATCAAATCAGTCCAAAGGTGCAAAATAACTTTTTTTCGGTCCTAACAAGTTAAAAAAGATCCAAATTTCGCGAATTTGTACCCAAGATTGTCCAATCTGGCAACCACGCTTTTTTCACTGTTAGAATTAAGCTAATCCTATGGGGCGCCGAATGTAAAGCAGTAAAAATGCGCGTTTTTACGCTTTTTTTTCGTGTCAAATTGCATATTTATTTAAATATGCAAAACGGCACATGACAAATTGCATATTTATTTAAATATGCAAAATGGCGTTGTCAAAATGCATATTTACTCAAATATGCAAAATGACGCATGACAAATTGCAGAGGTGGGCATTTTTTAAAAATTGGTTGAAGCGCGGCGCAACAAATCGCAAAAGTTCTGTTAAGTCATGAAACGCAACGCAACCAGCGCAACCTAAGTTTTAAATTGACTGAAGCGCAACGCAACTTTCGCAATCAATTATTTTTTCGCATTAAAGCGCAACGCAACTTCCGCAATGAGGTTTATACAAAAGAAAAAGCGCAACGCAACTTTCGCAATAAAAAATTTATTAAAGCGCAACGAGTAAAAAATTTATATAAGCAATGCAATTTTTTCTTGAGTTATTTTTATAGGTGCTTTTAACAGCACGCAGTTGGCTACAACGTGACAACGATTTTAATGCAAGTGACTGTAACAGGATTTTGCGTGGTCAATGAACAGGAAAATTAAATAAGAAGCGAAAAAAGATGCTTGCTGAAGATTGCTTTCTTCATCTTCATCCTCTTATCACGAGAAAGCGAAGGAGGCACTGCTTAGGACGAATCCAGACTCGCTTAGGAGTTGCCTTTGTTTTCGAGTTTTCCGGTTGAATTTTGCTTCTGACTTCTTTAATTTGCCGCTTGCCAGATTTCACCAAGCAGAGATAATCAACGTGAAGCATCTTATCCAAGGACGCAACAACGAGACTAGGTTGGGAGTTGAACCATCAACCTTGCGATCATGGTCGTTGTAAAAACGACGCTCCAAACCACTGCGCCACGTTGCAATGTCGCGTGCCGTTAAAAGCACCTCATCGCGATAAATCATAATTTGCATATGCGGCGAAGTTCTCCACAACAAGTAAAATACGATTTATTCAACACTCAATGATCTCTTTAAGCACTTGCAATTATTTTAAAAAGCAAAAGACTTTAGTGTACCACATTTCTGATGAGCTGAAAATTTCTGCTACAATAAATTGACTCATAGGCCTATTGTACGCATCAAGAAACAAACTGCTATTCTATTAAAAACAGTTACAAAAAACTGCTTACTCCAACACATTGCGCTTTAATTAATCCGACAAAGCGCAACGCAGTATTTCAACTTCCTACAGTGCGCAACGCAACAAAGCGCAAGCAACCAGATTCTTTTCAGTTCGCAGCGCAATAATGCACACACTATTATATATGTTTTCAGTTCGCAACGCAATTAAGCGCAAGAAGGATTTATTTTCCTTGAAGCGCAGCGCAACTTGCGCAATGGCTAAAAATAATTTGTTAAAGCGCTTCGCAACTTCCGCACGTGCGAAAGTTGCGCAACTAGCGCTTTGCGCTTCAAATTGCGGAATGCCCACCTCTGACAAATTGCATATTTACCAAATATGCAAAACGGCACTTGCCAAAACGCATATTTAACCAAATATGCAAAATAGCGCATGACAAATTGCATATTTACCCAAATATGCAAAATGGAGCTGCCAAATTGAATATTTAAACAAATATGCAAAATGGCACATGTCAAATTGCATATTTACCAAATATGCAAAATGGCGCTTGCCAAAATGCATATTTTACCAAATCCAAATATGCACAGTGGCGCTTAATTGCCAAATTACACATTTCAATAATCACGCAAAATGACCCCTAAATATGCATTTTGTCATTGTCACGCATTTTGTGTCTTTACAATTGGCATGTGTAACGCGCCAAGTGTAAACTCAACAAAAATGCCTAAAAATAAAATGTGTGTCTTTGACGTTTCGTGCGCATTGGCAAAATCAAAAAAAAGGCAAAAAAAGCAAAACGAAACTTGAAATGCAGAAGCGAGGCAGAGAGTGAGAAGAAACTGATAGAAATCACAATTAAAATTGCTCCTAGTGTAACTGTGTAAGAACATATACAAATCAAGTTCTAATAGGACAGATCAAAGAAAAACTGCAACTCTTACAGTCTTACATAAGTCTGGATCTGGATTCATCTCACACATGCCGGTAATGTCTCCAGCATTTTATCTTCATCAGCAAATTGAAAGCACATAACTGCACTGATGCCACAAGCCCTGGGCCTAACTGGATGAAGTTTTTGGACCTTTTTGGAATTAAGCCGTATCTTATAACAGACGGATATATCACAAGCACAAGAACCACTTGGGGTGCTAATGAGCTTTTAGTAGGGGGTTAGGGCCCTAACCCTAATTCCGAACTTAATTCAAACAAGCCCCATGTCCTTTTAGGCCAATTAGTGATACAGGTAGAGGTAAATTTTACAAGCAGCCTAGCTCTTTTGTCTACTTCATTCAGATAAGCATAGCCTATTCTCATTTCTTAGTTCACAAGTTCAGACCTCTGACCTGTTAGCCTATTATAACTGTGTAATAGCCACGCAGAACTAATCATCATTACTTTTCTGACAAGCTACGTGACGTCCAGTATCAT
>OZ023237.1:7098447-7174766 GCA_964006365.1 Trididemnum miniatum
ATCATCAGGAATAACACGAATTCTAGCAAAGTTAAATGATAGTTACATACCGTAGTTAGTGTTACTCTGTTACTTCAAGCAGAGGCAGTAACAAGGAATTAGCCTGTCCACATGTCCAAATTATGTGGACTTTAGGCCCACAATCCCACATTGATATAGGCTTGATGTCATAATCACTTTTTAAATTATGACATGAAAAATTTAATTGTGAGCAAAGAGCCAAAAGCCCACTTAAATGGCTTCAGTTAGTGATACAGGTATACCTTCAGTGCTTGCTGCTTTGGTCGGTAAAAGCTGTACTAGCCTCGCAGATCGTACAGGCCTCCCTATATGCAGACTACGGAAGTTGTGATTATGGATCTGAACTAAATATGAATTTTGACACACATGTCAATTTGCATATTTGTTATTTTGCATATCTAATTTTGCAAATTGTGCGGGCATTTTTGGAATAACAGAAATTTTAAAAACGACCAATTATATTTTCTTTGAATTTTGCCAATGCGCACGAAACGTCAAAAACACACATTTTATTTTTAGGCATTTTTGTGAGTTTACACTTGGCGCGTTACACATGCCAATTGTAAAGACACAAAAATGCGTGAAAATGACAAAATGCATATAAATATGCGTGACAATGACAAGTTTCGTTTTTGCTTTTTTTGAATTTTGCCAATGCGCACGAAACGTCAAAAACACACATTTTGTTTTTAGGCATTTTTGTGAGTTTACACTTGGCGCGTTACACATGCCAATTGTAAAGACACAAAAATGCGTGACAATGACAAAATGCATATTTAGTGGTCATTTTGCGTGATTATTGAAATGTGTAATTTGGCAATTAAGCGTCACTGTGCATATTTGGTAAAATATGCATTTTGGCAAGCGCCATTTTGCATATTTGGTAAATATGCAATTTGACATGTGCCATTTTGCATATTTGTTTAAATATTCAATTTGGCAGCTCCATTTTGCATATTTGGGTAAATATGCAATTTGTCATGCGCTATTTTGCATATTTGGTTAAATATGCGTTTTGGCAAGTGCCGTTTTGCATATTCGGTAAATATGCAATTTGTCATGCGTCATTTTGCATATTTGAGTAAATATGCATTTTGTCATGCGTCATTTTGCATATTTGAGTAAATATGCATTTTGACAACGCCATTTTGCATATTTAAATAAATATGCAATTTGTCATGTGCCGTTTTGCATATTTGGTTAAATATGCAATTTGACGCGAAAAAAAGCGTAAAAACGCGCATTTTTACTGCTTTACATTCGGCGCCCCATATAATCCTCAAAACTCGATCTCCGGCTACTGCGATATAACAATGAAATTCTGGAATTATTCGAAAACGATTGTCTCGTCATAAACACAGTTTACTACTTTTATACTCGAATGGTGTTTTAATGCGCTTATGTTGAAAAAGAGCTACCAGTTGCTTTCCTCAAGCTGGCAGCCAATGATTACGACGTAATTTGTTTCATCTATTTATTAAACAATGCATATTAAACAATATAAACGACGCAGATATTGCATCTTGACTTAAAAAGCAGATTTTGACCTTATTTTGACCCAACGCAACATTTTGACCTAATAATTTTTAAACTACGCCTAGTTTGAAGCTAAAACATGCTTAATAGAAGTTTAATGACTTTCTGAGCCAGGTAATGATATTTGACTTTATTGACTTTTGGTTGCCCTAGTGATTACCTAAACGAATACAAGTAACGGATAAAAAGTATGGAATATCTTTTCTGAAGTAATCACTTGCAGGGGCGGCTCGTAGTGAAAGCTGCAAAGGCTGCAGCCTACCCAGTTTTTTCACCTCCTTATTTTTTTTAAGAAGCAAAATTTTTTTACCTATTCTTGTCTTTCATACAACTATCGACAATATTTTTTTTTTTTTTAAATAATTTTTGTACAAAAAATGGCAACACGTAAAGACAGCCACAGCCTTTCGTAGCAAGAACTAACCCTGTAGTGTTACGTCATCAATGCTTTATGGAAGTTTGAATTACGTTCAATGAGACGTGTTAAGGCTGTGTCAAAGCAGCCTTTTTGGTGGTTATTGAGGTGTAAAGCTTAGAGATTGGCTCTATTTAGTTGCAATCACGTAGAGATACTGGGTTTAATGAAAGATATGGGATGTTACGGGTTGCATACAGCTTAAGCTTGTAATACAGTGGTAAAGGCTAGTAGACTTTAGTTATACCTTATTTGAACTAATAGATTGCGTAAAAAGAAAAACTTTTAAGCTGTTGATTGACCGGTACCGCAGCTTAGCTAGGTTTGTAGACTAGTGGTAGCTTTTTTGTAGCCCACTAGATGTAGTCGACTAGGTACAATAGCAGAGTACCGGTGGTGTACTTAAATAGAAAAATTTGTTTAGGCCAAACTTGTGTTTATTCATGTAGACTACAGGTGCAGGTTACCTAGGCTACAGGTACGCACAGAATCAGCTATTGGTACAGTGGCGTGATAAAAAAAAATTGTAGAGTAATAATAATTCATGGGAAACCTGCCAGTGTTCCTGCAGTTGTGTATAGCCCAAAGCCTACCGCCTTGCTAGTGAAATAAAGAGTTTTTTTTTTCATTTCAGAGCGAGTATTTATTCTGGCCAGCTTTTCTAATCATGTAGCCTACCTGTTTAAAACAGTCACGAGCCGCCACTGATCACTTGGAACCGTTACACAAAAGTAACGGTTAACCACATCTCTACTTACATTACTGTTGTAAGCGATAGCCAAGATGTATTTTTCCCGGTAACGGACTGTTTTATTATATATTTTTATACTGCCAGTATGTTTGCTTTCCTTTTGCGGAAGGATTAACTCCGCCGATGCTTGCTGTTTTCTCCATTCCTTTTTTGGTGCTGAATGCTGAGTCATGCTGTGTCATTGTCTGTAGCCTGTCTCATGTAAGAATTTGTCATATGATTCGTGAGAAAGTTACGCAGCAATTAGGCCTAAACGCCGCTTATGTCACATTGGCGAGAATGTTTCATACGAGTTCAGACCTTGTACTGGAGTGTTAAGTATTTTGAGGTAGCACTGTTCTACTAGCTTGTAGGTGCGCAGTAGGCTGACAGTGTACACCGGTATTTCTTATTATGCTGTTTAGCAGATAAATTGTGAGTACCATATGTTTCTTTCTATTTTCTGACATGGTAATTATTTTGTATAGCCTCACAGATAACTTTAATTGTTTTTTGTGTTTTTAAGACCGCAATGCAGTAGATTGCAACACCAGAAACTGAGTAATATCACCAGTGATAGAAGTTATAAATTAGGGCTTGCGTTAATGTGTGTTTTGTCTATAATTGGATTCTTGGCTCATATTTTGGAACTGTTACAACTATCTGTTTAATACACTTTCTGGTTACTCTTCATTCTCTGTTGAATAAAGAGGGAGTTAGCAACTTTGGACACTAGACCAGTAAGCACGGTCGGAATTATTCAAGTAGGATCAACCTGCTATCGACACTCTGTTGAATCGCTGGAGTGTGGGTAGTCTACAGCTGTACTTTATTCTAATTCCAAGCCTTTTTCTTGCAATTGGACCTACGCCGTGCAAAAGCTGCTCCAACTACTGACGTCTTTTAATTATTTTCTCTGCACTATATAATTTCTCCTCAGTCCTCATACGCCATAATACTCGTTTGTTCCACTCCAACACTACTACACCTCTTATCTTCCTCTTTTTTGTAAATATTGCAGAACATGTTGCAATGCAATGTAGGTTTAGGACGGTGATTTTGTTTAGGAGGTACAGACCTGTTTTCCGCAATCATTAACCGAGCGAGATGACGCTTTTTAGGGGTAAATGATTAAATAAACGAGAGATTCGCTTTTTAACCTAACGGAAGTTAGTTAGTTAGTTGCATATTTATCCTCCTATTACGAGAAAGCAATCAAAGCGCTATACGAGCTCGCTTAGGAGTTGCCAGCAATCTGTCTACCTCACCAAGATGGGGGAATCCCGCTAAATGCCTTTCCCAACGGCACAACAAGTAAACTTGCCGGCTTCTTCTCCACACTGTCCCTTTAATGCTGAGCGTCAAGCAGGAAAGCTGTGAATACCAATTTTAAAGTCATTGGTTTGACCCTACTGGGAATCAAACCCGGTCTACAGCTCAAGAGATAGCCTTACCACACGCATTACGTTAAGTTAGTGGACCGGTTTATCGGAAGTTTATGAAGTCTGTTAATTTCAAAAAGCAATTTAACGAATTAACTAATCAATGAAAACATTAACTTCTTTATTAACGATTTACGAAATAGTGCCCACCTCTGTGAATCACCAACGTCACTGTCAGATTACGTTCGGAAGCAAACTTAGCTAAAAAACGAGTTGCGAGAGCAAACCCAAATTGGATCATGCCGGCAGTTTCACACAGGGAGTCGAACCGTTTAAAATATCGCTCCGGTTCCGGTTCAGGTTCAAAAAATTTAATTTTTAGCAGTTCAGTTCAGGATCAAGACTTTTGAAAAATTTGGGTTCTAGTTCGGTTCGGGTTCAGTTGCACCAAAATTTAAAGGTTCGGGTTCATCGAAACCAAATTTTTAAGGTTCAGGTTCGGTTCGGCTTCAAGACCACCAAACATTCCATAAAGCTACAGACAAGCCAAAGTTTTTGTTCATATCTCGGTCATATATGTTTCGCTTTAGGCTCGCCTTGAATTTAAACAAAATGCTATTGCTAATAGGCTTTATACTGAATACCAGAGGAAGCCTATTGTATGGCTAAAGCCAAGTTTTTAAAAAATGCGATTCAAAACATCAGTCCGAAAACCTAATCTAAGCAAATATCAAGAGCGTCTTCGTCGTTTCAAAAGAACCAAGCATATGACTTAAATCAACAAGCTTGTGGGAGATACATAATTTTTGAATCGGCACCACATGTAAAGTTTTCCTCTCGCTTTTCGTTTGCCTCTCCCTTTCGTTTTTCTTAAAATTATTTGCATGCTTTGATTGTTTTGTACGTCACGTCTTGTTGTCGCAAAACGTAGCTAGCAATGGCGGCTGTGCTGGTAAATTTATCATCAAAGCTGGCATAGGCAAGGGTTAATCGACTGGTTGACGAGTTTAGTAGGAATTGACAGTGTTTCTTTAATCGTTATGCGCAGTGTAACTGACAGGACAATGTTTTGCTTATTTGATGTGATGCTAAACGACTTGTATTGCCTTATACGGCACCGGTTATTTGCAGATGCGTTAGTTTACTATTGTAGACCTAGTAGCCTATTGCAGAATTGCCCTGATCTGTAATCATGTGTCAGTGTATGGTTGGGAAAGGAAGTATTCGCTCAAGCGTTTTAACAGTCTACGCGGAATTTAATTAGTCCGGTAAGTTCTGCGCTGCTTGTTCTGGTAAGGCTATTAGTACTTGTGCAAAGCTAGCAGACTAGCCTGTGTAAACTAGTTTAATTGTTTCAGTGAATCCGTTGTTTTGAATGTGTGTGGGCGGTTGGCAGTCTGCGTCTTTGAAGGGTTTCGACGTATTACAGACCGGTAGGTTACGATGTGAATTCATAGCGTTAGTTAATGTTCATACTGATTTATTGGAAAATTGCTCTTAATATTCAAGATAGATATTGAAGCTGCTGTGTCAGACTTTCTATTATTGAGCGTTGACGTGTGTATATATTTGAGTTGAAACCAATGTCGTTGATTTATTTTAGATTGACGTCGCAGTTCGACCCATAGTTTGCTGGTTTGTTCTGTGTTTGGGAGTTGGTTCGCCACTAAATTGGTGCGTACATTTTACTGTTACGAATGATAATTGCGACTGTTGTGCCCAATGTGCTAGCTCGTTCTTGTATGTTTAAAAAAACCGACCTGCTTGTTTCATTCGTCTCCACTCAATAAAGTTCGTGAACGCTTTGATGATTGAAGTGGTTTTGGTCCTGGTAATTTCGTCACAGGGAGAGCCAACTCTTACTGAACTGTTCAAAGCACTCAGCTGGAGTACAACACCACATACATTTTAAAATGCACTCAAGCAAAACAAAAAGCTGACAATAAAGTTGATAACAAATTTCCACTGAAACAGCATATTCATGGAAACTGTGCGGATTTTTTTGAGTTTCTTAATCAGAAAGATGGAACTTCTACTTGTAGCGTATCAAACAATTTACCTTAATGAAATAATGAGGCCTACTAACGTTTGACGATACTTCACTTTTTCAGATTCATTAAATCTTGAAAAGCAGAAAGAATGTTATAACGCTATAACGGAACGGTCACCACCTGAAGACATAAATGTCAAATAGTACTTTAGCAAAAAATAATCTAATAATTTGTTAAACCAGTGAATTTGGACAAGAATTGTAATACTGTACATTCGTCGTATTTTAAGAAGGAATGGTTAGCTGGAAATAATCTTTCGTTCAGCCATTCCAAAAAAATCGCTCGCTTTCAATTACCCCTTCAGCACACGTCTAGAGATTCTTATTAATATTTTTTAAGAATCAGCTCAGGTTCAAACATTGTTACTAAACGATTTCTGTTCAGGTTTATGTACACAAAATATTATAGGTTCGGGTTCGGGCTCACTTGCATAAAACTTTAAAGGTTCGGGTTCGGTGCAGGTTCACAGATTTGAAATATTAAAGGTCCGGGTTCCGTTCAGGTTCAATGACCTCAAATTTAAACGGTTCGGGTTCACCGAAAGAAAGCGGTTTTCGCCGGTTCTGGTTCGGTTCGACTCCCTGGTTTCACATATGTGATAGACTGCAGCAGCGATGGCGGAAGCATTTCTAAAGTGTGTGGGGGGGTGGCCAAAAGCAGTGACCAGATTTCCTTCGCCTACAACTCATATTTAGCCAGTCCACGTGTGACATGTCCAATTTCTGTGGGCTTCAAACCCACGGTTCTTGCTTCTGCAGTAGTTGCTGCATCACAATTAAATTTTAATGTCATAATCACTTTTTTAAATTGTGACATTAAAAATTTAATTGTGATGTGGAAACTAGAACCAAGAACCGTGGGTCTAAAGCTCACATAAATTGAACATTTGGATAGGGTAATTGTGGTGCTAAAGTTTATTGTTTTAGCAAACCTTGCCTGCGGCAGAGCAGTCGACTTAGGGGGGCCAAGCGTTTATCAGGGGGGGTCAAAGTTTGAAATTAAGCACAAAAACCGCTGTCTTCAAAAGAGAAAGGTTGTTGATTGAGGGGCCAGGCCCCCCTGCCCCCCCCCTAGCGCCGGCTCTATAGCAAACCCAGCAGCCACTGTAAATACCATAACTGTCCGTAAAGCCTCTATTTGAGTGCCGCTATAGGGTAAGGATTGAAAAATAAAGCACCACCCTCTAACTGATCACAACCTATAATGCCACTACAGGGGAAGGTGTTGAAAATGACGAGGACGGTTACGTAAAGAACGTGTTACCTGAATGTCCGCATTGAATTTTTGATTACTTATCAGTAGCTGTGTTACGGTAGATGTTTTTTTTTGCTTTAAAGGTTAAATTTTAACTCTGTTAAAAGTTTTTCTTTTCATTAATTAAATTTATCTTCCCAAAATTCTGACCTGCTGGTCATAGGTGGCAGTACCGCGGTACTTTTTTAGTACCGGTTCCGTCGGTACTTTGGAAAAAAGTTCCGGTACCGCAGTGCCGGTATTTTTGTTTCTCAATTTTTAGGCGGTACTCGGTACTTTTTCAAAATCTTGTGTAATAGAAAAAAAATAATAAAAAAGGTGAAGTCTGCGCAATTGCACCTGTACACCTTCCACAGCAATCGTTTAAAAGATTTCTTTTAGAAATACAATGCTGCCAACCCGTCAAGCGCGGCAATAAAAAGAATCTTTTCCCAGGAAAAAATATTTCGAGGCAGAAGAGGAGCGGTCTTTCAGACGACCATTTCCAAATGCTTTAAAGGCAATTCAGAATATAAGTTTTTCAATAATTTCGTCGTCTCTTTTTTGCGTCACCGTCTGTTGATAAGGTAGTAACTGTAAAAGAAAGTTTTAAGATCTGGGTTGATTTTTTAATAGCCTGCGCACATGGTTTAAGTAGGCTAATGTTAAACAGAATTGCGCAATGCGTAGCCCTAGAGAAATGGATGCGCCCTCCGAAACGTTTTTCTTCTTGTTCAATACGGTTCAGGCAGGCGCGGATTAAACAGTTTTTTTCGGGGGGGCCCAAAAAATTTAATATGTTAAGGCCTTTTTAGGGAGCTGAAGGAAAAAGTCTGTGATTAAAGTACACTATCTAGCAGCGGCGTACGCAGGATTTTTCAATGGAGGGAGTTTCAGTAACGTCACATTGTGATGACGCAAGGATACGACAATTACGGCAAATCAGGGGTATTAAAGTGCATCGGATTGTAATGTTTCTAATTTAAATTATTACGCAATTGCAGTTGACCATGATTAAGCTACATAATGCCATAACTAAGAAAACAACCAAGATATATTTCATTCACACTTTTGCTTGATGCTTTGCGCTTCATTTAAAAGGGGGAAAAGGCAGGGATGAGAAAAGGTTTCACAGAAACTCATGCTGTTAAGCCGTGGTTAAAAATTTACTAAAAAAATTTTAGTTTACCTCATTTTTGGGCCATAGGAAGGTTGACCGATTAAAATAGGCCAGCTTTCGCAACGTCACAAACAGAGTGTACCCAGGGGGGTAAAACAGTTAATTGCTTCCCTCCAAAAATTTTTTTCAAGAACCAACATTGATGTAAACAACGCATATAAACCTTGATATGAATATTTAACATGTACTCATTATGAAGGGGCAGTTTCTCCCATAATAATTATCTTGAAAAGTGAAGATAGTGGAGCATGAGAAAACACTGCTTTCCCTGCCGAAGCATTTTTAAACTGAAATGAATTGCGCGAGAGAAGAATCCCTGATCATGCGATTAAGGTCAAAAACAGCGTCGATATTGTCTAAACATTTTTCACCCTTATCACAGCGTCGATATCATCACATACTTTTAAACACATAATTGGGATGTCTGAAAAATGGAGCACTCTGGCTCCTGAGACAGTTACGGTGAGTAAAAACAATTTTGCTTGCCCCCTCCCCTAGTTCCGCCCCTGGGCCTCTTCAAATCTTTTGTTGGTGTGGTCTTCCTTGGCAGTATTTTTATTTTATTTTTAGCACTTACGGCAGGGTCAATTTAGTTTTTTATAATTTAATTTCAACAAACCGGCCGGTTATAGCGTAGTGTTGAAGATGTCGCTATCGATGAGGAAGATTTGGGGTTCAATTCCCAGGCCGGTCTAATCAGACACACTATAGCCAACGGCTCGCCACCGCTGCAACGTTTCTTCGGAGCTGCGTTGCTCAGGCGCTATAAGCAGCGGGGTCGGGCCCCGCCACTAGGTACCACGCTTTGGCACTACAGCGAGTGCAGTGAAACGAGTATAATGAAAATTTGATTCAATTTTATAAAAAAATGTTTGTGCGCAGCCATAGTTACTGCAGATACACCGCATTTAAGGAAATTCCTACTTATTAAGGGCTTTACAGCAGCATCAATGACATAAATGCAGTTCAAGCAAAACACATAAAAGTTGGACTTCCGGTATTGTTGCATCGCACCGTAATGAAAGTTTCTCGAGGTTAAATGACAAAGTTGAACAAAACAGAAATACCTGGTACGTGAAGTCGGTTCGTTTTAAAAATAAAAGATTTCTTTTTTCTGCAATTGTCAAGGGGGTGGTGGGTGTTGACTGTTGGTGTTGGCTATTGACAGCAAATGTAGTCCATGTCAACAGTTCAATTTCATTAGTTAGTTTTTTTATGTTGGACTAATTTTTGCCCGAGGAAGGGGGTAACTGCCATCTTTTGGTTAACGCATGCTAGTTAAAGAAAATAAGGAAGGATCCTAATAGGCAGAAATAGGGCTTGTCGGCTCTAAACACTCGGCTTATAGTATCGTATTACAAGAACGCTACTGAGCTGAACTAGACTTCCTAGATTTTTAAGCACAATGGCATATCAGTAGGCTACTTCAATACCTTACACAGAGCCGGGGGCAGAGCAGTTGATTTGGGGGGGCAAACATTTATTAGGGGGGGCTAAAGTTTGAAATTAAGCACAACAGCCACTGTCTTCAAAAGAGTAAGCTTGTTAATTAAGGGCGCCAAGCATGTCGATTGGGGGAGGGCAGGTCCCCTCTTGGCGCCTGCCTTGACCTTACCACTAAAATAAGCGAACTCTTTATCTGTATTATGCTTTTCCGCAATGCTGATTCACCGAATAGGCAGTCCAAGCAACCTTTTCATCATGAATTTATTTCTGACATACATATTATGGATTATGATGTAGAATTAGGATTAAAATTATGATCTATTCAAACGACTTTCCTGAATCTTAGTTAAAAACATTTCAAATTTTGATACTAATTATGACATTTGCTAACAAGTAAAAATTTAATGGGGGGGGCCCGGGCCCCCTGCCCCCCCCCCCATAAATTCGCGCATGGGTTCAGGAATGTTTACTTTATCTCTGTAAGCTCACAAATTTGATTGGTTAATTTTTACGTATTTCAATGCTACTCAAAATCTAAACTTAACTATGAGAATAAGGACGACAAAAAATTTATAGTAGTTTTAAGACGTTTTTTTGCAGATTTCAAAATTAATTTTTTCGACTTTGACTCGGAGGTATGCTTTTTCTAGATACTTCACCGACTTACAACTCTCTTTAATACAGCTTGTTTCTTGAGTAAATCTTAAAAAGATGCAAAAATACAAAATAATTGTGTATTTTTTTTTGAAAATCCGATCGATGTAGACCTTAGGCCTATTATTAGCAAGCAGAAATCAATTTTGTTTTTTAAAGGCCTATATCCTAAACATTAGCGGCCTAAGGCCTACTTTAACAGCATACTACATTTTCGATACTGGTATTGCATTTACTCGTGTCAACTCGACAAGTATTTATAATGTTTCAAAATAATCGTTGCTGATTATGACTGTCTATTGCAGCAGCCCTTCCCGTCTTACTTTGAAGCTTATTCGCTTTCTGTTAGTTCCGTTATGAGATCTAATCCTCACTCCTAACGCGCATATGCATTTTTGCTCCAACTAACTTAATGGCATGCTATCTCACAAAGCAAAACGTGTTTTCGCATTTATGCAACCCCATCTTTAAAAAATGTCTATACGTAACGGTATTTCATGCCCCTCTTAATTAAAACTTGTTTCCTGATAAGGGGGTGATGAAAGTCTCCAACTTCCGAAACGAAGCGGTAGAACAAAGATATTTGAGTATCACTGCTCTACACCCAGGGTCTCCAGTCTCGCGATGAATTCTCATATTGTCCTCGTCCGTGGGTGCACAAAGTATTGTATATTATTATGATCACATGAATCTAATTGACAACTTTGAGTGCTTTCTGATCATCGCAGACACGAAAATTAAGCGTCATGAAAAAGTTAGAACGATTAACTTTTTCATGGCGCTTAATTTTCCTGTCTGCGATTATCCGGAGCGCAACAAATTTCAAAAAACAGCGTAGCATGCCATTAAATGTTATTGGCCCTCGACTCCTCGAGCACTTTTACATAATCAAATCTGGTAATTCTGAAAAAATAATTGGACACCCCGCTCTACACACTTCGATGTCAAAAACCTGTTTTCATTTTAATGACTTCCCTAAACGGTTGACGTCATTACGATTTATGACAAACTCTTTCCATTGAAAACTCCAGCGTAGGCTATTTCTAGTTCTGGGGTCCCCATTCATTCAAAATCCCATAATTTTTTTGTCGCATTCTGCGCTGAAAGTGGTCTCCAATCAAAAACGTTTTCGCGTTATGCGTTGCAGTCCATTTCTATGGGCGAGGGAAATGATTGCATCATTCTTTAGATTTTTGTTGCACTAACCACTAACTAGGTCTATAGCTTATTTTGTACCGTGTTTTGATGGTTGGTGCATAGTTTGTGATTCGTGAATTGTGCCTTACCAAGTACTACCGGCAACACTACCGTACCATATTGAGTAATTAGATATTTTGCTAACTAATAGCTATAGGCCTAATTATTATGAAACCGTGCAGTTTTAATTAAAATTCAACAAAATATAGGGCAGTACTTTCTTTTAGGAACTTTTTTTAAAAAGTACCGACAAAAGTACCGCGGTACTACCACGGTACTTTTAATTTCAAGTACCGAGTACCGGTACCGCCGGTACTTTAAAAAGGTACCGTGCCCACCTCTGCTGCTGGTCAAAAAATATAGCACCATCCTCTAACTGAACACCACCTCTTAAGAGAATGCCACAACAGGAAAAGAAATTGGATGAAAAACAGAGCGCTGTGGACGTGTGGCGCTCAAACAGAGGTTTTACGGTATATCACGCATACCATCATGGAAACAGCGAGAGCGGTAAGCTTTTTTGGAGCATGCAAAAAGATAAAGTTGGGATGATCAATAACTCAACTCCAATTAACGTTGTTTCCTACACCGATAAGGTGATGCGCAGAGAAATAGTCAAGTAGTAGAACTTCATAAATCGCATCGCCACTCGTAAAACTAGAATCGAAACCGTGTAGTTGCTTTCTCTGTCTAGAAAAAGCGATTTTGTTGGCTAAGGAATTGCTAGGGTTAGCACTGCACAGCAAAACAAAGTGAATTAAAAAATTTAAAAACTAGGCTATACATATTTTGCACAGTCCACCGTTGGTATTTCATGACAACTGTATATTTTATCGATTGTGAAGGTTAGTTGTTAAAGTCAAAACTAAGTCTGAATAAAGCAAAGCTCCCACCTCTCCGAGAATTAGCCCTGCCCCTCTCATTATGAAAAATTACACTGCAAATACAGTAGGCTACATTTCTTATGTGCAGTCGTGCATGGTTGCTAACCATTTGGCTCTATTACGTGTCCCGTTAACAGTGCTGAGTTAGCCCGCTATCGCTTACTAAATAAACATAAGCCTGCTATTGTGAACTGAAGAGAAAAATAGCGTATTACATCATCACAAGGTGGCAAGTCAAGCGAATGTGGTGAAACTGGCAAAAAGTTGTTTTCATCTTAAATGTAAGTTGATGGAGCGTAGCAACGCCAAAGAGGAACTTCTTTTATCGCTGTTAGAAATGGTGTGGCCAGGTTTTTTGAGACTTGCAAATCATAAGCGATGTCAGTTGGGTAGCGGTGTACCAATTTTCAGGAACGAGCAAAATGAGATTATTAAAAGCGATCGTGACATTCGTTCATCAAGTTTTTGCTACAATAAACAGTGTTAATGAATGCGCTGACGTTTTTTTGCAATTTGTGAAGAATTTGGCTGTGCTAATTGTTACAGTTTTGAGAGTGGCTAAGGAATTGCTCACGTTGCCTATACAGCTACTTCATTGCTTGTGGAAATATACGTGTCGGACGGTGTTATCAGAATCTTCACGTAGTTTTCAGCAAGATGATTGGGAGTTGAGTTCCGTCCGCATTGATGAAACTGGATGAAGCATTGGGAGTGTCCCGACTCCCCACATACCGGACAAAGTGACTTTGAATTCATGACGCAGATTAATTATTGCTTTACTACTATTGAAGGTTTGGGTTGAACTTCAATAATGTGTGTGACGTTTTGCGGTCTGTTTTGGATATATATTTTTATAGCCAAATATACTTGTCAATTGCCAAATATACTTGTGTAACCACACAAAAAATGATCAATAATCTTATTGACTGGAGTAAAATCAAACTCAAATTTCGACTTATTTTGGCAGCTTTGATTTAGAAGCTTGAACGGTCGAACCGCCCCTTTCACACACTCAAGGATGGCAGTGCGGTAGGCTACGGTACGCAAGTACGGTAAGGTACGCTCCATTTTTCGGCAAACAGTACGGTACGCTTGTACGGTACGTAACTATTGCTAAGGTACGGGTACGGTACGTTGGTACGTGTTATAAATATGCGTACTAAACGTACCTTACGTACCGTACCATGTGGTACGGTTCGTAACTTGGTATTGTGAAATTTTGTGAACAAGAAGAACAAAGCTTTTATTGACGTACAACATTTCCAAAAACAAACATAAGTAAACGGTAACATTACACTCTGTAGCTTCGGAAATATGCACATAGGAGAAGGCGAAGGGAGCAAAGCTCATTTGGGTCGCTGCCACCTGAAGTACAGAAGATCAGGGACCGATGGGACAAAAACGCTAAATAATTAATCATATCTGCAGCGATACAGAATTGATAATGTGTAGTACACCATCAGTCCTGGCGATAATCTTGAAACTACGGACTTCCGAAAAAAAAATGAAAGTAACCGACGACGTTTGAAGCACAAAGCAGGAATTAAAACACGTAAGCATGCAATTATACAATTTTTAAATGTTACAATTAGATTGTACCTAAAAAGTAATTAGTAATTATAAAAAAAAGGTTGTGACAAAAAAAGGTTAATACTCTTGCAACACTTTTAAACTATATACAAGTAGTTAAGGCCAGCAGTGAGTGGACAAACAACTCAGTGGCGTACGCAGGATTTTTCAATGGGGGGAGTTTCAGTGACGTCACATCGTGATGACGTAAAGATACTGCATTACAATTACAGTAGTTTAGAGGTATTAAAGCGCATCGTATCGTAATGTTTCCAAATTAAATTGCAGTTAACCATGATTAAGCTATATAATCCCATAACTGAGGAAACAATCCAGATATTTCATTCACACTTTTGCTTAATGCTTTGCGTTTCATTTAAGGATAGAAAAGGTTTCATAGAAACTCAAGCTCTCAGGCCATGGTTAAAAATTTTCTGAAAAAATTTTAGTTGAAATCATTTTTGGGCCATAGGAAGGTTAATTGACTAAAGTATAGGCTGGCTAGCTGGAGCAACGTCACAAACAGGGTGCACCCAGGGGGTAAAACAAGCAATTCCTTCTCTTCAAAAAAACATTTTTCAATAACCAACATTAATATAAACAACGCATATAGGCTAAACCTGGTTATAAACTGTCAATATACGGTACACTCATTATGAAGGGGGCAGATTCTCGCTTGAAATTTGAAAAGTGAAGACATTGGAGCATAAGAAAAAACTGCCCTCCCACCAAAACGTTTTTAAACTATCACAAATTATGCGCGAGAGGAATCCCTAATCATCCGATTAAAGTCAAAAATAGCGTCGATATTATCTAAGCAATTTTCTGCCGAATCACAGCATCGATATCAGATGCTTTCAAACTTATAATCGGGGTGTCTATGGGAAACGAAGAACTCTAGCTCCTGAGATAGTCAGCTTACGGTACGAAAAAACAATGTTGTCTCTACCCTCGTTCCGCCCCTAGACCTCTTCAAATCTCTCGTTGGTCTATGGTCGTCTTTGACAGTACTTTTATCTGACTTTTGGCACTTGAAGCAGTGTCAATTTAGTTTTTTATCAAATCAAATCTTCATTATATTCGCCGTATTACGCCGAAGCGTGTAACGAGTGGCGGTACCCATCTCCGCGGCTTAGCGCCTGGGCTACACAGCTTCGAAGAGACGTCGCAACGGTGGCGAGCCATTGGCGACACTGTGCCGATTTGACCGGTCCGGGAATCGAACCCCAGACCTCCCGCACCGAGAGCGTGCGCTTAGCAACTGTCAGCTCAGTTGCGGTTAGCTCAGTTGCTAAGCGCACGCTCTCGGTGCGGGAGGTCTGGGGTTCGATTCCCGGACCGGTCAAATCGGCACAGTGTCGCCAATGGCTCGCCACCGTTGCGACGTTTCTTCGGAGCTGTGTTGCCCAGGCGCTGAACCGCGTAGATGGGCCCCGCCACTCGTTACACGCTTCGGCGTAATACCGCGAGTATAATGAAGATTTGATTTAGTTTTTTATGTTTTAGTAAAATTTCTCAAAAAACCGGGCGATTATAGCGTAGTGTTAAAAGATTTCGCTATCGATGCGGAAGGTTTGGGACTCAATTCCCAGGCCGGTCAAGTCGGACACAGTGTAGCCAACGGCTCGCAACCACTGCGACGTTTCTTTGGAACTGCGTTGCCCAGGCGCTAAGCCGTGGGGTCGGGCCCTGCCACTCGCTACCACGTTTCGGTACAACAACGAATTTAACGAAACGAGTATAATCAAGATTTGAGCCGATTTTTAAAAAAGATTTGTGTGCAGCCATAGTTACTGCAGATACACCGCATTTAAGGAAACTCCTACTTCTTAATTGTTTCACAGCAACATCAATGACAAAAATGCACTTCAAGCAAAACACAATAGAAAAGTTGGACTACCGGGTACCGATATTGCAGCATTGCATCCTAATCAGTGCTCGAGTTGTAAAAACACTTATGGGGGGATGGTACAACTTTTCACGCAGACATAAGAAGGGTTGATCATCGTACTTGTAAGGGAATTGTTTACGCTAAAATGTTTTGTGGGGGATAGTGTTGTTTGGGATGAAAACATGATAGCAATTTTGGCAAGCTCAGCATGAAGAAAAGTCGGTTTGTTTTAAAAAAGAAAGGTTTCATTTTTTCTGCAATTGTCAAGGGGGAAGGGGAGTGCTGACTACCGACCCCAGCGAACGTCACTGGGGCCCATCTCTTAGCGCTAGGGTAACACAGAAACGTCGCAGCGATGGCGAGCCGTTGGCGACACTGTGCCGATTTGGCCATCCCGGGAATCGAACCCCAGACCTTCCGCACCGATAACCTGTGCGCTTAACAACTGAGTTAACGGCCGGTACCGGCCCAAAAATCGAACCCAAAACCTCCCGCGCCGATAGCGATGTGTTTAACCACTACGCCAACTGGCCGGTTTGGCTCAAAATTATGACATTGCAAGCGGAATATCTGCATGCGTTGCAACCGTTCTCTTCCAAGAATTCCCTCTGCGCTAAAACGTTGTCTTGTCCAGCCATAGCCGTTGAGAACAATGTCTTTATGACATCACAGAACGACTCCAGCTTTAGTGCCCATTGACCTTGTCCAGGCTTGCATTTTGAGCCAGCCATTGGTTCAGGCGCTACACACCAGAAAAGTTTGACTACCGGTATTATTGCATCACAACGAAAGTTTCTCGAGATTATATAGGCAATTTGATACAGCTGAGAAAAACACAATCTTTGTATGAAAAAAGGCTAATCGGTCCAAAAAGAGCGGTTTTTAATTTTTTCCAATCGTCAATGGGAGGGGTTTTGACCCCCGAACCCCCCCCCCCCCCCCCGTGCGTACGCCACTGAGAGAACTCCTCTGGGGCCTAGCATAAACAGAGTATTTTTCATTTAGAATATTAATATGCGGCATTACAAATTCACAATAACAGGTCGCAATTATACATGGAATGCTTTCTTGGTGAATTTCAGTTGAGAGAGAATTCATGAGCACAACAAAACATGCTACCGGTAAGTCATTGGAAAAGTCTCTGTTGGTCTTTTAACGTCCCTTTAGTAGTCCTGGCTTCTTTGAAACAGGGCTCGGTAGGGTGCAGAATGCAGACTACGAATAGGCTTATAAGAGAAATTTTACGCAATGCTCATTTCAGTGGACAAGTTTGGACTTGTTTACAACGTTCAACTGTCACCAAGCAGCATTATTTTCTATCGTAACCTACAGTATTTGGAAAGCAATTAAAAAAAAGAAAAATTCGGCTAATGTTTACTCAGCTTTTACAAAACGTAGGAGCTAGCTGCGGTTCCGATCGCCCACATGAATTGTATCGATCAGTGTGACTGGGACCAGGAGCGGATCCCAAAATTTTTTTAGGGGGAGGGGTGTGATTTTAAATTAAGTTGAATGTTAACTAAATACTAAGACGTTTAGATTCGAAAACGGCCGTACATAAGCCCTCTGAAAATGTTTCGTGTCAGGGGCGTAATCAAAATCTTTTTCAGGGAAGGGCACCAAATTTCGTCACTTTTTCAAGCGTAGTTTTTTTTCCGGCAGAGTTAATTTTAAGCAACTTCAGTAACAAAAACAATTCTAGGGGGAACCGGGAAGATGCTCCTCCGGAAAATTTTTGAAAATTTGCATACTGCAATGGCCAGTTTTGCGATTTTTGTACAATTTTCAAGCAAAGTTTGTTCATATTTTTGGCCCCTACCTTTGAGTGCTTCACCAAATACGACGCGTTTTGTAGGCTACGCACAGTTTCGATTATGCGACCTTAAGGAGACTAAGGCTTATTGTAATGAAGAGGTTCAAAATTATGGAAAAATTGTATTTATCCAAAGCATTGTTGGCAGGTGGGGGGTATGCATTCCCCACATCCCCCCCCTGGATCCGCTCCTGACTGGGACATTGCTTTTCCAGACTGATGATAGCCGCGTTAGTCAAGGTAGGATGCGATATGTTCTATTCTATTCATACGGTAGAACATCGCTGGCGACTTGATAGTTTCGAGGACACCACCAGTATTCTTATTGTAGTTGGAAAACTTGTATAGGGTTCAATTTCCGATCAGGTCGCATATTGCAAACTTTAACCTATTTATAAGCATTGCAATAGCACTTAGCTAATTTGGCGTGCATCCAAGAATCGCGGTAGGTAGGTACGGTATGTAATTTTTAGGTACGGTACGTTTTAAGCGTACCATTCATTGGTACGGTACGCGGTACGGTACGCTTGTTAAATTTATTCGAAGTACGTTACGTTAGTACGGTACGGTTAAAATTTTGAAGTACGGGTACGTTAATTTTGAACGTAACGTACCGGTACCGTACTGCCAACCTTGCACACACTATCATCAGGAAGTCTTAATTAAAGAAAATTTGAATAAGCATTACCTACCAGTAAAAATATCACTTTCAGATAAAATGGCAAATGCATTCAGGGCCGGTTATAAGGCCGATTTGACCGATTTTATCAAATTGGGCCCTGCACCTTGAAAAGGCCCCGCGCTACGGCGCTAGTGGGATCCGTTGCTGTATTATGAGGCACAAAATAGAGGAAAGTGCAATAAGTTCAACCAGTGTTTTATGGACCATTTCCAATGTTTTCTAAATTAGATAAAAAAAATCGACAACTCAGGAGCTTCTAAAACCAAGCATTGGTAAAGAAAAAACTTATGCAGTTGTTTGATTGCGGGGGTTTGCTGTTTACAAGAAAACACCTGTAGATAGTTTTAGAAGGGTTTCATTTTATTTTTATTTGTGGCCTTTTAGCATCTATGTGAGGAATCATGCTCTTCACTGACAGCAATTGACACGTAAGTTAAACTGCCGAACATAGCCTACTCCATTTCATGAAACAAAAGCTTTGAGAAACCTTCAAGAGTTACGGTAACAAAGTCAATAGCGCACTATTGATAAGTCTTCATAATATGCAGTAGCGTTGGAAGAACTTAAGAGTAAGCAGGGCTAAAATCTACAGTACATTACCAAACCAACGTCAGCTTATTCTTTAGTAAGGAGCTTTTTTCTCCTAAAACCCCCCTCTTGTTATCGCAGCAACGACCAACGAACAATACAATTTACTTTGGTAGCAATGAAAGTCGCTTGAAACAGGGACGTATCCAGAAGTTCCCTCAGTGGGACGCCAAATTTTTGAGACTTTTTTTAGACGCGATATCTTTCGGCGTGTGGTAACAGGAGAGATAATTTGAGGTAAAATGAGGAATAAAAACGGTTCTAGGTCCGGGGACATGCTTTCCCGAAAAAATTTGCAAAATTTAGATACTGCAATTACAATTTTAGTGCTTTTTGAAAAACTTTAAAGCAACTTTTCGACAAATTTTTTCATACGTATCGCTATGAATTATTGTTGAATTGCAATGGGGTTTAGTTAAAAACTTTGCAAAGGAGGGGTGCTGAAAATATTTAGGGGGAGGGGGCTTCAGCCCTCACCTTCAACGCCCTTGATAAAATGGATCACCTATCGTTACCTAATTTGAACCAGTACGTAGTTACAAGGGTGCCTTGGTAAAATTCGAAGTAAGGGGGCCCTGTATAATGCAAAAAAAATCTATTTTTTTATACCAGATGTTCTTAAACTTTTTCAGTGACGCCTCTTTGCCGTTAGTAGAAATGGGCATTTATCGCGATAATTTATCGGCGATAATTTATTACCGATTATCGTTATCGCTCAAAATAGTTTTGATTTATCGATTACCAATATCGCTTTTGTAATATATTTTCTTCTCGCCAATAAATTATCGCGATAAACGATTCTTTATGCCTACAGCGTTCAAACTTCAGAGTTGGTAAGTTGGCGCTATGGAAAAAATACACTGTGCCAGGGCCGTCGCCAAGAGGTCCAGGGGGGTCCTGGCACCCCAATTGCCCAATTGAATCTCGATTAACAAGGTTTTCATCGCATAATCACCTGATCATTCCCTTGTTCAAAACAAATAGACTGCAACGTTTTATCAAATTTGTTGGCCCTAAAATTTGCAATTCTATTCCCATTGATTTACATAAACACTCTTTTACTAAATTCAAAAAATATTATAAAAGTTTGTTAATCAATTCAATCCTTGATGTCATTGGATGACTTATCCATGGCATGGACGTAACTATTGATCTCATCCCTTTTTCGCTATTGCACTTGTCAGTGATTGTACTTCGATTATTGTTTTATGGTTATTGTTTATTTTTTAATTATTTTAAATACGATTCTTGACCATGAGAGCTCATTGCTGTCTTGACTTTTGTTGTATTAAATTTTCATTTACAGAGTAGCTACTCGACTCGATGACCTCACGGTCCCTTCGTAGTCACCCTGTTGCTGTACTGTAATCGCGATAGCAGCAACAAATAAATAAAGCTTGAGTCTTGACATGCTTGCCCCCCCCCCCCCCCCCTTCATTCAACAACTTTACTCTTTTGAAGACAGCGGCTTTTGTGCTTAATTTCAAACTTTGGCCCCCCTTGATAAATGCTTGGTCCCCCTAAGTCGACTGCTCTGCCGCCGGCTCCGCACGGTGCCCATTAAGTCTTGTTGCAATTTTAAAAAATCTGTCTTTGTTTTGTGTAATGCCACGGCAGAGTCCGTAAACTACTCTGTTTTCTGGAAAAATCTGCAAAAACGTTTGTGCAATTTGACTAAAAAAAAAACTTCGTCAAACACATTGAAAATTCAGCGCAACATTTATTGGAAAAATTTATCAGCGATAAATTATCGATTACCGATATCGCTATAAGAAATTGAGATTTATCGATTATCGGTATCGCCCAGGGCTTTTTCGAAGTTATCACCTATCGTTATCGCTGTAGTACCGAAAGGTTTATCGTGCCCATCACTGGCCGTTAGTTATTTTTGCCCACGCCCCACCACCAGTGCCGAGTGAAGACTATTTATTGCCCCTCCCCCCCAAAAAAGCTCCTGCGGGAGCCCTTTGATATCTACAAGCATTTCGGCAGTTTCTCGCTTTTTTGACTCATTAGCTGCTTTATTTCAAGGGACATATCCAAAATTTTTTCAGGATGGGCGCCCCCAACTTTCGTATTTTTTGAAAGTTTGTAGGCCTAATTTACTTCATGTTATTGCAATTAAAGTGCTACTTTTTGTCGAAATTTTCTGAGTCTAATACTAAAAAATATTGTGGGACCCCTTTATTTACCCCTCCCTCGACCGGGGGTCCGAACTTCGGAGATGCCTTGATATGGCACTGCTCACCACGCTGCAAACACATGAAGAAAATATAACAATTTATTTGCCTTGTCTTAATCGTCTTAAAGGGAAGGATGCAGCTGTTTTGGGGAAACAAGTTTTGAAGTTTTACGAAAAAAAATTTGAAAATATACGCTCAGTCATTAAGTCACTGCTGGTGCTATGCTGATGCCCCCTTGCAAACCTTTCACGTTTCCCAGGTTAAGAACCTCTGCTCTAAAGTCTAAATGTTCTCATCAACTTGGCCGAGTTTAAGAGCCCCCCTGGCCCCCCTACAAACAATTTTTAGAACTTCTCCACCAAGGCACCCCTGCGTAGTTATATTCAAGACACTGTGGCATAGTCTGGTTTTTCAGTTCGGCAATCGGTTTATTTCACTAATGGCTATGTTATGTAGTAAAAAGTAACTTCTATAAATGTGCTAGCATGGTTTTTACCAGTCTCGAGTAGAGGTCTACTGTCAGCCATCAAAATCTTGACTTGAAAAATATTTTGGATAATTTTGCTAATGAAAAGCTAGAAAACTTTTTTCTAAAAGAGTATAACGTATTGCCTGATTTGCCTTTTTTTGCTATTAAAAGTAAAATGATAAAAGTATCCACTTCACCTACATTTTTTTTAAGCAACTATTGAAAGCATATTTGTTGGTTTGTAGGTATGTTTTTTTTGTGAAACACTTGCGTTATACATTTTACTATGAAGAGTAGGGGCCTCGCCATCGGATTTCTAATTGGGCCCCGCAGTTCCTAGCACCGGCCCTGAATGCATTAACAATTAGCCTATCCAAGCAAGCTTGTCTACCCGAGTAAGTTTAGGTGCAGCGACCGTGCTAAATTTTTTAAGCGCTTTTGTTCTGTATTTTTATTTTGAGCATGTTCAACGTATATTGTTTTGTCGCTGTTTCCTTATTTTTAACCCAGCGGTTTTTGTGTTGATGATGGCGTTATTTTATGGTTAAAAATAAAAAATCCTACTACTACTAAGCTTAGCTAATGCTGAAATTGGTATTTTTACTGACATATCGCACTGACTTCGTCACTGAGCACTTTTCGAAAAAGTTGATTCCAAACGCTATTAAGTATTATCTTAATAAGACTGCCGATGATCCCGAAATGGTGAAACGGATCGCTGGGATTTTAAATAACGCTACCGAAATAATTGCACACCGGTAGTACTTTTGTTCCCAATAATACGCCGAACGATAAACTTTTATTAGTGGTGTTTTATCAAGCAGCTAACTTTTCCCTCTTTATAATAGTAATGCTGTTTAAATAAGCGTAATTTTTTTTTGTAGCGCTATAGGGTAGAGTGGGGTAAAAGGCCCACCTTAAAGAAAAATGTGTTATAACTTACAGCAACGGCACAGGAAAAAACAACTTCCTCTCTCTGTATGTGTGCACGAAGTGATACTCAATCAAAAATATGTAATTTGGAATTCGGCACAATCACAAGGAAGCTAAAAATTGAGGTTCGTTTTTCCTTTTAAAAAGGGCGTTTTACCTCGTACCTGGGGCAAAACGTCTATGGGAGGGAGTTTTGCCCCATCCTTATCGTTTCTTTTTACGAGCCGCTAGCACGCGGTTGAAAGGAGTGCAAGCGTTGAAAGCTTGTTTACAAATAAACTTGGTTTTTACTTTTTAACAATGAAAAGAACAGTTTTAAACAAAAGATACCCAGTAAATAGCATAAACAACATGAAAAAATCCATTCCTGCCGATTAGAAGATCTTTATCTATTGACTCGCAGTTTTCATGAATTAAAGATTTTCGAGTGTAGACTTGTAGTGGGCCCACAAAGTACTTACAAGACATTGGATCTATTTCTCTCTTGGCCCGTTGTTACAAAAAAAGGCTCTCCACAAAATAAGCATGGCTAATTCCTCGTCTTCTAAAGTGACAACGTCATTTTTCTGTTTTGAAAGTTTACACTTTTTGTGATGTAAAGGATTGAACAAAGATAGGCAGTTTGAATTGTGAATGTTAAAGGCGGCAAGCTCTCTCCACTCCTTCCAGTTGCTTTCCTCTCTATTTCAACGACTTTGCCAATAGTTTAACAAATCAGTCCTAGTGTTTACTAAGTCTTGCTAATGCTCTCCTCTTCAAAAAAAATTCTCCTGGCCCACCTGTTTAACATAGCCTGGCGCCAAGCCAAATCGTAAGGAAATTTTAAGTTTCAACAAAATCATTTTTATTTTTAGGATAAAACATATCGGATGGGGTAAAACGCCTGCAGCAGACGTGTTACCCCCTTGCATGGTAGGCTTTTTACCCCAAGGGCAGCCATTTTTATATCAGGTGCTTCATGCAATTCATCAAAAATAAAAAACAAAACCGAAAGAAGTCACAACAATCTCAAGCGTATTTATTGATTTATTTATCTGTTTTACCATAACGCACAAGAAAGCACTGGTAGGAAACAGCGAAAAGACCATTACTCGGTCATCTAAGTCAACTGCAGCTTTTGCCATATCTTACTCTGACGTTAGTTAGTAAAAAGTAAACGCAAACACACACACATTCAAAATAATAATGAAAGGTTGAGCAGGTTGTCAGTGACGGCATAACTTTACGAAAATCAGAAAGGGAAGTTTAGCTTGGGATTCAAAGCTAATATAAAGCAGTGTTTAAAAAATAGGTAAAAAAATAACTAAAATACCAACATCCTTACAATACTTCAGAAAACATAAATTACAACTTCAGAAAACAATATGTACAAAAAGCACAAGAAAACAGAGACTTTGGTTTTGGAGAGGGTAAAAATACATTTAAAGGGATGCAGATATCAACTTTTTAGTTGCAGTATCAATTTGAGTGGTGGCATTTGTATAAGATTGATAATCTGCTGAAGAAAAGATAAAATACTGGGTGAGAAGGTGATTTTATACAGTACATATTTGGAGATGGCAGAAGATTTAACGTATTTTTTGAAAGAAGAAAAGGAGCAGTGCTTAAATTCTTCGGGAATGTTTTTCCATATTTTCAGGCCAATGTGTTGAAGAGATTTTTTGCCAGTTTCCGAAGCGATAAAAGGTTGAAAAATTTAGAAGTTACTTTTTGTGTAGTGTTATAATGATGTATTACGTCAAGTTTCGTGAAATAATTGTTGAAAGAGGGTGGTAACAGGCGGTTATTATATTTAAACATAAATTTAGCGAACTCTATTTTAATCATGTCAGTAAGCATAAGTGTATTAAACTTAGAGTAAAGAAAGTTTATCGCTTTTTCTTTTGCACAAAAAAGACTTGCTCGTATGAACTTGTTTTGGAGAATTATCAATTTCTGTAAGTGAGAAGAGGCAGCTCTACCCCAGTTTAATAAGGAATATTGAAGATGAGAGTGAAAAAGATAGGGGAACGTAGTATCTTAGTTTGTAAACCATACCGCAAGCTCTGGAAAGTTTTTTTGATAGTTTATCAATATGTATTTTCCATGACAGACGATCGTCTAAAAATACTCCAAGATACTTGACATAGTCAGATTTTACAATGAGATTGCCACTAATACTAACGTTAAATTCGTTTGAGTCAATTTTCTTTTTGTTACCCGAGATAATCATGTAGCAGCTTTTATTGTAATTGATAGTTAATTTGTTGCTGGTAACCCAATTTTCAATTTTATCAATTTCCTTCTTCACTTGTTGCTGAAGTATGTAGACATCATGATGTGCTAAATGCAAAGTTGCATCATCGGCAAAAAGCGTCGTTTCGAATTTGGACACGTTAGGAAGGTCCTTTACGTATAGAAGAAAGAGTAAAGGCTCCAAAACTGAACCCTGAGGAACCCCATATTGAATTGGACGTAGTAAAGATAATTTGTCATCAATTTTTGTACAAATTTGGCGCCCAGAAAGATATGATGATAATAGATTGAATATTTTACCACGAAAACCGTAATGATAAAGTTTTTTGAGCAAAATTTCATGACTTACTGAATCAAACGCTTTTCTGAAGTCGAGAAAAATAGAACATGTTGTTTAATTTTCCGTTTAAGTTGTTTAATAATTTGTCATAGAACGTTGTGATAGCTAGTTCGGTGGAGTTGTTTCCTGTAATACCAAATTGCGAAGGAGTGAGGATGCAGTTTTTAGTAATAAATTTAGTCATTTTGTTTTCAAGAATTTTTTCAAATAATTTAGAAAATACTGATAGCAGAGAGATCGGTCGAAATTCATCAAGTGAAGTTGGAGATCTTTTTTTTCGGAATAGGAATAACACTAGCTACTTTGAAATCATTTGGAAAAATTTCTAATTCAACGCATTTATTGAATAATCTAGCAAGAAGTGGAGCTAAAACACACTTGGAAAGCTTTACAAATTTACGAGATATTTGGTCAAGGCCAGGAGCAGTGTAGGGTTTTAGTGTGTCTATACAATCATTCACGTCATCTGATAATATTTCTTCAATCATAAAAGATTGAACACAGGACGAGTGGTGGATTTTAAAGGAAGAACTTTGGGAAAAAGGTATATTTTGAGACATAATTGTACCGATGTTTGCAAAGTATTCGCATAGTTTTTCGCGAAATTTAGGAGAGTCCGTTTTAACACTCTCGCCTTCAATCACTATCGAATGTGGCAATGCAGATTTGTTTGAAGAATTTTTAAAGTCAATGATTTCATTAATTGTGGACCATGTTTTTGAAGAACTTTTGCAGTTGCTAAGTAAATTTTGATAATAATTTTGCTTGGAAACATTTTTAATACGAGTTAATTTGTTCAAATATTTCTTATAGTGCTCTTTTTCAGAATTAGTGGAATTTTTTTTGAAAACCTTCTTAAAAAGATTATTTTTTGTCTTAATCGATGCGAGAATACCCGGGGTTATCCATGGCTTTTGTAGACGTTTTTCTTTTCTAGTCAAAACGGTTAATGGGGCGTGTTTGTCTAACACAGAATTGAATGTAGAAGTAAAATTTGAGACGCCTTGGCTAATGTTTGATTTGTTTCAATCAGTTATATTAATAGATGAAAATGCCGAGTCTAAATCAAGAAGATATTCTTCAAGTTTGAAATTTTTCATAGAACGTTTAAACACAGTTTTATAGAGGTACGAACATTTAGTGTTTTTAGCAGTAAAAAATGTTGGTAGATGATCGGAAATCTCAAATACGCAAACACCACTTGCGGTATCTTTTTTAAGAATATTTGAATAGATATGGTCAAGCAGGGAAGATTTGCAGTTGTCAGCAAATCTAGTGGGGACATTAATCCTTGAACTGCAACCGATAGAAGTTAAATCATTAACATAAGATCCTACCGATGGGTTATCCTTAGCTAGAATATTGATATTAAAGTCACCAGAAACAACATAATTCATTCTTTTCTTTTCTAGATCCTTTAATTGGTTATAGACTTTGTTATGAAATGAAGTCAAATCTTGGTTAGGGTGACGGTAAATAACAGCTAGAATAAATGTTGAATTTTTGCATTCAATTTCAAGCCATAAATCTTCGCATTTATCTAAGTTAAGAAATAAGTCATTTCGTAAATGACACTTAATTGCATCGTTAATATAGAGACCGACCCCGCCAGCATTAGTTGGGGAGTCATTTCGAAAGAATTCGTAATTTGAAAGGTTTACATTTGAAGCGCTATTAGGATTAGGTTTGGTTTCTGAAATGGCAATAACATTGGGTTTTGTTACCATTAGATCAATAAGTTCATGCATTTTGCTTTTATTTTTAGTAAGGTTTCTGACATTAAAGTGGATGAGAAAAAGGTCGTTTTTTAATAGATTGGCAGTTAAACTTGACAATTTTGAAGAAGAAAAATATTCATCGCTTTTATTGACTATGCAAGAAAAATCAATATTAAGTAGTGATTTTAGCTCAAGGTTATCTAAAGAGAAAAAAGGAAACATAGCAGCACAACATTTGGAACACACACAAATATTCGACTTCGTGCAGGGCTCCATCGTTTACAATGTAAATATTATTATTAATATCTAGAAAAATAAGAAAAAAAAAACAACAGTAGATTGGTCCCAAAAAAAATAGAAAATGAAAAAAAAGTTTACTACAATACAAAGAATCAAATTGGAATCATAACCGTTATATTTTAGGCGGCAGGTGCTAAGATCATATGCCTTGAAAAAAATTATATTAAATAAAAAGTGAGGATAGTGGATCTGGACACAATAAATACAGCTAATATCATGGTTGCAATACTCCATTTCTACGATTGAATGAAATAACTTTTTTACCTGTATGTTAAATCGCAAAACGATAAAATGAATTACACTAAATAAAAGTAGGCCTACACCACTAAAACCTAGATATTTTTTCACTAGCACCAGAATAACCCAGCTTGGCTAAGTCATGAAACGACGATATTTTATAAACCTTGGTGTCCGTGTCCTGTCTGAGGAAAATTTTTCCCTGGGAGGTCCTAGCGAATTTAAAATTCAACGCGGCTTTGGCTTGTTTTGCAGCTTTGTAAATAGATTTTCTGAGCGGAGTGAGGTTTTCCTGGATCTACAATTTACCTGAATACCTTAAAAGTTGCTACTACAGCTTATCAGTTAACCCAATATGCTTAGGCCTATAACAAATCAGTAGAAAATTAATAATATATGATAAAACTTTCCACCTCTTTTTTTCTCTTTCTAAACACACCTACAAGCAGTGCAGGTAAACATGTTGACAAAAGGATAAAATGACGTTATAATGTCCACTATCCAGTGTATTTGCTAATAAGGACCATAGGCGTTTTACCCCGAGTAAGCTTTTTACCCCACTCTACCCTACCGAGCTCGCTTAGGAGTTGCCGGGCACCTGTCTAACTCGCCATGATGGGGGAATCCCGCTTAGTGCCCTTGACAATGATACAAGTAAACCAAACCTTTTTCTCCGCACTGCCCATTTAATGCTGAACGTCAAGCAGGAAAGCTGTGAATACCAAGCTTAAAGTCATTAGTTTGACCCGACTCGAAATCAAACCAGAGTCTACAGCTCTTAAGGCGGACGCTTCTTACCATGCGGGCATCTAAGCTGTTGGACCTTTTTTTCAGATATTGATCACTAAAGGCGAATAAAATCGGGGCCCTCTTTGTGTAAATCCGGCCCCTGTCCCCCAAATTTTTTCTAGGAAACGTCCCTGTTCTTCAGAATCGTTGATCAACTTGCGGTTATCAAGCCCACAACGCTGCTGAAACATTTTGTAGCGTTTACAGCAGCGCGTTCAAGCTAAAGCAATTTATTCGTTTAGCGTATTCTTTTTGCATTATTTTTTAACGCGTCACATTCATTGTTTGTTTTCTGTGTTGGAATGCAAAAAAATTGTGTTTACTTCTAGCATGAGGCCTGCAATGTTGCAGCATAGCTTCGCATTATTACGCCACTCCATGATCAGCTTGAATTTGCAATATAGTAGGGACTCGTCTAAATATGCAACCGCCCGGTTACCTGACTTGTTAAGCACATCGTTATCGGTGCGTTGCCCAGATGCGAAGCCGGGCCCAGCCTACACACTTCGGCACAAACACCGAACAAAGATTTGGTTTTGAAGACGGTGGAATGCAATCGACCGTGGTTTGGAGAACATTATTTCCCTGATTCCTGGTTTAAAAACAACAAACAAAATTGTGAAATATTGTTTTTTAGTGTAAATGTAGCTTTTAGATTGCAGTTAAAATTGATAATGATACAGAAACTAGAATCAACTAGATGACAGCTGCAAGCACCCGCTTATGGCTTCCCGATCAAGCTTTCTAGGGACTCAAATGTCTAAGGAAACAGTAGAGTGACTTCGCTTTTACAACTAAAAAAATAACAAAATCGTGCAAAATATAGGTGGGCATTATCACGCATGAAGTAAGTTTAAATTCCTGTAGCCTGTGCTCCATAAACTTAATATTGTAACGACTTTTTACATTTCTGTAATACAGTGATCGAAATCTCAATAAAACTAGGGACCGAAACGTCTAAGGGAACAGTAGAGTGACTTCGCTTTTTCAACGTAAAAAAATAAAATAACATTGTAACAAAGTATAAGTGGGCATTAGCACACATAAAGTAAGTTTAAATTCTCGTAACTTGCGTTCCATAAACTTAATAATATTGTTACGACTTCTTACATTTCTGTAATACAGTGATCGAAATAGTTTAGCAAAATAGATACTTACTATTATTAAACTCAATACATACGTATTAATGGCAATTTTCTCGCAACTTAAAAAGTAAAGCGACTGATAAACCATGATTGCTTGCATTAAATAAAAGTGCTGTGACTACTTCAACGAAAACTTTGACACTCATCAAGTTACAGCCAAACAGTTTTGAATTTGTCCAGTTACCTAATTACTTAGGGCGTGAATGAAACAAAGCAAACAATTGCTGATTACAACGAACTTCGCAAAACCACAAGCCTGATGATCTGAGAGCGGACTATGCGAGCAATTAATTTAAAAAACTCTTCGCCGCAATGCGAAGACAGTTTCAATGCAAGGAATCCGCGAAGCTAAGTCAAGAGTCCAATGCACCAACCACTTGGCCAACTCCCATGTGCCCCTTATTGCTGCTTAAAATTTCAGTTTAAACACAAACTCATACGGCTCACTCACGAATGAAAAAGTTTTTAGCCAAAATAGCTGAAAAACATGCTTCCCAACTGCCCTCTAACGAATTAAAAAAATTTGCTTGAATTTTATGAAGTTTCTTGAATAATCACGTTTTTTACCTTTGACTCCAAGTCAGGTGCTCTGGGGTAACCCTTCATTATATTGATATTTTTGTTACCCATACTAAGATTAATATCTTCCATTTTTTTTTCATTCATTTATTTATTGACGTACCAGTGTCAAGTCAGTACAAAATTTCAACAATGCCAAAAAAATGAATATAGCGTAAAAGTTGACACAAAGGCACGCTAGGAGACCATAAAAGAGCAAAAGCTCACCGAGTCATGGCCACCCATTGTTATTCAATCGCATTTGTCTGACTCTCGTAAATTAAAATAAAAAATAAAACAAAACAAAAAACAAAACGAACGGCAACGAAAACCTAAGCTTACTAACTGATAATAATAAATAATAATAGAGATAATAATAATGACAATAATCCTACGGCTAAAGTAATACAATGTTTTATTGAGTAGGTATGGTAATCGCACAAGAAAAATTTAAATAAACCAGACCGGTGACCAAAGATACAATAATTAAGTCCATAATTTGAAGGTCCTAGCTGTTGCCATTTAACAGTTATGAGCTTGTGAATATTTTCCTATTTTTGACCTTTGACCACAAACCACTAGACCGCCACCCCCCAAAAGTTGTGAGACACAAGTTTACATCAAGGTCTATCATCCCTGAAACTTTCAAGCCTCGAGCATCAGCGGTTCAAAAACCTTAGACTGCGCAGTATTGGCAACATTTATCGGTTTTTTGACCTTTGACCCCGAGTCACGTGACATAGAGCGTTTATAGTTGGTACAGTGCAAGATCATACCAAGACACACCAACCCTATCGATTTCAGATTCTTATGTGTTTTCAATAATAGTTATAAGCCAAACAACATATTTGCTTATTTAACCTTTGACCCCAAGTGACGTCACACAAAACCAATCACTGTTGGTCCTTTTTTACCTTGATTGAGATGCATCCGCTCCGTAAATTTGAAGGTCCTACCAGTTGCCATTCACAAGTTATTAGCGTTTGATCGATTTTCTTTTCATTTTATTTGATTGACGTTTGACCTTTAACCTGTTGACCGCCACCCCCCAAAAGTTGTTAGGCACAAGTTCACATGGAGGTCTATCATCCCTGAAACTTTCAAGTCTCTAGCATCAGCGGTTCAAAAGCCTTAGGCTGCACAAAAATCTGTTGAGATTCGTTGATTTAACCTTTGACCCTAAGTGACGTCACAAACAGATAATTATTGAGCGTAGTTTTGTTCCCCACATTGATATGCATATACTGTGGAAATTTGAAGGTCCTACCTAATGTCATTCAAAAGTTATTAGGTTTTGCTAAATTTGGTTTTTTGACCGCGGACCTTTAACCTGTTGACCGCCACTTCCAAAATTTGTTAGGCACAAGTTCCCATTGAGATCTACCACCCCTGAAAATTTCAAGTCTCTAGCATCAACGGTTCAAAAGCCTTAAGGTCTGTTTACACTAAATGTCATTTTAGTCCGATTTGCTGTCGTACGAAGTTTCATCAGATTTTTGACGTAAGCAGTTGACGAAAATATCTTTCACACAATTCAAACCCAAACAGCTTTGCTTCCTACCGGTTGCTTCGCAAAGCCCCTAACGATTGTATTCTAGAATGCCGCGGATAGTGACGTAGCTTTACGTCATAACCTCTAACAGTTTCGTAACCTACGTCACTGTACGTACGAAAAATTTCATCGTATTCTGTGTAAACACACCTTTAGGCTGCACAAAATTTGGTGTTGGAAAAAAAAGAAAAAAAATTTTTCGGAAACAAAATATTTTTTTCTAGAAAGTGGGGGGGGCTGTCCTAGGGTGACTAGACGTCCCGTTTTCAACGGGACAGTCCCGTATTTTTGCCTGATTTTGAGCGTACCGACTTTTTCTCAGATGTCCCGTTTTTTATTATTTTCGCTCTTAAGCCTTGTCTACACTTGGCGTTAAATCGTTAGCGTAGCGTAAAATTCTTTGTTTATTTAAGTTAGTTGGAAAAACGCTAGCGCGGATGTGCTAGCACGCTCAACGCGGAATCTTCAGCGTAAAAACTTTGCCTTTTTAGCAAAGTATTTTCCAAACGCTCAGCGTCTAGCATGCTCTGATCCTGAGGTCACAGTCAAGTCTTAGCCTAGGCTAGTTGAAAAAGAGTGTTTTGGGACTCCTGCGTTATTTGCTTGGACACGGTTCCATGTTTATGGAAAAGACTAGGTCTAGACTTGGCGTTAGAACTTCAGCTATTTTAAGTTTCAAGCATATTTAGCTTGGAAAAGGCAGGTAAATATAACCTAGGCTTGTAGGCAAACAGTGTTTTGGGGCCCTTTTGTCTTTTTTGCATGAACAAGTCAGAGGTTTTCATATTTTTTTACATTTTTTAAAAAGACTATATGCTAGATGCTTACTGATTCAATTTGCATGGCAAAATAAGCTAAAAACAGAGGTAGACCTAGGTTTATTAGCACATCAGTGCCAAGTCATACCGGTATGTAACCCTATCCAGGTTAGTCTGCAGTGCCATACAAAACCAGAAAACTTTTTTCAATTCTTTAGGCTAATGTGTGATTCATTGGTAGATGCAGGGTCTCAGCCCCTCTAAATTTTAATTATGATGATGCCGTTACATACCGGTAGTCTAGTAAGCTATGGGCAGATAAATAAGCTTCTGGAACTGGATGATGGTTAAATATTTTTGGTATGTAGCCCTGTCCAGTGAATTACAGTGCCAATTGTACTGAAAGCGACCAGATAGTTTTTTAAAGATTGGTTTTTGATTGAAATATTAATAGGTTTATACTGAATCAGTACAGGTACCGTAGCTTAAAACCGATTTGTTTTTAAATAAAGTCTCTTCAGTGGTGCTTAAAACTTCAAATCCATGAAGTAAATCCATCAACATACAATGCATTCTACCTAGCACCTTTAAAGGTTGCTTCTATATCAAACTCAAGTTTTAAAGGTGCTCAAGTTTTAAGTTTTAAACTCAAGTTTTAAAGAAGCAACCTTTAAAGGTGCTAGGTAGAATGCATTGTATGTTGATGGATTTACTTCATGGATTTGAAGTTTTAAGCACCACTGAAGAGACTTTATTTAATAGTCGAAACGTATCCCGTCTGGTGCGATTTGTTTTTATTTTGCAGTTTGGTACCAGTAGGTTTTTTAAGCAGTTTGTCTACAGATAAAAATAGACGAGTCAGACAATTTTGACAGAAACCATACCCTTGGAATGAGAATTAAAGCTTATTGATAGCAGTTTAACAATATTCTACCCAATTCTATGGAGTTTATCCAATGCTAGTTACCAGCAGCCTCAACACGAAGTTTTAAAAATATGCTTGGAGGAACATTGCTGAGAAACAAGGATCAGAGAATAGTAAGTATATATTTACCAATCTGCTTTCAGTAACCCAAAGCTTTTCCTCATTAAGTCTCATAGTTAAGTTTTCAAGCTTGTCTTTGTGTAAGTGACTTACAGTTACACAGCAAATTGGTAAGCTAGCGTAATGATGCACCGGTATGTAAATTTTGACACAGTTTTCGCAGTATTGAGCCAGCAGCTCTGAAACTGCTTTACGAGTTTATCAATGCTATTTTGGGTATATTGCAGTTTTGCTAGCAAAATTTTATGTGTTTGTTTTTAGATGAGATTATGCAAGATGCTGAGGAAAAACTTTAAGGAAAAGAGAATCTGAAAACAAGAGTACAAAGTCATTTTGCAAAACTGGCTTATGATATTTAACAGCTAGCTGCTATTTAAATGATCTAACAACTGATTTGTCGTTTAATTTGCAATATACGTTTTTGTTAATATAAACATGCAGAGTAGTGTTGCTGTTGTATTCCAAGACTGGTACAGTAGTAGGATGAGCACAATGTTTCAAAAGTGTGTAAATTCTTGAGAAAGGTTGACCAGCACTGGTCTAGGCCTAGTCTACTGCTTAAAACGTCGATATACAAAAGCATTGGCTTTCAAAATTGCAACATAGAAGCGTTTTAGTTTTTTTTTTTTTTTTGTTAAGCACAAGTCTTGCATTTGGTTGGTTATTTAGTTTTTTATGATTCCATAAACAAAATTTTTATTGCGAAGTTTGCATGGAATGATTTATCTCTTGAATTGGCAAGGTCACTCCTGGTTATTCATTACGGTAGTAGTAGTAGTAGTAGCGCATAAAGGACTCAGTGATGTCATAATAACCAAGCAGGTCGGAAAACAAAAATCAGCGTGAAAATGATGTAGGCTGCGCCAAGTGTAGACAGATTTTACGCTGAGCGATCAGCGTAGAAATATTTTTACGCCAAGTGTAGACGAGGCTTTAACGTGAGAACATACAGTACGTGAGAATTAAAGAAAAGAATACTTTTGTTGAAGAGATGATAACCCCTGACTTTTCACTTTGCTGGCTTAAAAAAAATAGTAAAAAATTCATGCTTTCTGGTGGCGTTGGATTTAAATTTTAAAACGCTTTTGCTTAAAAGTCATTACAGCTTTTTAACACCATGCAATGGAGGTGAACATTGTCGGATTTTTGTTGGCAGCTTTTTTTTACGGATTCGCTTTGTCCGTGTCTTAAAAATATGAATCTGCTGCGAAAGATCGCTTCATCGGAAAAATATAGTTGACGGACTTGATTAGCAGTAGAAACTTTTAAAATGAAACACTTTTGGATTATTAAAAATACGAGACAAAATTGGTAAAGCGGTCCTTCCTTGTTACTGTATCGTTGTTGATATGTCGCACTAAGCTGCTGAAAATTGTACATATATAGCAGCGCTATGATTTTTCTGATTAACTTAAACCGGTATAACGGTTAAACTAATTATGAAGTTAACACTGCAGCGCCTTTTCCATATTTCAGACCAATTTTTAAATAAGCTATATCCAGAAGCGTATTTAGGGTGCATTGTGAGATGGCCCCTCATTTTGACTCTGCCTTTTAGTAAAAAAACGAAATTAATGGTGCCAAGTGACTGAAATATGCCAGACTCTTTTGATAGCTTCTGTAGCTTATAGCCAGGGGGGTAGGATAAGGGATATGCATCCTCCCACCAGCCATTTTCGAAAATGTTTTTCATGTTTACAGTTTTTCCATAATTTCGAACCTCTCCATAGCGATTAAGCCTCACGTCTTAAGCTCGCATAATCAAAAATGTGCGAACAAAATGCATCATATTTGGCGAAACATTTAGAATTAAGCTCAAAAAAGTTTAAACAAAATTTGCCTGAAAATTGTTGAAAAAACACTAAAAGAGCCATTGTTACAGCATGTAAATTTTCAGAAATTTCCGGGGGAGCATGCCCCCGGACCCCCTAAAGCTTTTCTTGTTTCTTAATCAGCTTCAAATTTGTTTTGCCGAAAAAAATACGCTTGAAAAAGATGTGGAAATTATGACCCTTTTTAAAATTTCTCGCTACGCCACTGAATATACCCTTCCACTATTAATCGATAGCATTTTTGGCGATGGGCTGGGACGATGTTGTAACTTGTAACCATACATTCTTGGCTCAACTCTTTCCGCTTTCGACGTTTCCTACGGTAAGGAATGGTTAATCTCTGTTCCTTCACTTCCGCGTTTGTATGTTTTTTCTCTTAAAATTTCCCGTTTTCTCCTTTAAAATGTCCCCTTTTCGTCATAATTTAATCTGGCCAGTCTAGGCTGTCGGGTAAAGTTAGGGCGACCAAGGTGTAGACCTAGGTGGGACACACATTTGAACTCTAGGTCACTTTTGAATTGGAACAGTAGTTTAGCAGCTACAGCTGCTGGAAGTGTCGAAAAGTGCAGAAATGGCCAAGTAAAAACAATATGGCTTCCCTTTTCGGGAAGCCATAAAAACACGAAACTCGGACAGTGGACACGGTAGTTATATCTTACTCGAACACATTTGCAATTTGTCTGCAATGGAATGTATCGTCCAAAAAGAGTTAAGTTGCTGAAAGCATTTCGAAAACCTGCAAAGCGAACGCGTTTGCTTAAACTTTCTATATTTTTCCAATATAAAAAAAAAACTCACTCAGAATGAAACGCATGGATTCATTTGGTGAAGAAATACGTAAAAAAACTAAAAATAAAAAAATAGCACTATACAATACAAGAAGCAGCAACGCACTACGCAACTACAAAAACGCAATTGTACAAGATATGATTTAAAAATAGAAACTACAAAACTGCCCAATGCTCTTTGTTAGACGTCATTGCGACGGATGTTCTCACTGTTCGGAAAAACTCTGCTGCTTCTCAATGCATTCCTTCAGTTTATCTTCGGTAATGCTCATGCGTTGTTCAAGGATGGACATCGTCTGCAAATAAACAAGCTCGACTATAAAGTAGGTTTTATTTTTTCCCTGCTTTTCAAATGCCGGGAAACAGAATTATTTTAAAAAATTCCAAACTTCATTTTTCCGGAAAGGATACTTAAAATCCCCAATTTCCGTCGGAAACTCTACAATTAACTACATCCCGGAGCTACAGCCAATAGGCTAGGCTTTACTTTAATAGCACGAAGGGCTGTGACAGCAGGTATGATCAAACTAAGATAAATTATTTCTGCTGATGACGAGTCCATCAGTTGATTGGTCAACAGTTTAAAAGAGCTTTGAAGTTGGAAGATTAGAATGGCATCACAGCTCATGATGCCACGCCAGTGATTCATTATCGCAGCGCGCTGCAGCAGTGGATCAGAATAAATAACTGAAGCCATTTTAAACTTATTGAACTGAAGATTAACGGTACCGTAATTGAAGGAGACTGCGAAATGTGATTGCGGTTTTTGTGCCAGCAGTCACCCGGTATGCAAGTTTCTTGAATTTAAATTTAAATATTTACACAACTATTTTATGCGTAGAAACGATTCTCTATTTCGCAACTAGGAGAGACCACAATTTCTGTTTTATTTTTTTTTTTATAAAATTCTGCTCCATTGTAAGTTTTTATTTGATCAACAAAAGTTTTGCTACATTTTCAAAATTGAATAAATAATTGCATAAAGCAAGAGACCTGAAGACTAGTGCTTCAAGCAACAGCGGCCGTCTTTATCTCGCAATATGCACAAAACTCAAACGCATAGGAGACAAGAAATGAGATTAACTATTTCAGCGAAGCATTAACAATTACCTGAGTGAGCATATCTAGCTGACCGACAATTTGTTCGAGTGTAGAAGCTAGCTTTGGCGGGATACTTTGTTCTGGAGCTGAGCCAGCAGTTATACTTGTACCGAAGTGTGACACATCCGGCTCTTCCTCATTCCTCTGGCCCGCAATCGTGCGTTGTGAACGATTAGCCAGATGACGTCTCGCGTTTGATGCTTGGGCAATGGATGTCAAATTTAAATCATCCAAGACCTGCTGAAACAAAAAGTGCAAAATGACCGCAAAATTCTAACACAGCTTTCATTCAACATGATTAATTGATCAGCATTCATAATGATAAGTAGCACGCCATCCGAGATCAGCTTACGTCGTGCACGAAAAATGGTTTCCGATAATTCAATTTTTCGTCCTTCCAGACCCATCAGGTGCACAATGCCATAAGATCGATCAGCTTTCATTCATTTTTTTATGTCTTGGAAGCGCACTGAAGCTTACACTGGAAGCGGGACTGACTCCATTCCAAGATTCAAGCAATATGCAACGTTTACGTTTCAGTTCTTTAGTTAGGACTAGGATTCAGTTCTTTAGTTAGGATCAACAGCTGGTTGGTGGTACAAACTTGAAAATTGCCAACAAGAAAAATTTCACATTCCCAAAGCTTTTCGTCTGACACTTGTCAAGGGAATCGTCAGAATGAAGAAAATAGAGCTGAGAACGTTTTTATAGCGGAAAAAAGAAAAAATGGAAATGTACGTTTCCAATTGGACGATGCTAAACGTGTCGACCAATCAAAAACGAGGGCGTTAGTGTGTGATTTTCAAAGCGTAGACAAAGTCTTTTTGCTGGCACAAGATTCGTCGGGAAACTTTAATAAAAGTAGCTTCCAATGCAGAGAGATGAAACGCAGAACGTCCTTTGGAAAGGATCGAAAATCTATCGTCGCTGTAGTGTACAACGCACAACAGGGCTAGCGGTACCGCGCACAGGTGACAGATCCTACAGTAGTGTGCGAATTAATTGGCACAAAGTTATTTTTTAAGCCTTTATAGAGTTCCTTTTAGTTACTTTGCTTTATAGGCTCTATTTGTTATTGTAAGAAGCATTAGTATGTTTTGTGATCTATTTGCGGTAGTGTACACATATTTTAACTCATAATTTTCACATTTAATTATTGTTTTAGCTTTGATTTACCGAGTGACCTTCATTGTGATTAAAAGTTTTCTGGTAATATTTGCATTTGGATAAATTTGGTTTCTCTAAAATAATGGATATTACTCCTACAAAGAGGACGCACGCAGTGGCCATGCTTCAGCATACAAGCATGTCAATTCAAAAAATAGGAGAGGAGCTAAATTTGTCGAAATCAAGTGTTGGGAGAATTTTAACGAGGGAAAATCGCTGTGACGTCAGCACCACCAATAAACGGAGTTGATGTGGGAGAAAATGAAAAACTACCACTCGTGATGTTTAGATGATACTTCGAAGCAGTCTGAAAGATCCCAGAAAAACAAGCAAAGACCTGCAAAGAGATTTGGCCACAGCAGGAGTCAACGTTGATACATAACCATAAGAAAAAGACTTCTTCAATCAGGAAAAGTCAGAAGCCCACGATAGAAGCAGCTACTAACTGCTGCTATGAAAAAAGAAGTGCTTTGTATGGACTAAAAAGTACCAAAAATGGTGAATGGATGAGTGGAGAAAAGTTATGTTTTCGGATGAAAGCCATTTTGCCGTACAAGGCCACAGATCGCAATACGTAAGACAAAGTGTTGGTGAAGCTCTCAATCATGCAACAGGCTCCAAAACATCCTCCAAAGAAGATATTTTGGGGATGCTTTACATTTAATAGTACTGGAAGGTTATGTCCAATTGAAGGAATGATGAATTAAATTAAATACCAGGAAATATCGGCAACAAAATTGGTTCCGTCAATGCAGAATCATTTCCAGTTGGAAGTGGTATTTTCCAGCAAGACAACGCACCTTGTCACACCTCCAAAAAAATACAAAATTTTTCCAAAAATCCAAATTGACCGTTCTAGGCCTGGCAACTCCCCAAAAACTTGGGGGCAATCATAAAAAAACGTCTTCTAAAATGTGATTGCTCTACCAAAACAAAGCATTTAGAAGCAATAATACGAATTTGGTACCCCGATGATGAGGTTCAAAATATTTGCTCAATCCTTGTTGATTTCATGCCAACACGAATTTCGATGATCATCAACGGCAAAGGAGGACGTATTAAAAAATAAAAGTGCTTTGTTGCGATAATTTGGGTTAAATGTACGTTTTTGGGCAATTTTTGTGATTTTTTTGGTGTTTTTCTTTTAGTCCTAATTAATTCGTACGTTACTGCACGTGACGGGCTCAATTCGCGACTGGAGCCGATCGCATTTGACATAAACTCGTGGCTGCTGACTCGAAGAGCGCTAGCTCATTTCGCAGTCTCCCTCAATTACTGATGAATTTTCAGTTCAATATAATTTGAAAATAACCTCAGTTGTTATTATTATTATAACTGATTGGTCAACAAATGTCCAATGGCAGAGTCGCAGCTCGGTTCATGATTGGTCAATTTGCACGCGCGATTGAATGCCATGCGATCTTCAGAGTAGTGACCCGTCCAAATCAGGACGGATCAAAAGATCGCACGGCATTAGGTTTTCCCTTTTTCGCGGATTTTCAACTTCCCGGAAAACGGGAATTTTTTAAAAAAATTTCTCGAAATTTGGGAAATTCCCGGGAATTTTTCTCGAGCTTGATTATTTTGCCATTTTTTCTGATTTTCAGCATTTCAGACCGATTTTCAGCATTAAACAACATAACAAAATGCTAAAAGACTGTAATTTTTAGCATTTTGTTATGTTGTTTTGACAAACGTGGATTGAGTTCTTCAATTTTTTTGACAAATTGAGGAAACATTTTTGATCCCACAAGTATTTCGTCTTAAAAAATTTTGCGAATTTTGAAAAACAATTTGTGGTAAGCAAAAAAAATTTTAAATCAGCGCTAACGCATTTTTTCTGTCGGAGTGATGGATATCAGATCCTCTAACATCCTTACAAATGTACAAAAAATTTCCCGGGAAAATTTCCGTCCCGACTTCCCGGGAGGAAATACACGGCATTCTTTGACCCGTCCAAATCTACCAGGACGGGTCAATTATCTGAAGATCGGACGGCATTCAATCGCGCGTGCAAATAGACCAATCATGAACCGAGCTGCGACTTTGCCATTGGTTCTGCGTTTCATCTCTCTGCATTGGAAGCTACTTTTATTAAAGTTTCCCGACGAATCTTGTGTTAAAAAAAAAAGACTTTGTCTACGCTTTGAAAATCACACACTAACGCCCTCGTTTTTGATTGGTCGACACGTTTAGCATCGTCCAATTGAAAACGTACATTTCCATTTTTTCTTTTTTCCGCTATAAAAACGTTCTCAGCTCTATTTTCTTCATTCTGACGATTCCCTTGACAAGTGTCAGACGAAAAGCTTCGGGAATATAAAATTTCTCTAGTTGGCAATCTTCAAGTTTGAAAACTTGGCTCTGGGAGTCATAGTTCTTCGAATCAAAAACTTGGCTCAGGGAGTCATAGTTCAACATAATTACAGTGTAACTATGCTCCAGTTCCAACGTGTTGCACAACTTACTGCCGGGGCTGCAAACTTTAACTCGTTTTCTTTTTTGCCGAACTCCAACTTAAACTCGGAAAGCAAAAAATCTTTGAACTCAAACTCACAGCCAAACTCCAAAAAAGTTTATTGAGTTTTGGACTTATCCTCAACTTAACAAAAATTTCTTGAACTTAACCTAAACCTGATAAAAGCTACTTGAACCAAGTATGAACTCGATAAGAAATTCCTGTACTCCAACTCGGCTAGCGAAGTTTTAGGAAACCTGTGAAAAATTCTTATCGACTTCGTAGCCATGGTTACTACAAGCATTGATGATAACTGTCTGATGCTACAACGTCACACTCACCGGTCCTTGGGGTAAAAAGGATTCGGAATGATTTCTAGTAGATTGCGGTTCAGGGGCAGTCCAAGCTTTTTTGGTGGGGGAGTGCTTGGGCACTTGGGCATCACCAGGAGGGGGCTCGACAACCCCATTTTGTAAAAGATGGTGGGGTCGGGCGATTAGTTTTTCTTCTGCGTCGTTTTGATCAAAGTTAGTTTTCCAAACAATCACCTAAATATTATGAATAGTCGTAATCATCTTTTTATCAAACAGAGATGCTGAGTAAAAATGAAAATATTCAAACTTTATCGAGTTTCTGCCAGTAAAAACTTTGCTGGAGCCCGAACACAGTGCAAAGGACGTTCTCACTACTTCCGCGATAACAAGGCTAAGAATCACTTGTGTCTGTGGAGTTTCGTTGCGTTTCTCAAATAAAATTGTTTCACAGTGATGATCTCTTCATGAAAGAATTTTAACAAGAAATTAAAGAAATCTATCAGAAAAACTCGGAAGGGTAACTTTTAAGCGAGTTTTAATCACATTTTCGTATTTGGCGGTTATGTAACGGAAGAGACTTCTCACTCTTACTTTACCGATTTTTTCACATAGGCTATTATACATTTTCGTTCAGCAGATGTAACTGCAAATACAGCGAGTATATCTATCATAATTCACAAACTTCAAAATATTACCTGCTCATCAGCGCCACCTGACGAAAAATATTCACCGTTTCTGGAGAAGTTCACAGCAGTTACCGGTTCCTATGGAAATGTACGTTAAATTCACTACAATCCTATAATCACACGGCGAGATCCAAAAGATGAAGAAAATACAATCAAAGAACGTTTAACGCTTGGTGCGTGGTTAAGAGGTCGAAAGAGACCAACAATCTTAATGGTCAAAGTTGCGAAACTTTCGGCGGGCAGAGTAATAAACTTGATGCCAATTAACATAATGGTGCGAGTGGTAAGCAAAACAGAAAGGAATATTGAACGGTTTTGACGCATTTCTTTTGAAACGCAATTGTACAACATAACGGAGTTTTTTCGAGTGTCAGAAATATTAGCTAGTAAGGAATAAAAACAAAAAACTGAAAAGCTTTAGTGACTAAGTCTTGTTTTTGCTTTCACGTTTGGACGATGAACATCATGGCATATCACAGCATACCTTTCATTAGGAAAAGTTACCGTACCTGATGGCCATGAAGAGTGAAGAATAATCTCCCTTCAAGCAGATCAAGCACCTTTACTGTGCAATCGTTTGAGGCTGTGATGAGGTAATTGCCAGTTGGATGGAAAGAAAGTTGGTTGACGGCACCACTGTGAACTGAAACATTAAATCAAGTTGTTTTCATTGCATGAAATAGGATCCATATCCTAATGCCAAGAAAAAATAAGCCTCAGCTTTCGAACAAGAATCGGAGCAACAATCATCTTGTGGCAAGCACAGATCATAAATACGATGCGCAATATTACATTTACAGTAGCTTGTGCAACTGAAATACTAATTTTGCGACCGAAAACTATCGGCTGCATGCCAGCTCAGCCACCAAAACAACTGATCATGTTTACACGTTTATCCATGATTAGTTTTCCAGCCCCCTTCTGCAAGGTGTATTAGCTAGTATTTGGTCAAATTCTAGAGCCCCGACGAGCGAAAGGCTTGGGTCCCGCCACTTTTCTTTTTTTTTTTTTCAGTCACATAGCCAAGCATTAACCAGTTTGAGAAATCAACCTGGTGTAATAATCTCTCGATAATGACCTTCTAAGAATTTGATTTTTGTCTTAACGCTTTAAATAAGCCCAATAAAACATTGTGACGGAAGATACCGCACTAGTGAATTCTTACCCACACTTGTTCCTTCATTTATTTTGTAAACGCTTGTCAATAAATCTACAATGTTTTGACGAACATGTGCACTCACTATAAACGAAATAGATTTAAGTTAGCAAAATGTTGAGAAATCGCTGCCACTATTTGAGGAAAATCACGTTTGAAAACGCGTTTTTTGTTCCATTTTCTATAAGCGGTGGACAAGTCAGATGTCGAAAGCAAGAGACGGTGTTGTTTGTCAAAAACCTTTTTACAAAGCAAACTATTTAAGTAAAAGAAAAAATTCCACTTATTCGACATAATGTCGGAAGTTTGCCTGAAATGTTGAAATTTGCAAAACTTGTTCATTTCGCCAACACCTGACAATTCGAGCATGAGGAATGATTTTACATAACCGCACACATATTCCAACATGACTGACATCATAAGCTGCAAATACTAAGGTGTTTCATAATTACACCACTTTCGAGTTTTTTAGCTGTGATCCCAGGTGGGGTTTTGGACGCTCATCACGAATTTGAAATTGTTTTTTGACTATGATGTCATCTACAGGGTGCCCCGCGCGATAAGACGCTATTTTGCGGTATCTCTAAAACTACTTGCATTAGAGGCATGGGGTTTACACAAAAGATGCAAAATACACGATTTATTATCTGTGTTTGATACATTAACTAACTATTTCATCTTATCTGAATGGAAAAAGTCATTCACAAAAAATACATTTTTAGGACTTTTCGCATTGGCATATGCATATCATGCAACCTTACCTTGATAATGTTGCAGCAATTTGTTGGTTCTAATATCCCATATTTTGACCGTGGCGTCACTGCTTGCAGCAGCAATGCATGTGCCACTAGGATGGAATTCAACATGGTTGACAAACCCACCGTGTTGAAAGAAGGTGTGGACGCATTCCTTAGAACTCCTGAAATAAACCAAATTATAACGACTTACGCTTTCTATCCTTTGTATACAATACTGTTTGTATACGAAAAATTCCACATGAGGCAATCATGTGTTTAACTCTTTTAGCTGAAGATATAAGCAATCACAGGCAAAACTTTTCATGCGGAAAGTAAATGTTTAGATATAGGACATGATAAACTATGCATTACAAAAAAGCAACCCCCATTTATTTACCTGTCCCATAATTTGACGGTTTTATCGTCACTTCCCGAAACAATCAGTCGGTTATCAGGAGAAAATCTGAAAAACAAAAATAATTTTTAGAAGTTTTACTAGACCAGAGGTGACGAACATGCGACCCGCGAAAGAATTTCCTGCGGCCCGCGAACATTTTGGCAAGACCAGTGCTCTTTAACTTTCTTTTCCCCGTCTAATCTTTGCGATGCGATATCAAAATCTGAGCCCTCGATTAAACCACCCGCGTATCACACAGGAATCATACAAACGTACAGTACAAGCACACCAAAGTCGATGTAATACGGACTTCGAAGCATACAAGTCTTTTGTCTGTTTCAGAATTCAGCAGTTCATCCATTGCTATGTAATAATAGGGTAAATGGTAGGCCTTGAAGACTTACTAAATAAACGCTGTAAAAACCAATTCTACGACTAGTTTCGCGGTTTGACCGCTCATCAGGTAGACTCAGGTTTTGAACCCAGGACCTTGTGATTGAGAGCGTTACCTCTTCAATCTCTCAATCACAAGGTCCTGGATTCAAAACCTGAGTCTACCTGATGAGCGGTTAAACCGCGAAACTAGTCGTAGAATTGGTTTTTACAGCGTTTATTTAGTAAGTCTTCAAGGCCTACCATTTACCCTGTTATATTTCATACATATAGACTTACATCGGCTTCTCTTCATTCATTATATGTAATAATAATAACATAACTCGTGGTACGTTGCAGCTTCAGTATAGTGCAGTATACGAGTAACTATTTGAGTGAGAGCGTAGCTTGCCAAGTATGCAGAGATGAATTGGTGAGCTTGTAGTACCATATACGCAAATTTTACAGCTTTTTTAAGATATTTGTTATTCTGCTTTTCAATCAACATTTAATTAGCCGCTTATTTTGATGTTCTCAGCAAATAAACGAAAGATTGTGGATGGATTTTTATGGTATTACTTTCGGTTGTTCGTTACTGCTGATCAACAATTTTTTCGTTTTTAACAGGTTTTATAAAGGGGTCTATGACTAAAAAGTTATGCGGTCCGCTTGCTCATTGGTAAGTGACGAAGTGGCCCGCGATAGCACATAGGTTCGTCACCCCTGTACTAGACTATGAGGCATCAAAATTTAAATTCAAAAATAATGTGTTCACATAATGCAAACAAGTGAGGTGTAACTTCAAACTCAAACCAGCGCAGTTTTGGAAATATTTTCAACACACTGAACAGGAAATTTCGGCGATACTAGAGCAGAGGTTCTCAACGAAGGGCCAGGCGACAATAACCAGGAGGCCACGAGAGAAAGATTTGTTAATGGGAATAATTAGTAACTCCGGGAGAGCAAACGGCTGTAGCCAAGTGGTTACAGTCCTTTGCTCTCCCTCAAGCTTGTTGTTGGTTAATTTTTCAAATACGGTACGTCAGGAGCATGAGGTAGTGGTTTTGCATGTAGGTTACAGATTGTTTGCGACAAGTTTGATTCATGGATGAAACCGATCCTATCCACGCATATTTCCAATACGCGACTGTTTGGCCTGACCGATTTGACGTGAGACGACTCCACGTTGGGACCCTAACCCAAATATCACCCTAACCCAACCCTAATATCATCATTACCTAACCCTAATATCACCCTGACCGTAATCGTCTCACGTCGAATCGGTCACGCCGAATAGTCCAGCTCGGTATATTTCGGGTGCCTGCTCACTTAAAGTACCCCAGAAAATGTTACTGCTGACCGAGAACCACTGGCCTAGAAGGAGACTGCAAAGCCAGTTTGCACTCTTTGAGCGAGCAGGCATTCGAAATATGCGTGGACAGGATCGGTTTCATCCACGAATCAAACCTGTCGCAAACAACAAGTAACCTACATGCAAAACCGCTACCCCAGCCATGTAACATGTTGCGAGCGTAATTGAAAAATCAATAAAATACAAGTTTGGGTTGGTACCTTACATTTTCTACTACATTTAACATATATTTAAATGCATTAAGTTGTATCTAGGCGCTTTATCTCTCTAATTACAACTTCATTTCAGTAAGTAAACAAACACAATTTGAATCATGAAAAAGGTTTTGAAACACTTAAAATGAAGCTGAAACAAAATACATTTAGGTAAGGCGGGTGAAAGACGTAGGTTGACAGAAGAGGCATGTACCAATTTCGAATTTTTTAAAAAGCCATCATAGGACACTAAATAATACTTGGTTCAAAACCAACATCGCACACTCCTGCTCTTCCTTCTTCCGAAATTTCTTCCAGATTTGGATGCATGAAGTTAATGGGGATTCCTGAAAGACATCTCTATCCACTTTACATGTCCAAATCCGGATGAAATTTCGCGCTTCATGCAAAATAGGATGAAAATGCGTGCTGTCATATCGTGAGAATTATCAAGGCTTACTTACTTGGCACAGCGAACCCAATTCATATGTTGCGAAAGTGAATACTGGAATTTCTGTCTGTGCACTGACCACAGTTTGATTGTCTTATCGTCTGAGGCTGTGAGGAGGTTAATACCATCACTGGAAAAATTTATACTTCGGACTGTCGCAGTGTGAGCTTTAAATACAGTAGATTCCCCTTTCCTAAACGTATACTCGTAGTGATTATGGTAAATTAATAAACACAGTATCAAAAGAATATCAAAATCTAAAACCGGTTGCCTGGCGTAATGGTTAAAGACATGGCTAAAGGCGAGGTCTTCGGTTCCGTTTCCGGTCCAGTCAAAGCGGACACAGCGTCACCAACGACTTGCCACCGTTGCGACGTTCTTCGGAGCTGTGTTGCCTAGGCGCTAAGCGGAGCCCGCCACTCGTAATACGTTTTGGCATAATACTGCGAGCATAATGAAGGTTTGATTTTTTTAAGCCTGGGGCAGCTGATTTTGGACCAACATCACTTCATTGCTGAAAACCCGCACATTTAACTGCGAGCATTAAAACAAAATTTACCTAGTTCACGTCATATGAAGATTAATTTCACAAAAAGCTTGGGACAGGTAAGTTGTCAAAAAAAAAAGGAATCGTAAAGTGATTGAGCTGCGGTCTTACCAGCTCAATCACTGAACACAAACTACGATTTTAAAATAATCCAAAGCTATTTTCAGCTCCATTCTAACTATTTCCGTTTTCGGTTTCAATGCTCCATTTTTTTTATTTATTCTTTTGCACTTAAGCTAGCAGGCCTAGTTACGTGATTATTGTAATTTACTGTACATTGAATACAATGAGACTTAAATGAATACAATATCAACAAAACAACGAAAAAATGGATCAACGAATTTCAATGACATTTTCTTATTTTGTTTAATTACTACCGGTAGTTTAACTGATACACTGTAGAAAACATTTGGCTCAATTTTTTTGATATTATCTCATCTCAAAAAAACAGCGCATTATTATTTTCCTAAATCCAAAAATTTATAAAGGAAAACTTACACACTGGGAATCCACAATCGAACAGTTTTGTCTCGTGATCCAGAAGCAACAAGATGACCAGAAGGAGAAAACTGAACTGATAACACAGCATCCTATCCAAAATAATTTAGTTACTAAACTGTACAAAAAGATGTACACAAGTAGCAATAAACATGGATTGAAAATAAAATTATTTAAATCAAAGAAAGGTTGATCTATTTAGGGAGCCATCAAAAAAATTTCACTATTATGAACACTTTTACAGCAAAATATAGGTCTACTACAGCAATGACAAAGCAGCTAAATTGAGCATTTCTAGATCACAAAAAATCAGCAAAAATGCAAATACTAATAATTGTGCACTTACTTTATGACCAACAAATCTGTATGATCGCATGTTAGGCTTAAAATTCCAGATCATCAAACAAGAATCCATTGAACCAGTAGCTGGAAACATAGTTACTTAACATCAAAAACAAGAGATTTAATGCTAAAAAAGAACTTCAGAATAATTCCTCAATGCAAATCCTTCCCAATCTTTTAAAACTACAAGTTCAATCCTCCAGGAGTGCACAAATACCTAACGTGAGACAATTTGGCATTGAGATACCCACCTCTGGCTGATTCATGAACCAAAGGACAGCCATAAAATAGCAAAACGCACAACAAAACCCCAGTTGGCAACCACCTCGATAAGGAGATCATCGCGTGAGCAAGACCGCTTCAGTGTGGTCCGGAATAATCTACTACAGTAATGCATTGCCTTTCGTCAAATCCACTACTGCAACCACCCCGCTATAGCAAGCACTTCAACGCAGTGCCCAGGGTGGTTAGGTAAGCGCGGTTCCGCTGCATATGACTAAACAGACCAAATTAAAAAATTGTCTCATAAGTGTATTTTAGTTGAGCATGAAACAATACAGTTTAGCAGAAAACAACTCACACACAGACTTACCAAGTTGCTTCATGTTTGGATTGAAATCACAGCTAGTAACTGTATCTCGATGCCCCTTAAATTGTCGTTCTAAAGTAGGATCCTCCTAAACATAATATCAAAAATATTCTCGCTACAAAATGCTAACTTCATATTAAAAACTTGAACATTTCAATTCAATGTCAAAATTCAACAAATACAGCTACAGCTACAATATTTTTGCAGCTACAATATTTTGCAGCTACAATATTTTGCAATCACACATCAAGAACAAAACAAATTTCTAGTAATTAAAACAGAGGCGTAACTAGAGTTTGCTGAAATCCTGGGCATTGCCCATTTGTGGAATGGCGAAGTACCAGCAATGAGCAATGGTAAAATATGAAATATTGCATGGAGATTACATGCGTTTTTGGTAGTCAGCAACAAAATGATGTGATCAACTTAATTGCGTCGATTGACACCTTTTAACGTCCGAGCTTCGTAAAAAAAGTAGGGCTGCGGGATTTAAAGATTAATTAATCGATTAATCGTTAATTTACTTTAACGGTTAAATTTTTGTTTAACTATTAATCGGATTAAACTTTAATTTTTAGCCCATCTTGATTATAATGTAAGAGAATCCAGCGAACAGCGAAACATTGAATACAACTCTGGATTTAGCGCAATTATGCAGAGCAGTTACGCATGTCGTTAATCTGTCAATCAATATTAATAAATTTGTCAATCAATATATCAATCAATATGAAGAATAAATTTGTCAATCAATATTAGTGCAGAAGCTTTGATTTAATCGAAAATAACTATTAATTAATTGTTAATTTATTAAAAGTTAACTATTGAAAATAAATTAATCGTTACCACCCCTAAAAAAAAGTGAAACAAAGAAGCTCGGCAAACCTTAACTCTACTGATCACATTGAAAGGCTGAGTGTAACTTCATTTAAGTAGACGTAATAAAAAGGATTGATAATTCAAAGCGTTCTCTACCAGATGCAGAGAAAATCAGAGCCAGAAAGATATCAATCTGACAAACACGTCTGTGGTGGCACACGTTCAAGAATTTCTGCGGCATAACATGTGTCATCTAGGCCTAAAGAATGACTACAATGGTGTGATGCGCGGTTCATATATGAGTTGGGGAGACAAAGGTCACCACACTCCAGAAAATTGTTTGCATCCCTAGCAAAATTTGAAGTCTTAATCTGACATTGTACTGGAACCTAGTTCGTTTGTTGTTGTTTTTTCGGTCATTTGTTGGTCATTAACTGAATATTTTCGGCAATGACTGAATTTTTTTTCAGTCACAATAATGACCGAAAGAAATTTGCAATTATTTTAGTTTAACAATCACTCTTTTGATAAAAATAGCTATCATGCTATAGGCCTACAGGTAATGAGTAATGACATAAAGTGTTTTTAATACGTTGCTCAGTTCCCAGCAAAACTATAAAATTCTATTTGTTTGTTATACCATTTGTTTCAAAAACGTGCTATTAATGTTTCGAGAAAGTGCTATTCGGCCCCCCTTTCGCCCCCTTTTCACTCCCTGGTGTTTCTTTTTCGCCCACAAGGGGCCATATCGCCCACTTTGAGAATTACTGATTTAGACTAGAACTATTTGCTTGGTCCGAACAATAGTTTCCTAAAGTGAGTTCTAAAGAAACTGAGAAGCCAAAAAACACTGAAACTTCACAAATATTCCCAATTTTTATTATTTAATGGCAAAATTATTTACATGGGCCAGTGGTGGGATTCAGCCGGTTCGCAGCGGTTCTACAGAACCGTCTCACGAAATATTATTTGATCAGCGAACCAGCCAGCATTGCCGTTTAAACTTGTACCATTAGTTGAAACAGAACAGAGTGAAAAAAAAACTTTTGCGACAGAACCGGCTTATAAAAAATTTGTATCCCACCACTGACGTAGGGCTATTATTGAAGTTCATCAAAACAAAGAAATTGTATGCAAATTTCCGCAAAATAGCTTTAACTATACATTAGCTTGAAGCCATTACAAACACCTGGAAAATGACCCTGGGTATTTGCCCCCCCAAAATGGTTTCGCTACACCACTGATATAAAATAGTTTTAGATTTGCTTACCAAAATCGCTGACATGGTGTTGTAATTAGTTCTTCACTGCACAGTGCAAAGGAATTGCAACAAACAGGAGTTTTGTAGATGCTCGTGAGCAGGGCAATCAGCAATATCCGCTAAATTAGAACCGCTAACTAATCCAAAATATGCAACCACCACGTTTAGTTTATGGTGTTAAGACTTTAAACTTTGTAGAGCATTAATACAAACTTAAGTGACTATCAAAAACAAATAGATCTAAAATCGAGCATTGATTTTTCAGACAATTCCCCTGCCCACATGTCCAATTAAAGTAGGCCTAAAGTCCACAGACTTTCTGCACCATAATCAAATCCTTGATGTGAAAAAAGCAAATACGACATCAAATACTTGATTGTAATGCAGCAAGCTGGTGGGCATTTTTTGGGCCTACTTTAATTGGGCATGTGGACAAGACAAATGCTTTCTTCTAACTACAGCCAGGATAAAGTTAGGGTCTCATGCAATTAAATAAACCATGTATATGAAGTAGTTTAGAATTAAAAAGTATCGAAAAAGAATAAATAGTGGAAATATCAAAACTGACATTTCAGCAGACTGCACAACAGTTGTTTACCAGTCCAAGGGGGTGACAAAGACTTTTAAAACATCTTGTCTACTGTCTGGGTAAAAAAGCAAAAAATTCAGTTGGGTGATGTCAACACAAACATAATATATAGTGAAAGACAAACCACACAGGTTTAATGAAAATCAATCTTGAACACTAACTGTGACAAAACGTCTTAAGGAGGAGTAGAAGTAGTTCCAGCAATGTCTTTTATTTCTACACTATCACCATGATCAAGAAATGATAAGATGAAGAACATAATAATGATACAGAAAAGAAAAAAAGCTATCAATGTCAAAACAAGTAGGTAAAAGAGGAGTTAAAAATCAAGATCATAAGCCTATTTGTTGAGTTCCAACACTGGATGGTATAAAGTTGAAACTGCAGCGTTCCGAAAATAAGCATCTCCTAGCACATGTAAATTAGCCTAATAATGATATCTCACTGTAAGTTGGGTGATACTATCGGTACGTATCGGCCGTCCGCATTGTTATGGCATGATGTCACAACTGCAACGTCCAAAATGACAGCAGACAGTACACCAGATCTCTTAAGTCTACTGAATCACTCAACATTCTGACTTGAGGGGGCTTGTCAGAAGATTCAAAATAGAAGATCCTAGCCGAATTTTCAATCTTAACTTGAACTTTTGTCTAACTCTAACCAAAATTTCGAGCCCAAACTCACAGCTGAAAATTTCAGAATTTTGCCTTTTTTAAACAAAATTTGATCTAAAACACCAACATTGATTGACCTCGAAATTTGCATATCGAAAATTTACCACAAAATTTTCTCTAACCCATGTTTTAACTTTAATTTTAACCCAAATTTTGAACCTAAACCTTTAAAATTATCTTGCCCTGATCCCACATCCCAACTTTGATCAAAATGCACCCAAAGGCACCGTTCCCACTAACTAGTTAGAAAATGCAAATTTACCCAAATATAAATTTTAAGAAAAAATTTGTCTAAAAATTTTGGGAGGCTAAAACGTTGATGCAATTTTTGCCTAAAACATGAGTTTTCAGAGTATGAAACTTTTGTTTTGCATTAAAGCATTGCACACTTTGATTCAAATTCGGCCAAAAATCACTAGCCCAGTCAGCAGGCTTGAAGGAAAATTGAAAAACTTTGCTTAAAGATTTTAATTTTTTGCAAATATTGCACATTAGCGGGAACAGTGCCGTACCTGATCCGAAAACTTAATGTTATGTAACCCTGTTTTGGTAACCACATGTGTTCAACATTGGCACAATCACCAAAATCTGTAAGAAGCTTTTGTTCGAAAGTATGGCATATAACTCTTAATTATTTCATCGATTGTGTGGCAAATGCTCTGGCAACTCATAATGGCAATGACCAAAACAATGACATACAAGAATGGCTGCTGCTTGCTTTAGTGATGTTGCTGCGCCGTTTTATTATTAGCTAGGCTAGCAGTACTGATGGATGTTTGTAAAAAGTACATGATTGCGATGTCTGCGATGATCACTCTAAAAAGTACATGATCGCGATGTCCAAACCTTGTGGATTGGAGACTGCAGGGTATTGGAGTTGATGTGCTATGAGCTAGTCCATGAATGCGTTGCAAGAGAACTTGGTTTAGATAAGTTTTTCAGTTTTTAATGGTGGGTTGAAAGTGATGAGGTAAGGGAGGAGGGAGAGTCAAGATTGATCCCAGCAGTTACTTTATTATCGAAGGTGGACTGGTATATAATAATTAATGATGTTAAGTTTATAACTAATAAAATCAGTGAAGCCGATGTAAGCATTTGGACATCGCGATCATTTCCTTTTAAAGCGATTATTGCGATCATCACAAGTACTTTTTAGAAACACCCCTTGACATCCCCCAGGCTTGATCACTTTCAAGCTTCAACATGCCAAAAAAATTGAGAGGCTATTTGACGGAGTCTCTATACTAAACCCTTTTGCCATACACAGCAGCACGCAAATACATTGAGCTTAAGACGTCGCAATCACCACGATTATCGTAATCACCACAATCATGTTCTTTTTAGAAACACCTGCACTGACAGACTACTTTCAGTGTACACACATTCTTCAAACAGAGTTCAACAGCAAAATAAGCACTTCATCTTGATATTATATCAATAGTCATACTGCAATTTTATATCAAAGCAGTTTGGCTAACCAAATTCATACCCTACATACTGGTGCCTGATAACTTTGCATTTTTGGAAAAAATGTTGAAAACATCAGAATATGAGTCCTGGGGGATTATTACATGCCGTTCAATATTTATCAAATGTTTGTTATGTATTATTTATCACAAAATGGTATTCCATGGTCAAAAAATATTGAAAGTGACCTTGAGTAAACTTTCGAAAAAGCTGACGCAAAATCTGCCGCATATCAAGTGTTCGTTATTCGATAATTTGCCATTTCATGCTCTTCAAAATCAAAAATTGGTATTCCATGCTCAAGTTTGGTAGACATCGAATAACGAATCTTCAGTAAAAATGCATTTTATTGGAAAATACCACGGTGTCCCAAAATAAATGAAACCTATTAATTCGATTACCATTTATTACTAAAACAAAATACGTTAAAAATGTTAACATTTTCTGTGAGCTCATATAATAACATTTGAGTACTGAAAGTTTGGGGCCTTAAGCTAAATTTTAAGGTTTATTTCAATACATGCTCCAAATGACCACCATTCCGTCTCAGACATTCTTGAAGCCGCCGAGCAAAGTTATCAATCACTCTGGCACATTCTTCTCTTTTTATTGCACAAATGTTCTGCGTAATGGCCAATTTCAATTCAGCAATAGTTTTGGGGTTATTCTGATAAACTCTGTCTTTTAACAAGCCCCACAGGTAGAAGTCTGGGAGACTCAAGTCAGGCGAATGTGGAGACCATTCTGTATCACGCCACCTGCTAATCAAACGATCAGAGAATCGTTTGTCAAGCCACTCTAATGTGATATTGGCTGTATGTGGAGTAGCTCCATCCTGTTGAAACCACTGTACATTTCGATTTATACCCTGCTGTATTTCAAGATCCATCCAGAACTTGTTAAGTACCACAATGTAGCGCTCTTTGGTGACAGTAAGTGCTTTTTCATTTTCGTCTTCAAACCAATATGGTCCGATAATGCCGTGTTTTGATATGGCCACCCATGCTGTGCATTTTAGAGAGTATAGTGGTCTCTGAAGCACCTCTTCTGGTGCTTGTGTGCCCCAGAACACATTATTCTTGCTATTGACATGCCCAGAAAGCATGAAGTGAGCCTCATCGCTGAACCATTCATGGTTAAGGAAATCTGGGTCACCTTCAATTTCGTTTTGAAACCAGTGGCACATCTCAACACGTTTCTGCATGTCAGTTGCTGTAAGTTTGTGCTTAATCTGTATTCTGTAAGGATACAGATTAAGGTCTTGAGTAAGGATTCTATGCAGCAAGGACCGCGAAATGCCGAGCTCACTACTGCGTCTTCGAATGGACTTTTTCGGGCTCCGGCCAACAGAAACTCTGGACGCTTCCACATTGTCTGCAGATCTTGCACTCAATTTCCTTCCACTAGATGGATTCTCTAATTTCTTGCTACGTTTATTTACAGTTCCATAGATTTGAAAGTTACGATGCCACAGGAATATTTGGGATTTTCCAGGATAAGTGTTGAAATTAAACTTCCTGCGGAAGCGTGTTTGAACAGTCTGATAGGATTTAGTCTCTATATAAGTCGTGACGCAAAAAATTTTTTCTTCTAATTTCCAAGCCATGGGGTTTTAAAATAATAATTGTTATTTATAACTGTTATCAAATCTGAAAAATAAAACTATAGGGTTAAAATCAACATATTTATTAGCAATTTTGTGGGTTTCATTTATTTTGGGACACCCTGTACAACGAATTTTAAAAACCATTCGATATTTCAGTTACGCCACATTGCAGCCCACAAACGTTTGCTAGCTGGAAAGATTTGCTGACATATAAAGTAAAATACTTGATCAAGTAATGGCTGGTCGATAATTATATACTGTTAAATGATAGAGAACAGAGTGAGAGATTTGAAGATATTGATGAAATTCCAAACCCTATGTTAACATATACTGACAAGCAATTTGCAAAAGAATTTAGACCAAATAAATCCGAAATTGGCTATACATGTGACATCGTAAAAAAGGATATGTTCTCGAAAGGACGTCGGAGGGTACATTTGAGTGTAGAACAAAAAGCTTTGATTTGTTTGAAAACTCTCGAGTCAGGAAGTTTTCAAAATTGCTCAAAGGATTTTCTCGGAGTTTCACAGCCAACTGTACATAAAACACTGCCAGTTTTCACAGATTGCATGGCTAAGAAAGCTGAACAATTTATATACATGCCAAGAAATCATTCTGAAGAAAAAACTAAGCGTGAGTTTTTCCAAGTTGCTCAATTTTTGGGAGTAATAGGATGACTGCATTGATGGCACCCACATTCCAATTATAGCTCCTTCTATTGATGAATGCGCATATGTTAACAGAAAAAACTTTCATTCTATCAATGTGCAGTTTCATTCTATCAATCGCCAACACATGATATTTCTTGAAGTAGTAGCCAAATGGCCCAGTTCTCATCATGATTCATTCATACTTGAATAATATGATAGATGATGCATTCATCATGATTTATTCTATTTGAACAAGATGATAAGCTAAGCAGGCCAAAATTTATTTGGCTAGTAGGCTAATATTATCTACATTTAAATTAATCTTGACCACAGTAATTGTTAAAAAGATTTCGCTTCCTATTAAATGATGAGTGGGCCTACTGTCGAAGTCTCTTCCTCCTTGTCAGCACTTAAGTCAATTAAAGAAAATCAACAAAGGTATGAGGAGCAGCACATACAACAAAAGGCTGTGTGCGCTGCAGCTTCTGTTGCTGCAGGTGATGATGAGAAAGCTCGAGAATTGCACCTGCAAGAGATGAACCATGCTATGCAGAGGCTGGAGTCGATAGAGGATAAATTGGATCAAAATCTCCATTCTGCCAAGAGGAAGTTGAATGATCTTGAGCAGCATGGAAGACGGAACTGCTTATTTTACATGGGTGCAAAACTTCTTCAATGAAAAAGGCCAGTTATATCGAATTTCAAAAATTTGTACTTGACTTGCTTAATTCCAAATTGAAACTTGATTTGAAATAAAAACTGAGGATATTGATATCTGTCATATTCTCCCTTCTAGACGTAAGGACCCATCCCATCATCATTAAGTTAGTTCGCCATTCAGTTCGCCAGGCTGTTTATCATCACAAGAAAACTTTAAAAAGCAGCAGTAACTATCCTGAAAAGCTGGCAATCACTGAATCACTCACAAAGCGACGTTTTGCACTCTTGTCGGAAGCAACAGTAGCATTTGGATTTACAAATAGTTGGAAGCTAAATTTGTTCTTTTAAAAACAAACGTTTTGGCATAGTTGATTTTCTTGATATTAATAAGATCTGTGGACATAATTAGCCTGCACATAACTTTTAGGTATAATTCTTCATAAGTAACCTTTTTTCTTTTTGCCCATATTAAAACCTATGAGCATAGACAGCCTAAATTTAAAAAGCAACTCTCTCCTCACTTTCGTGGTTATGTGTTGTAGATTTTGTGCTAATCTGGTTTCGAACCCTGATTTATTATTCAATGTTATCTAAGTGCATTTCTCTTTAGTGCCGTAAGTCTCAGCGCCGACTGTTGTAATTCTGTTGAGACTTGCTTAGTTCACGATTCTCTGTACTGCAGTGTAGAGCGATGTATTGAGTGTGATAAGAGAGTAATAGGAATGCGATGTAGTTTCTTATAGGATAGCTACTGAGTTAGGATTTATTACTAGATATTAACTATGATTCTATTTGAATAAGATGGTGTATAAGTACTGTATAATAATAAGTGATTGGAATTATATGTGATGTTGTGAAAGTGACTGGTGGATACGAAGGCAGCGAACTGAAAGATAGAACAATTGGTGTCAGAAGTGGGATTCGAACCCACGCCTCCATTCGGAGTGACTGGTGCCTCAAACCAGAATTTTGAACTGATGCTTTTTCGAAGTTCCCATACGTAACAATGTTAAATGTTGGTCAGACTACCTCAAAACACACTATTGAATCGTTACAACAGATATTTTCAATTGAAGGTTTGCCTGATACAATAGTTACTGATAATGGAACGCAATTTGTATCGTCCGAATTTGAAAATTTTTGTGTTGGGTTGAATATTAAGCATTTGACTTCGCCGGTGTTTCACCCAGCTTCCAATGGTGAAGCAGAGCGCTTCGTTCAAACTTTTAAATGCAGCCTCGACAAGAATGTAAAAGGGGGAAAGTCCCTTATTGAAGCAGTTCGTTTTGTGCTTGCATCGTACCGTTGTTCACCTCATCCTAGTTTAGATTGGCGAACGCCAGCAGAGTTGCTTCATGGGCGCCAGCCAAAAAATTTGTTGTCTTTGTTTTTGCCGCCTACTAAAACTGTTTCTAAAACTGATGATGAAATTATTATGGATCGTGATTCCATTCGTTCGCCGAAGTTTTGTGTTGGTGATCTTGTGTTTGCTCGTAATTACGCATCTGGAGCAAAGTGGTTTAGTGGTGTTGTTATTAAGAATGTGGGTTCAATGATGTATTTAATTCGTACTGACCGTGGCATCTGGAAAAGGCACCAAAACCAAGTGCAACCTAGATTTGACGATTTTTTGAGTGATGATGTTGATACTTCGCATGAAAATGATAGTACTAATTCTGAAAACTTATCTGATCAACCCAGCTTTTCTTCGTTGAATCGTGATATTGAAAATGACCGTGATGTGCCTGCAAGTGCAGTAGTTAGTCGTTATCCTTCTAGAAACCGAAGAGCTCCTAGTTTCTATCAAGCTGGTTTTTCTTAAATGATTTCTTTTGTTTTTGGTAATTGCATGTGTATGCTTAGAAGAGTTTGTAAATTGTGTCGGGAGGAGTGTTGTAGATTTTGTGCTAATCTGGTTTCAAACCCTGATTTATTATTCAATGTTATCTAAGTGCATTTCTCTTTAGTGCCGTAAGTCTCAGCGCCGACTGTTGTAATTCTGTTGAGACTTGCTTAGTTCACGATTCTCTGTACTGCAGTGTAGAGCGATGTATTGAGTGTGATAAGAGAGTAATAGGAATGCGATGTAGTTTCTTATAGGATAGCTACTGAGTTAGGATTTATTACTAGATATTAACTATGATTCTATTTGAATAAGATGGTGTATAAGTACTGTATAATAATAAGTGATTGGAATTATATGTGATGTTGTGAAAGTGACTGGTGGATACGAAGGCAGCGAACTGAAAGATAGAACATTATGTTTACCTGCTTTTAGTCTCACCATAATATGCCTTGTAATATCTGAATTTTTACAAATTACTAGTACTATACCTTATAGCCTTCCTGAAACTTTCTCAAAGTACTCTTTTTCACCGTCAAACCTTTCATGTCTCCCCTGATTCAAAAAAACTGTGCAATTTGTTTTACAACTATTCTCAATTCTGAAGAATTTCATGTCTGCAACAATTGTGATTCGTTAATGCATGCTCGCTGTACCAACTCTATCTCTGCTAAATGATAGTAATGAGTTGTTTATATACCTTCTTAGAATTGCCGACTGAAATTGTCAGGTTATTTGACCAAGGGGTGGCAAGTTTAAACAAAGTTGTAAATCAAACAACAGCAACAAATATGAAATGACTATTTAAAACACTGTAGGACATTATGATATGTCATTATGTTATGTAAACCTCAACAGAAATGCAAGACACCTAATAAATTAGTTGCCAGTAACTTCGCCACACTTACATACATAGAAAATTTACATTGCCTACACCGAAACAAGACTTTAAATTCCCGGTTGTCGTAAAAAATTTTATCGGGCTTTTCCACAGTCCAGTTAAATTTATATAGGTAACATCGTCACATGGTAACTTCGCCACATAATCCAAACTGTGGAAGAAGATGTGGGGAGAGTGCATGGGGTGAGTGTGTTGGGGTGTAGGGGGAGGTGAGGGGAGCTATGGGAAGAGGTAAGGGAGGTGCAAGGAAGTGTGTTGGGGTGTGGGGATGAGTAAGGTAAGATGTGTGGGGAGGGGTGTGGGAAAGTGTATGGGGTGAGTGGGGAAGTGTGTTGGCGCGAGGGGGAGTGATGTGAGGGGAGGAATGGGGAAGGTGTAGGGAAGTGTGTTAGGGTGTGCTCCCTTCACCTCCCCCACACCCCAACACACTTTCCTGCACCTCCTCTTTCCTTACATCTCCTTACTTACATCTACCCTGCATCTCCCCTTACCGCCCCCACACCCCAACACACTTTCCTACACCTCCTCTTATACCTCTTCCCACATCTCTCCTTCCTTCCCCCAGATCCCAACACACTTTCCTACACCTATTCCCACATCTCCCTCACCTTCTCAAAGTGTGGCGAAGTTATCATGTGACGAAGTTTCTGTGGCAAAGTTACCATACCATGTGGCGAAGTTACTGGCAACCACTGATGTAAAAAGTAGTCCAGAAATCTAGTTAAGTAAATGTATTGTTACTGATGGCCAGAGCTGGGCAGCCGCTACTCAAATAGTAGCGCTGCTGTCGAAGACGCTATTTGACGAAAAAAGCAGCGGCGCTGCCGCTACTTGAATTATAGAAGTAGCGGCGCTTACGCTGCCGCTACTTTAAAATTATGAAACTGCGAAAGTTTTCGTAAAAACTAAAAGTCACGAAACTTACGATTAACATATAAAAGTGAATTTCCTCCATCTCAGTCAATGATATTTTCATGAAAAACAAATAGTGGTGATAATAGATGCATATTCACAGAAATCTGATCAGGGGCCAAGTTGGGAGGGGGGGGGAGCAGGAGAGACAAAGAGTCAATTTACTTTTGCTATTTCTTTCGATATGATTATATTTAACGAGCTCAAGGCAAATTCTCGCATCATAAAATTGATGTAGCCTACTGTACTGAGAATATTTTCACCCAAATCAAAATGACTATCATTGGATACTTTAAAACACACAATCGGGAGTAAGTACACAGAGTAAAATCAATTTGCGTCCCCTTGAAATTTTTTCCAGGCTACGCCACTGATTACTTTCTTTGCTCTTCTACTGACAGTTGAAAAGATATTGTTTGCATGTGGTTATTTTTGATTCCTCAAAGTATTTATTTTTTTATATTTAGTTGCATATTTATCCTCCTATCACGAGAAAGCGATCAATGCGCTATATTATACGAGCTCACTTAGGAGTTGCCAGCCATCCGTCTACCACACCAAGATGGGAAAATCCCGCTAAGTGCCTTTCAAAACGGCACAACAAGTAAACTTGCCAGCTTGTTCTCCACATTACTTGGCCTGCTTGTTGTTATGCCATACTGTCTCAACCACTTTTGACATAAAATCAACAACCATTTTTCTACTACTTTAGTGGTTCTGAATTTGTTCAAAATTTTCGAGCTAACTTGAGTTTTGTATTTTTGTTCCAGTATATCATTTTTAGTCTACCACCGCAAAGACTGATCAGTGATTTTTTTCACATTAATTGCCTCATCGAACAGACAATGTTTTCACTTTTTTTCCTGAACGAGTCGTAGTCGTAGTGTTAATGAGGGAAAACGATTCAAGATACTCGAATCAATGAAGTGAGAAGTCAAACCAGCGGGGGGCATTACTGATATGTTTGATTTCTGATGGTGAGATGCAGCTGTCTTTATGAAGCAGCAACTGTCAATCAGGATTAGTGTCAGGCGATGAGAACGATGAAAATGGTTATAATGAATTAATGGAACATCTCTTGCGATCTCACACTATCACTTGGGTTTAAGTTTTCATTTATTTGTTTCATGGTATTAATGTCAAGCTGAGCGAGTCTAGATTGATTTAAGTTGCGATTTTATTACTAAATGGCTGCATAATACACTGTCTTCAAATTCTTTTTTTTTTTGCAGTAGTGGCAGCGGCAAGTCAATTATCTTCACAGAAGCGCTGCTGCGCTGGTCGCTACTACGCCTCAAAAAAAGCGGCGCTGCCGCTTTTTGCTGTTGGTAGAAAAAAACAGCAGCGCTTTCGCTACCGCTGCTGAAAAAATAGCGGCGCTGCTCAACAGTGCCCACCTCTGCTGATGGCGGAAACTACTTGAAGTAGAGTAAAAAGTAGGGGATGTAAAAAGCAACCAAGTAAAAGTAAAAAGTACCAGCAATGTAAAGCCACCTAAGTAAAAAATAGCATTTGCAAAACCAAGGCCATAAAACTGAGCTTTGACAAAAGATAGTTTGCTCACTTCCAAACTTGACATATATTTTGCCGATGCTTAAGTAGGCCTATACGGTATTTAGGATATGTCGCGAAATAAGAAATTGTATTTCTTCGCTGACAGGACGTTTGATAAGAATCGTATGACAAACTGTAGGAGTTAATTTGTTTTTAGATCTGACCTCACGAAGAAACAAAGACCTTCTTCACCAAACGAATATAATAATCGACCCTACCTAACTCACTTAGCTACGGTACTCACCGTAGCCTACTACTTTTCAATAAACACAAGCACCATTGCTCACTTCAGTAACACTATACAACAAGGACTACACCCTTCAGCATACAACAATACTGCTTACTCTACGCACACTAAATCGACATTCAAATAACTAAGCTCGAATAATTTTGAGATCAAAAATTCACGCCTATTTATGCTCTAAATTTAAGTTTGAGAACGTTCTATAACATTCTTAAAAAGAAACAAGAAGAGAAATCATACGACATGCAAAAATTCACACCAAACTGTAGTAATACAATTGTGACATCACAAGCACAAATTTTGACCCAGTGAAATTACATAAAGGAGACATGTGTCCAGAATATTCACAAACAAATCCGTCAGTAGAAAATTATGACTTCATAATGCAACCTTACAAAACAATCCCACAAAAACTTCGGCAAGCAATGCATCGATCTAGAACTTTCTACAGCTGTACAGTAGACAAAGCATTTAAAACAAAAACATATTAAACAGTTATATCGTTACAGGATAATTAGCACATTTATTTGAGGAAAATAGAAAAGTGAAGTGTGTCATAATCCACAAAATGCAACGCTTTTTGTCCACGCCAGAAACAAACAACAAAAGGCCGCTTAATATCACGAAATTGTACCGTATAACATATAAAATAAAACAATACGATACCTAATACTAATGCTGCCAATTTTATTATCAAGCATGAATATTTATCATTTGCGTGATACATTGCTTAATATTGACTACTTATCATTTTTAACTGTTTAAAGCCACTTTAAGTAGCATTACTTTCTGATTGAACTACGTAAGTAAAAGTAGAAGTAGTCGAAATTTAAATCACTTAAGCACTGGTAAGTACCAGCTACCAAGCAATAATACTAATTAAAGTCTACTTAAGTAAAACCACTTCGTTATTTTACACCACTGCTGGCAATCATCAGTTGCACCTAATTTTAAGCCTGTATCATTGTAAACAAGACTTACGCCAAACACAACCACAGTAATGGTCACTTGGTCAGTTGCACTTCATTTTTACGATTGTGTCATCGCAATTCGTAACCCTCAGTCCCTCACCGATACTACTCCTAAATAGGCTCTGCAGGCAGTACAGGCACTGTAGGCAGCGCAGGCACTGTAAACAGTATTATACAGAGTAGGCAGTGCAGTTTTTGTAGGCAGTGCAATCTCTGTAGGCAGTGCAGTCTCTGCATTCAGTGCAGTCTCTGTAGGCAGTGTAGATAATGCAGGCACTGTGAGGCAGTGCAAGCAAGTAAAATAATCAGTTTTTGCAATAGAAAAACAAGTTGCAAAGAACAATAGAAGTACTATATATAGTTTGCAGGTTTTTCAATACTTTTTAGGTTGAAATGGTAAAAAGTTGGGTTAAAAGCTTTCAGGCACAGAGGCATGCCCAAGTATGCAAATTTAGTCGACAAACTAAGAGCTATTAGGAATAATAAGCCCATAGCTTTTGCATCTACAATATAATCATGTTTGCTGCATTATAGATGCTACACATGTCTGCATTGCATACCGGTACTTCTTCTGTTCTTGTAGCGGTGATGCACAGAAACAGGCCAAAGTGATACGATACACGTGTGCCAAATTGCTTAATCGACTGCACTGCCCACAGTGCCTGCACTACCATAAACTGCTTGGCCTGCACTGCCTACAGCGCCTGCATTGCCTGCACTGCCTAATCAGTAGTACCAGTACCCGTCCCTCACTTTCACTTTCGATTTCAACTCAGCAATTCGGTTTTCAAACCGACGCCACTTCTTACGTGTAGCTCCACCTAGTTACAATCTTGGAGCGTGAAAAAATCACAGAAATCAATGGGGAATTCGGAGTGAAAATGAAGTATTTTATCCAACGGTGCAAGTTGGACTCCAGGACTCGCGCATTAGCGGTTCATGGGTGGAAAAAACAACAATTGCTGCGCAAGCCGCAATCTATAAGGCTTACAAACATTTTTTATTGCAATCGTATTGATGTTTATTGAATATGCTTTTCTTTGTATAATCTTCTTTAAATGTTTTGAATTTAGTTAATTGATTACTCACTGAAAATTTGATTATTGGCACCTAAAAATATTGGTTAATCTTTAATTGAATTGCTTCGTCTGCCAATGTTGCTGATATCTTGATTGTGTACGTGATGTAAGAATTTCTATTGGCAACTGCAAGGTGGCTGCTGACTCGAAGACCCCTTGGTCCCTTCGCGGCCACCTTGTTGCTGTCATTCTGCGGTCTACAGTATAATATTATTTTTTGTTTCGCTTTTGTGATTATGTCAACTTGTATGTTTGTTTCTGTTCATTGCTTTGTTATTGCTTGATGTAGTCATTGCGAGTGACGGCAGCGAATAAATAAAATCTGAATCTGAATCTTGGTAATCGTTTTTTTACTCTGTGATTTTCTTTTTCTGTGTGTGATGTAATTTCTGCGACTGTCAGGGAGCATCTTGATTCGAAAACCTTGCGGTTAGTCGATGCTTCCTGGCCATTTGTTTACTAGAATTTTTTTTCCTTTTTTTATATTTTGTTATATTGTGTAGTGAATGAATGGCGAAATAAATATATCTCTCTCTCTCTCTCTCTCTCTATAAGCTGACGAAAAGAGGCATGTAAAATTTCAAGTTGCCACAAAGTTTATTAATATGTGTCATATTTATTAATTCAAGTATTTTTCTTTTATAAAATATGTTCTTTAACTATTGATATAAATTTGAAACTTTCCAATATTGTTTTCCATCGTTCACTTCGTGTCTACTACTGTTTTATAAGTATTATTTATTAACCTGTTTAGCTAATATTTTGATTATTGCAACCATGAAACTATTTATTTTTCAGCCAAAATTTAGTAATTTCCAGCTAATTTGTTGTGTCAATCTTACATATTCAACTTTTTCCATTTATATAAAATGCTCCTTACCTATTGATATAATTTTGAAACCTTCAATTACTGCTTTCTACCACACGCTACACGTTTAAACTGTAGGTCTATACAGTAAATTCGCTTCAGGTCTATACAGTAAATTTATTAAGTTATTGAGTATTATTACTTAATTATTTAATTCATACTCCCTTGGCTAATTTTATCATTTTTGGTGAGGCACAGACGTGGCGACCTTGTAGTTTTTGTGACTGCTTTCATGGTCTTTCGTGCCTCCTCGTCGTTTTGTGTTTTGTTTGAAGCTTGTTATATTTTATGTTTTATCGACAAATAAATGTGCTACTACTACTACTTCTGACTTTTTTTTACAAAGTCCCATAGCAATAGCCGAAGGATTCAATCACTTTTTTACCAACGTAGGAAATCAATGGCCACATTACTACCTGCAGTGATGGGCACAATAAACCTTTCTGTACTAAAGCGATAACGATAATCGATAGTTTCAAAATAACCGTGGGAGATACCGATAATCGATAAATTTCAATTTCTTAAAGCGATATCGGTAATCGATAGATAAATTATCGCCGATAAATTTTTCCGATAAATGTTGCAGAAAATTTTTTTATTTATTATTATTATTAGCATATTTATCCTCCTATCACGAGAAAGCGACGAAGTGCTGTACGAGCTCGCTTAGAAGTTGCCGGCCATCTGTCTACCAGAGCTAGATGTCTCGAGACACGTTTTTGAGTGTCTCGGTCTCGCTGTGCCAATGTCTCGTCTCGGACCTTGAAAGTCTCGGAAAATAGTCATGTCTCGATCGAGACATGAAAAAAATTTGGATTTGAAACAGCATTCAAGTCTTTGATGCGGAAGCAACAATGGTAGGGAAAAGTGCGGACCCATGATCATGTTGGTCCCATGAACCACCCCCTCCAGCTTTCCGTAGAAAAGTGTTTTAGATTTTTTATCAACTTGTTTTGGCAACACTAGGTTGGTTACGCAGGATCAGAAACGATAAGTGAGTAGTAAACACGTTTGGAGGAGTTGCGTTGGTTGGTTTGTTTTTGCTACAAAAAAGTAACTTTTAGGGGTATAAATTTGTCGATCTTTGAGCATAAAGAAACATTGGTAAATTCTTGTGCATTTAGCAGTAGTAATGAGTCATATTAGGGTATATATCTACGCACCGAGATCAAATTTTTCTGTAAAGGTACGGGACAGCGGGTGCAAGCACACATTGTTTAGGCCATTTTCAATTGTCGGCCCATTACAATTTTCAATCACGAATGATTGAACGCTGTTAAGGGACATAACATGACGAAAAACACATACACAAAACCCTTCGCACTTCCGCTTGTGCCGAACGCCTGGCGCGAAAGCTGCGAATACTATTTTTAAAGTCTTTAGTATGACCCGACTGGGAATAAAACCCCAATCTACCGGCTACCAAGTCGACGCTCTTAACCGATACACCAAGCGCCGGTTAACCATATTGAAGAGAATGAAATTTTATACAGACAGGTTGCAGTGTGAAGCCATGAGCCACCAAAAGTGTCGACCTTTGAGCCATGACTCATGAGTCTTTGCAAGATAAATATTTAGTTGTTTTTGCGTCTGCGTCTTCGGCACCTGTTACCTAGGCCTTCAACAAGTTCAGTGAATCGTGTGACACCAGACATCATTTTTTTGCAGCCAAATAGATCTACATCTTGGTTAATGTTCATCACTAAAAGATCAAGCTGAATATTTTTTAATTTTTTTTTTAGTCTAAATTTGATCGTAGAATCATTAATGTGTTTTTATTCTTTTACAGTATTTTTGACTAAATTTGTGCAAACAGCGAGTAAACGACGTTTTATGCTTCATCTTTATTGTGGTTTATGGGAACAAGTGTAGTGGCTCAAGGGTTCTTACTTTTTTTTCTGTGTGGACCCTTGAGCCACATCCATTTGAGGATCAATATCAGCCAACGTGTTAAAGTTATCACTTCAACAAACACGTGGTATCATCGGAGCGCAAAAGAGCATATTCCTTTAAAATTCCAACTTTATAGCTCGTTCAAAACTCAACGTAGAAACGATTGTACAAAAAGTGGCTCAAGGGTCCTCACTTTCCCCTACGTACCCGATGTATTCAAAGTTAAACATTGTGCGTGATTTCGCACTTTGTAAAAACATTTGGCCACATTTTGTTTAGACCATTTTGCTTTGTTGTTCACACCTGCAGAATTGCAGGCTTTTGCTTTCTTTTTGTGAGCAGCTTATATGAAAACTGGTCTGTTTCAACCACTTACCACATGCATTCGATGGTAATTTGCTCTAGACCAGGGATGTCTAACCTTTTAAGTTATTAGGGACCCATTGCAAAATTAAATATTTAACTGGGCCGCAAAGCGACCAGAATTTCAATAGCCTATATCACATTATAGTTCTAAGAAAAAAAAATTAACCATTAATAGGTAGGCCTCGTACTGAGCCGCATTTTGCTGAAAATGCATCTTTTTTAACGACAAAGAAAATTTAAAAATCCATTAATATAATTAATTGATATAATAATTAATCCAATAATGTTAATTTAGTTTTAACTTTTAACAATATGGTCTTCACTCAAAGACATAACGACCGCTAGCCACGTCTAAAAAATTAATATATTTTTTATGGACAAACGGTGTGTCAAATCAAAATATTTTCAAGAGAGTAACGTGTCATACGTCATAAAATTAAGATTTCTACATATTTGTTCCCTATGAAAGATGCTATTCTCGTCTGGTTTACAACAGCTATCAAAAGATTATTCAAAGTAGTCCAGGCCCAAAAAAGGCTTCGAATCGATAAAAGTGCAGGGATTACAGTTGCGGAAAATTTGGTTACCGACATGGGAAGTGCTTTCAGATTTGAGCTAGCTCTTTTTATGAGAAAGTTATTAACCAGATAGATTTTCAAAAATGCATGGTGTCACAATGACTTTAAAATGTTTATGTTAATCGATTTATTATTTATTAAATCTAAAGTATTTTGATTAAATTTCATGAACACTCTCGCGGTCAATACTTAATAAACTTGCTAAAAAATTGTTTTAACAGAGGATAGTGGGCTGCAATGCCGACATCCCTGGTCTAGACCAACATAGCCTACCAATGACTTTTCGTTTAAAGTTTTCTCGACATCTTTTTCGTTAGATTAAAAAAGAATATTGGGCCGTGTAATCGTCTGCGAGAGGTATTGCTTGCCTAGCAAGCTACAAGGACTTAAATCTTCTGTGATAATAAGCTGTTTTGTTGTTATTATGGTGAACTCGTTAAATCATTAATTGTAATCGTTTAAAGGATATGACCGATAGCACATTTATAATAGGCTACATCAGTTCATAACCGCGACGCCTTCATTTGCTAGCATTGTTTTTTGCTAATGTCATTTTGCTATAAAGTTATTTCAAGAACTTGGCTTAGTAGAGCCCATACTCCAGTGTATTACTATCGTTTTCATATTTTCTAATTTTTGGCTTATGAAGTCTCGTGTCTCGTCTCGTGTCTCGTAACTTTAAAGCCTCGTCTTGGTCTCGAAGCTATGATGTCTCGTCTCGGTCTCCGTAGGTTCGGTCTTAGTTCCAGCTCTGCTGCCTACCGCACTAAGATGGGGGAATTCCGTTAAGTGCCTTTCCCAACGGCACAACAAGTAGGCCTACACTTGCCGGCTTTCTCCGCACTGTCCCTTAAATGCTGAACGTCAAGCAGGGAAGCTGTGAATACCAATTTTTAAGTCATTGGTTTGACCCGACTCGGAATCGAACCCCAAGTCTACCAATCCAAAAGCAGACGCTCCATACCACTCGGCCATCTGATCGGTCAGTTTTCAACGCGTTGGACGAAGTTTTTTTTTGGTAAGTCAAATCGCAAAAATTTTTTTTGGATTTTTCAAGAAAAAGGAGCGGTTTACGGACTCTGCCATCAGTGCCATAGCAATGGCATTAAACAAAACAAAAAGCGATTGTTTAACTTACAAACAGACTTTATGGATTCCGTGTATTTTGCCAGAGCATCTTTAACTCACTAATTTTGAACACTGTGCGCATGCAGAATCGTTTATCGCGATAATTTATCAGCCATAGCAAAATATATATATTACAAAAGCGATATCGGTAATCGACAGGCCTAAATCAAAACTATTTTGAGCGATAACGATAATCGGTAATAAGTTAAATTATCGCCGATAAACTATCTCAATAAATACCCATCTGTGCTACCTGCTGAGTGCAACTTGAATGCCGGTAGGGGTAGAAATGATTCAAAAAACTTTGTCTTTTCAATGAACAAAGCTAGTAATTCTATTTTTCTGTCACCATGTAGTCCCCAAGAAGTCTACCATAAGATCAACCAATTAAAAGAAAAAAAAAAGAAAAAACGAACAAATTAACCAGTAGCGTAGCCAGGGAAGGGGGCACCGGGGCACTGCCCCAACCCTTTTTGACGAAGTTTAATCTGAAGGGTAATTAAATTATTCTTATAATATACCGTAAACTTTGTTTCAAAAGCTCCCTCATCTTTACCACTTTTTCATCTACGACTAATTTTTGCGCGATTTGAGTATAGAGAAAAAACCAGATTGTCTCTTTGCAAAAAAGCAATCGAAGACCGGCCGTTAGCTCAGTTGCTTAGCGCACACGTTTTCGGTTCGGGAGGTCTGGGGCTCCAATCCCGGATCGGTCAAATCGACGCAGTGTCGCCCAGGTGGAGCTGTGTAGCCCAGGCGCAAAGACGCGAAGATGGGCCCCGCCACTAGTTACACGCTTCTGCGTAATCCCGCAAGTATAACGAAAGTTTGATTTTTGATTTGAAGGCGGTCGAATATGGCGAGCAAAAGGAAAAAATTTTTCAATTGAAAATTATTTTAAAAAGAATAGGGACTTTTTCGTTGTGCTTGTTGTTCTAAATCTAAGTGTTTCTTGTTCGTACGTAGGCTACCATACGGTGACAAAATCGTTAGATTTTTTTAATCATGTAGGCTAATGCCGTGCAAATGGCAGTTTGATTAGTAGGGTAGCGATTAGCAAACTCGGGACTGCATGCCTCGGTCTACAGTAAATAGTTAACTCCATATTCATCCGTAAACAAAATAAATACTAATAACTTGGGGCAAAAATCGAAATACGGGAAGCAGAGCCGGCGGTAGAGCAGTCGGCTTAGCGGGCCAAGCGTTTGTCAGGGGGGAGGCAAAGTTTAAAATCAAGCACAAAAGCCGCTGTCTTCAAAAGAGTCAGCTTGTTGATTTGGGGGCAGCTCCTCTGCCTCATTTTGGCGCCGGCCATGGAGGGAAGACAGCGTTAGTCAAACGCCTTGGCCTGAGCAGATCATTTTTTTGAAGTTCTTGGCCTATTGTAATTTGGCCCCGCTTCCTAAATATTCCGCTGGCTACGCCCCTGGAACGAATATCAGACACAGAAACAAAATTTATCAAGTAGGCTACGCCAATCCCGTATTATGTCTGTGATATATTTAATCATTGCTTAACTCAGTGGTTCTCAAATAGTGCGTCGCGACGCCCTCGTGCGTCGCTTTGTTTTTCCAGGGGCGTCGCATAAGAAATTCCATTTGTAGCAGTAGTTAACAAATGTAAGTAAAAGTGATTATGTTTCTGCGTCGTATTAATACTATATACGCAGTGCTTGAGTCGTAAAAACACTTATGGGGTGATGGTGCAACTTTTCACGCAGACGTAAGTAGGGATGGCCATTACACTTGTAAGGGAATGGTTTACACTAAAATATTTTCTGGGGGGATGGTGTTGTTTTCCGGGGGGATGGCATCCCCCCGCATCCCCCTTTAACTCGAGTACTGACTATATGTCTATCTGTTATGATCAAACAATAAGCTTTTGCTATGAGTCTTGGCAAAACGCTTTTTTGCATTTCAATGTATTGTTAAGTAACTAGTAGCAATTGATTGCAAATAAAAGCATCGCTAAATGTTCATTTTGCTCGTGTAAATGAAAGATGCAGCAGTCAGTTCAGCAAGTAAAATGGGGTAAAACTAAAAATCGTATGGGCAGTGGGCACTGTACGGTTCTGGTACGGTCTCATACGGTGGTCCCATGCGATCCCATTCGGTTTTTAGTGCTCCGAGTAAAATGGATGCAAACAAGAAGCGTAAAATCACGTTTAAAGATGGCCGTCAGAGTAAATTCGTTTCTAAGTTTAAATTTTTTTATTTAAAATTTTGTTATCAGTGGTGCGTCGCATGCCTAGCAAACTTTTCCAAAGGTGTCACAGTAAAAAAATGGAGAACCACTAGATTAACTGAAGATGTTTATCCTGGGACGACTTACCTATAACGTCACTATTCACAACAATCTTATCCGCAGACAGTGGTGGTCTTAGGAATGTGCGAACCGTGCGGTTGCACAGGCCCCCCCTAAAAAAAAAAGAAGGTCCCCCCTCAAAAAGAATCATCGTGTTAAGTATGAAAATTTTTTTTCTATTTAAACTTGAACCATATCAATAAAATTAATTTCAGTTTTTTTATTTTAAATTATTTTTAATTTAAATTATTTTTTTTTTTGTTTTTTATTTTTTTTTATTTAAATCATAATTATTTTTTTTTTTATTTCATTTAAATTATTTTTTTGTTTTTTTCATAAAATTTTTATTTAATCGTTTTATTATTTTAAATTATTTTTTATTTTTATAATTTTTTTTAATTATTATTATTTTTTTTTAAAATCATTTTTAGTTTAGTTTTAGAACCATATAAAAAAAACACTTTTTTTGTAAACTTGAATCATTTTACATCATAAGAATTAGTTTCAGTTCTTCCAAATAGGAACCACCTTCTTCCACCTGTAAAAATAATGCCCCCTTCAAAAAGAATTCCCTTTAAAAATATGGCCCCCCTCAAAAAGAATTAATGTGGAAACTCCAAAAAACACTTTTCTTTATATTAATTTGAACCAAACCATTAAAATTGATTTTAGTTATCCCAAATTTAACCTCCCCTAAAAAAAATTTTCATTTTAACAAAACTCTTTGCAGTGAAACATAACACACAACTTGTCTGAACCATTTCTTTTTTTTTATCTCTAATTAAAGCTGGACCACCTCAAAGTGAAACTTCTCAATTTCTGTATCTGATGATTATAATAGACTGAGTTATACCCCACTGTGTAATAGCTGAATCTTTAGCAATAATGATTAGTCAGTGTAAGGTAGACTTCTTGAAAGTTAACAGAACGTATCTTACGGGTTTACTCTGCATTTTGAGATAGTAGCTTTGATGCTCGATTAGGGTAACATGACATCTTATAGAGCATGGTTAATTTTGGTTCCTTCCTTACGGAACTGGACTTTTGAAACCTTTGCTGTTTGTAACTAAAATGCCTCTACGCTGCATAATTATTGTCGCATAGTTTAAATCACGTAAGCTATGTTCAGTTGTTCACTGTTCCCTCTAAGGTGTGAAATTTGAGAAAAGTGAGAAATTTTGCGCAAAATCTTTTGATTTTTCTTTTAGCTTGCCAACTGGGCTTGTGATTTAGCCGAATTTGAATCAAAGTGTTCAATGCTTTGATGTAGAATAAACATTTCATAAACTTTGAGACATAAATTTGATCACTTGTCCATTAGCCCCTCCCAAAAACTTTGGGCAAAATTTTTCTTAAAATTTCTAGTTGGACAAATTCGCACTTGCTAAAAACTTAGAGGGAACAGTGGCTATGTTGTTTATATCAGGTCATATTGGTGTTAAGTTTTTTTTGGTAGTTGAGCTCTAGTAATATTGTGCAGTTTGAGATTGTTAAGAACTTTTTTTTTTATTAAGATTGTCTGAAATAATCAGTACGTATACCTCATAATAGATGCCAAAACTTTTTCCAAGATTCTCGCGAGACTTTGAAGTTTACAGTATTTTGGTTTGCTACACATTGTACTACATGTGTATCAAACTAACATTGAGTGGTTTAAATTACTGAAAAGAAATTAGCTCAGTGACAGCCACATCAATGCACAGTAATTAGTGTAACTGTTTTGATTGGAAGTTGCAGTTTGTAGCGGGGCCGGCGCCAAGGGGAGCCTGGCCCCCCCCATTTGACATGCCTGGCTCCTCCAATTAACAAGCTTTCTATTTTGAAGACAGCGGCTGTTGTGCTTAATTTTAAACTTTGTCCCCTCCCCCACCCGGATAAACGCTTGGCCCCCCTAAATCGACTGCTCTGGCGCCGGCTCTGGTGTGAAGAAAAATACATTGTTTTAATGTTGGATTTTGACTCTGTGACTAGAAGAGTTGTGATGAGAGATTTCTTGTTTCAAATGTATATAGATGTTACTTGGAAACTAAAGTTGTAGAGATTAAATTTTAATTTTATTAATTCAAAACCACTGATTAAGATGTATTCAAAAGCTCAGAAAAGAAAATCATGGAAGTAACCATCAGAGCTTACTCTTTGCTGCTTCACCAGAACTAAGCATCATTTTGCGAATTATGAAAGCAGTAGCTCGTAATATTTTCGAAGTGTATATATTCGGTTTTAGGGAGTAAACTTTTCTTATTTTTCACGTAATGCGAATAGTCCAAAATATGAGAACGAAATGGTCTTATCTTGTGCATAAGGATGATGAAAAGTTAATTCGAAGTGGTGCGATATCTCACAAACCACACTACGTAGCAACCTTGAATTGAAGTGTTGTTTAAATATTAACAGACTACCTTTTGTTTCTAAAAATCGAAGAAAAGACATTTTTAAATTAGAACAATAACTGAATAATTAGGCTCCCAATTGTAATGGCATAAAAGATTGACTTGATGGATGGAATAATTAGGCTACCATTTGTCATGGAATACCGGTAATTAGACTAATACAAAATAGCTAGACTGGATATATGGAATAATTAGGCTATATACCATTTGTCACGGTCATAATACAGTAATAGTCTCAAGAATAGACTGGCTGCTTGTAATAATCCTCATCATCATCATCAATCCAGTTTTAATACGGTTTTTTCCTCGTCAGCAAAGGTGGCCGAATACACCTCATCCCCTCCGCGATTGCTCTCACTACTTCCCTCCTTCTCGTTCGATCTGCAGCTTCTTTGATCTTCAACCCGCCTTTCTTCACACTCTCTTCCACCTGCCTCTTCCATGTCATAGTCTTGACGTATATATGAGAAATTCAGCTCCACTGGCATCAGATTTCCATGGATTAGTGGTTAAGGCCACGTCTCAGCAGGGAGTCGAGCCGTTTAAAATGAGAGGCCTTGGTAACGTTACCTGAGAAATACGTTGTTTTGCCTGAGAAATACGTTGCAGGGCTGGTAACGTTACCTGAGAAATATCTTGTTTTGCCTGAGAAATACGTTGCAGGGTTGGTAACGTTACCTGAGAAATATGTTGTTTTGTCCGAGAAATACGTTGCAGGAATGCAGGTCTCGTTTGTCAAAATAATGACTAATTAAGGGGCGCCCTATTTTGGGGTATGACAATGACTGATGCAAAATGATATGTAGCACCCTCTAGTGGCCGAATATATCAAATTATTGTTTTTGAAGAGGAATGAAAAACATGCAAATGCTTATGAATCCATGTGAGCTTTATGATTTCATGTGGGGTACGACTATGCATAGGGGCACACCCACTACAATTCTAGCACCCCCTAGCGGCAGAAACCATTACTGTTTTGACTTGGATTTGGAATGTAAAATAAATGGGCGCAGGGGCAAATGGTCACTTAGCTATTTGGGGCAAATGGGCACTTGGGAAAAATGGGTGCAATTATAAGGGCATCACCGGGGCAAATGGGTATTTGGAGCACTTAATTGAACAAACAAGAACTTTTGAGGCCGATAGGCATTGGGTTAAGTAGGCATTGGGGGCAAATGGGCACTTGGGGAAAATAGCCACCAGGAAAATAGAGCACCAGAGCAAATGGGCATTTGGGGCAAATGGGTATATGGGACAAATGGGCTTTGAGGGCATGTGGGGACTGGGATAAATGGACATTTGGATGAATGAGCACTTTGGGGTAAAGGGGCACTTTGGGACCAATGAGCATTGGGGCAAGTGGGCATTTGGGGCATAATGGGCACTTTGGGGCAAATGGGGACCAGGAAAAATAAGCACCAGGACAAATGGGTAATTACGGCAAATGGGCATTGGGGGCATATTGGTATATATGGGACAATTGGGCATTGAGAGCGAGTGGTGATTGGGAAAAATGGGCATTTGGAGCAAATGATCACTTTGGGGCCAATGGGTATATGGAACAAATGGGCATTGAGGGCAAGTGGGTACTGTGACAAATGGGCATTTGGGGGAAAGGGCAGTTTGGGAAAAGGGGCGTTCTGGGACCAATGAGCATTGGGACAAATAGACATTTGGGAAAACGAGCAGTTTGGAGCAAATGGGCAAATAAGCAAATGGTGGCGAGAGATGTGAAGAGATGTGTTGAGCTGTAGGGGGACTGGGAAAGGTGTGGGGATGTGTGTTGAGGTGTGGGGGCAGGTAAGAGAAAGTGTGAGTGGAGGTGTGTAGAGTTGTGTGGGGGAGATGAGAAGAGGTGTGGGGAAGTGTGTTGAGATGTGGGGTAGGTGAAGAGAGGAGTGGGGAAAGATGTAAAGGGGGGTTTAGGGGGTGTGGAAAAGTATGGAAGGAGATGAGGGGAGATGTGGGGGGAAGTAAGGTGTGGGGAGAGGTGAGAGAAATGTGGGCGGTGGGGGAAGGTAAGGGGAGATGTGGGAAAAGTATGGAGGATGTAGGGAGGTGTGGAGGAAATGCGGAAAGAGGTGGGGGGAGATGTGCAGGGGTGAGGGGAAGTGTGGTGAAAGGGAGAGAGGGTAGATGCTGTGTGGGGAGTGTGGCAAGGTGTGGGGACCTGCCCATTTGTCCCAAACACGTCCCATTTGCCCAAAGTGCCCAAGAGTACATGACAATTTGATGCGAAGACGATTTGATGCGAGGACTATTTGACGCGAGGACGACAACTTTCCCGACCCCAACCCCCGCGACCACCCTAACCCCTCCCGACCCCCACCCCCTCATCCCCAACTCTCCCGACCCCAAACCCCCGACCCCAACCCCTACCGACCCCAACCCCCTCGACCCCAAGCCCCTCGACCCCAACCCCCCGACCCCAACTCCCCGTCCCCAACTTCTCCGACCCTAACCCCCCAACCCCCCTAACCCCTCTTGACCCCAACCCCCACCCCCTCATCCCCAACTCCCCTGACCCCAAACTCCTGATCCCAACCCCTACCGACCCCAAGCCCCTCGACCCCAAGCCCCTCGACCCCAACCCCCCGACCCCAACTCCCCGTCCCCAACTTCTCCGACCCTAACCCCCGTCCCCAACACCTCCAACTCCCCTTACCCCAACCCCCCCTTCCCCAACCCCTTCAACCATAACCCCCTCGTCCCCAACCCCTCTGACCACAACACCCCCGACCCCAACACCCCGACCTCAACCCCCCCCGACCCCAACTCCTCCGACCCCCAACCCCCTCGACCCCAACCCCTCCGACCCCAAACCCCCAACCTCCCCGACCCCCACCCCAACCCCTCCGACATCAATCCCCCAACCTGAACACCCTGACCCCAACCCCCCCAACTCCCCGACCCCAACCCCCCATCTCCAACCCATTCGACCCCCAACCTCCCCGACTCCAACACCCCGAGCCAACCTCCCTGACCCCAACCCCTCTTCCCCAACCCCTTCAACTCTAACCCCCTCGT